>JAVRXN010000005.1:9609377-9809377 GCA_033556935.1 Timema podura
ATAATCTAAAAAGGTATGGTATTTTTTTATGTGTATGTCATTATTATTAAGTTAAAACTATTGAAAAAAATTATTTAAATATTTAATTTATTAGAGTATTGCATAAAAGTTGGAAAAGGACCATGAAAAAAACCCACTATTTTCAGTTAATTAACACTCAATTTTAATGGAACTCATAAAAACCTGTCCAGGATTGAAGACATTAACACCCAAGAACTAAACTTGATAGATACTCTAAATAAATGTTGTGTCTTTTGTTACAGCAGGGCTAATATAATTTAATATTACAAAAGACAAATAAAAGAATACATTGAAACATCAAATTAAATTTGGGGTCTTTTCTAATTAATAATGAGTTTAAATAAAATAATATAAAACAACCAAGAGTTAAATCACTCTTGGTTTTACTTCTATTTGTCTTTGTACATTTATAGTTTACAATATTCATAATATTCTAAGTTTGTATCTATACAATATTTAATGAAAATGTAAATAAGAAATAATAAGCAAATACCAGGCAGAACGAGGTAGTGGCTCACAATACAAGGAACCCAACCTAGTGTGTTCCAATAAGCCTCTCCTACTCAATCCTGATCTCACCGCCAAGTGGTGTACTCCAGGATCTGGGTAACCTGGTGGAGGTTGGGTTGAACCCAGAGGAAACCAGGTCAGGTGCAGACGAGAGACAGGAGACTGGTCAGGGCCAAAACCAACAAGCTGGAACAGGGTCTGGCCAGTTGGATTGGAGTTAAAGGGTTGGTGTTGATGGGCTAAATCATCAGCAGCACCCATAACCTCAGTTAGGGAAGGTCTACCCAAGGACCTATAAGCGGCATCCTCGCTATTCGGGTGTAGGGCACGACAGGTTTAGTAAGCCAAAGGCCGAAACAAACCAAAGCACTTGAGAAAATAAAGTAAAATTCGGATTGGTGAATAGGTAGGATGTAGTTTTACTAAAATGTTAGTAATATTAATGATAATATATACAAAACCAAGTGTTAACAATTAAAGTGTAAACTCTAACTTAATTTCTTTCAGTTGTTATCGACCGTCGCCAAAATAAAAAGGCAGAAACCGGGATGTTTGAGATGGTATTCAGACAGAGAATCCCTCCTGCCCCCGCATATCTCGGCATGACATTAGCGGTGAGAGGGGAGAAATTTACAAGACGAGCGTCGCCAAGCCGGCCAACGGAGGGTTCAGAACCAACTTTATGAAACAGCTACGCGAGGAAGACTTGGAACAAATTAGAATTGAGCCAACCTTGCAGAGCCACCGCCGAGTTCCCTTCAAAATCACCTCTCCCAGACATAGCCGAAACAAAGCCAGCCAAGCGAATATCAACCGAAGATAAAGGTAAATACACGAGCCAAATATTTTTTTAGACGAAGACACGGTACCAGTTGAGATTGTAAAACCTATAATTCAAGGTCTCATTGAAAACCTTAAGTATAAAGATGACCCAAATCGCTTTGGAGAGACATATGATGAAGCCCAGCTGATACCGTGCAGGCTAACTTGTTGAATTTATTTGATGGTATAAAATATAACAAAGATAATGTTTTTGAAAACATATTTCACACAAGAGATTATGGTAGAAATGGAAAGGAAAGTTTGTTTGAAATTGAAGCTAGTATAGTTACTTCTTGTAGTGATTCTGAAAGTGGCAACCAAAATCCAAACGAAGAAATCAACTGCTTGGAGGAAGGGAAAGTTGCTGAAAGCAATGCAACTAGAACCTCTGACTTATTAGACCACGAGTTTGAGAGTAATACAAAAACACTCGAAGCAATAACAAAAGAAGGCAACACTCAAGACTTTGACACGGAATTAAACCGTGAACGATTTTGACTAAAGACACGCAGCCAATTATACAAAGTCAGTTAGAAAATACATCTTTTAAAACTAACAATCTTGAGAATGAATCTCCTGAAAACAATACCAAAAATAAAAACGAAGAAACTAGCAAGAACGAAGCATCAGATAAATCTAAATCTCTGGAAGAAAACGAAACAAATCACTTTGAGAAACAGACGGAATCACCCAAAAATATTTTTGAAAAACAGCAAAATGAAACAAAAAATAAAAAAATATCTGCAATAACCATTCTAAACCAACAAAATGAAAATTTTAAGAAGTCATCCATAAACGATCCAACAAAACTAATAAGAAAACCAAAACCAAATTATATTCATAAATTAGAAAATGCAAAAGATTTGTATAAATTTATCACTGAAAAACAAAATGAAATTGATAGCTTTGACAAACAGATAGAATGCTTCCAAAATATGGTTGAAAAGAAACAATCGTTAACCGAACAAAATGAAGGGAAAAAATTGAAAATTAATACCAAAACCATCAAATTAACCAACAATAAACGAAACAGAAGCAGCTCGCCAGCTTTCCTTCCATCCAAACCAAATAAAGACGACGAGACGCAGTCAACGAAGCCTCAGAATGAAGAAAACAAAAGAAAGCTCAAAAGATTCCACAAGAAGAATGGGAACAATCCAGAGAAAAGACAAAATATGAAAAAACAACACAAGCAAATAGAAGCGGCCAAAAAACAAGTGTCTCTAAGATCTAACGATGAAAAATTCCCACGTTCGTTAACATTTGATCCTTTACAGAGACTCAAATAATACAATAAAACACGAAATGAAAATAAATACATTAAAAACAAAGATATTAAGAAATCAGTTATGCAACAGCAAAATAATAATGATCAAGAAATTAGGCCCTCATTCGACCATTTAAGCGAACCTTCCGTTCTAAGAGAAAGTTATGATGAGCTAAAAAATAACGATTCCAAGACAAACCAAAACACTATATTTTCTCAAGAAGTATTTATTGAAAAACATAAAACAATAGAATCAGATTGTGAAACTAACAAAGGTGGAAGTAACAAAACATCAAAACCTGCCGAACTTTACAAAGGAGACAGCAATAATCCAAAATACTATTCAAATCATAATTTGACAAGTAAAGAGTTAGATGGAATATCACAGACAACCCCGATAGAAACAAATATTAGGGGTAAAGTTTGGCTCAACCCGATAGATGACCAACCAAAACAGTTATCTTCAGAGGAGACCACACCCAAAAGAAAAAAATTGAAGTCAAATACGTGGAGAAATAGTGATGACGCAGTTCGAGCGATAGAATTCTATGACGAATGGAAGAAGAAATTGGCACAAACACGGGCCAGCTGTGAAGAATTGTTATACAAACTCAAAGTGTTCAAAGAAACTGATGGCCTTGCGACAAAACCAAAATGTTCTTTGGACAAAAACGTTATTTGGGACGGAGAAATGTGTAACAGGCCAACATTGAGTGACATAATCAAGAAACTGTCACAAACTCAGTCCGGAATAGAAGTTTGCCCGTCTAGTTCCGCTAAAAGTCTCATGGAATCACTGTCGGACTCACAAACAAAAAATAAGATGTGGGAACGGAGGACATCTTATCTCAACATGGCCGAAGAAGATATTCAGACTAAATCAAAACATACAAATGAAAAGGTCGGTTCGACTGGACAAAAGATTAGAGGTATGCCTCAACTCGCTACCAATGACAAGACCATTCCACCCTCAAAATTAATGTTACCACACATAAAGCACAAAAGTAAAACTCAATTAAATAATAATATCATTGACACACAGAATTCGGTGAGTAACTTTTATGCTGTCGGAATGAGTTTAAGAAATTTACAAACAGAGTTTAGTCAAAAAGAGCAACTGTTATTACCTTTGGGGTCAGGTCATTGCAATATAACCAATCAAAATGTTTCACAACCTGTTTAAGGTCGAACATGATGGAACTATTTCATTACTCACAACAATAAAAAAATACAATTTAGTATACTACTTTACAATTTATAAACCAAACATGTATCAACATGGCCATTGGTAAGTCAACATTAGATAAATTAAAAATTATTTATTGAAACTAAGACTTTTTTTGGAACTTGGAAATATGAGTGATTTTTTTGTCATCAGAAACTGAACAAACTTCAACCATAACAAAAAATACACATTACTGCACATTATTTTACTAAAATGCTTAATTTTCATGATTTTTTTTGTTGTAAAACTAATTTTGGTTTAAGATTACTGTACCAATCCATTATTATAAATAGAACAAAGAAATTACTTTTTTTTGTTGACAAAAGTAGCATTTAGATTTGGTTTTACCATTTCTATAATTTAATTTTTATTAGACACTAACTAAACTTTAGCGGTTTGGACAGGTATTGGACAAATTATTGATATTATATTATTGATATGTATTAGTAATTCATAAAATATGAATTACTATTCTTAAAAAAAAGTCACAAATAATGTAATCATAATTGAAATATCAAGAATCAGTTATCATAACATACAAGCTGAAAACAAATTTTATAATAGTTTAAATCACACTTGATGAATTAATAAAAAGTTTACTTTTTGTCCTGAATATTTACAGTATAATGATGTAATTTAATAATAATCCATGCGAGAAAAAATATATTTTTATTGTAAATATGCAAGCTTTATATATTGCTAGATTTGGTCAATATTTAATTCTAAAGTGTTGAATTATTGCTTAAAATCTACATTTAACAATTTATAATAACAACCTATTTTTATATATTAAAAAGAGAGATCTTGAATGTGATCAAATACATCATCCAAAGGTGGACCAAGAGATAGAAAAAACGTTAGAGACTCTTTTATTGCCAATTAAAAAAAGTTGGAACCAATTAAGAAATTAAGTCACAAAAATTCAAGATTTGGTTTACAATTATAAATGCTTCTTCCCATAATGTCTATAAAGAGAGAGTCAGTTTTCCCGATTAATTTGAAGAAAATCGAGTCAAAACATCCAGCCTTCATTATGTTTACAAGCAATCAAACGCAATGAGTCAATAACACAAAATCAATACAAAATGGCAGCACCTAAAATGCAGGCTAGCTACAATAAAGCTCTAAAGCAAATTCTAATTCAAAATTTTGAAAAAATAAAGTAGATTTTAATTTTTTTTTTTTTCAAATCTCGAATCTGGTGCTTTCTCAAATCCTTAAATATCCCTAGGTGTTCAAGAATTCCAAGGGTCCCATTCCTAATTATAACACAAATCAAAACTATGCAAAAAGACGAAACGCAGTATCAAATAAGCTACTTGGTACAACATTAAAAGTTTTTGACAAGATACATTTTCATGGTTTTTTTAAACATAATATTTTAGCTTTTTTAAACTCTCACTCCCCTTCAAAATGATAACTGACAGACGTAAAATAGTGAGAAACTTTATTATTTGATTTCCAACTAGCATTAGTAGAGTTAGAAAATCAAGACGGTTGAAGTCTCATGTTTGGGATAAACATGATATCAAAATAAGATGTCATCATAGAAACCTACATGAAAAAAAAACCCACTCTGATGACCCAGATGAAGAGGTCTATTAATATTCGTTGAAACAGTAGCAAGTGGCTTAAGATCACACAGATTAAATTAGAAATGTCTTTTGTATAACATGCTGTAATATACTTTCGGGTTATTAGCATTATATAGAGTTAATTATTTAGGAGTCGACTTTGGTAGTCTTGGGGTAAAGTGCTCGCTTCAGGAACCGATTGTTTGTGGGTTCAAACCCAGCTGGGACCGACAATTTTTTTTTTCCTGAGTGATAAAAATCCGTAGCACAGCTTCCTACAAAGGTGAAGTAAAGCCGTCGATCCCATGTCGATTGTGGTGCGTAAAAGAACCATCAAAGTTATGTGAAAATGTCCTTTCCCAGAAAAAATTAGTACGCCCTTTCTCACTCTCTTATAGAAAACATCCTGTGCTGATATAATCAGTTGGTTCAGAAAATGCGTTAAATACCTCAAATAAATAAATAAAACATAATATGTATTTAAGAAAAACAGCTTATATATTTTCATTTCAGGGAATGGTAATAAATGCATCTAATATATTAGCTTACCTTAGATATTTCTTATATTAAAAATAAAGGAAAAAATCGATACCTAACAAATTTTGATGGAGTTAAAAAAGTTAATAATTCAACTTGTGTAACCTAATGAGTAGGTAAATCACATTTTAAGTGTTCAAAATGCTACATAAAAACATTTTTTCTTTTAAAGAAAATAGCTTTGTGTAGTGAGAATGTTGTAAGGATCAGACTTTTGAAATGTTCTGCTATAAACTACAGCTTCATAAACAATAAATATTTAAAGCATGTGTTTCTGTAACGTTAAGCCAAGGCCAGTAAAATGAGATGTTTTATAATTACTTTAATGCAGACATGTCTGATTATATTGTTACAATTAACAATATAAATTAAACTAATTATATTTTATGTTGTTGGAGCACCTTTAAAAATACTCTACAATATGTTAGTTATTAGAGAGAGAGAGAGAGAGAAAATGAAGAGTTTAATTATAAAAAACTGTATAACAGTCATACCAAGTTATAAAAGAATATATTAGTAAACGTTAAAATATGTACATTTTTGTTTGTGTTTATGTTACAAGATAGCTTTTTTGAAAAATTTAGCAAGAAAGAAATTGAAATAAATTTGAGTTGAATTTTCTTGAACAATAGTTTGTATGTTCAATAAAGAGCTCAATACGAAAACAAGTTCAAGTTTTCCATGGTAATAATTATTATTTTATTTCTTTAATATGTATGAAATCATTGGCGTAAGCAAGAGCATGTGATGCCATGGGGTATCTAAGTGTTGGTACCCTCTAACTGACGTGGACACCAAATTCTTATGAGCTTGATAAGAGCTTAAATAAGGCTGCAAAATAAATTATTGTAACAGCCCTGCCCTAGATTGGGATGTTTGGTTAAAACTAACATAACAGTGTTTAAACGAAGCAAGTGAAAGAACTGGTATTGCTTACTTGTGATGAGTTAGTAAACATTAGGAAAGAATGCTGACAACTCATAACAACTTGTCCCCGTTGTGCTCAGCAAATGGGCCAATTTGCAGTGTAAAGTGTTCTGTTTTAGAAATATCAGGCTGAAACAATAAGATCTATTCAGAGGGGTTACTCTTCCCATTTTCGGGGCCATGCGGATCAGAACATTGGGTCATCGGGTACTTGTGCTAGAGGGGAACAGTCATACCCAGGGTACCGGGTTTGAATCTGTAAGGGTTGTCAGTCGAGCTGGTAGTTAAGTATTTCTCGCTAAATCAGTTCTCTCATGAGCTACCAACATGTTTTTAAGATCACATTTTTGTAGTAGCTCGTAGTGCTATTGATAAACCCTAAAAAACATAGCCTTCTATAAATTACGAACCCACACATCTATTTTGCCCTCGTCCCTAACCTTCCCCGCAAGCTATCCTGACAGTAGGCACACAGGAAGGGAGGTGGTGACATTATTATTTTTATTATGTACCTCTACAGCTTACTTCATTGGCAATTATTAGCCCAGCTCTTTTGAATATAATCTAGAGATGCAGTTTTATAAGGTCAAGGTTTGAAAAAAACAAAAAAAAAAACTGGTTACGTTCAAAAAAATAAATGATCTCGCTTGATTTGACAAATCTCTAACCAAAATGATTTATTTATTAATTAAGAAGTAGATTTTATTTGAACAATAGTCTTAGTAATTTTAAATTCCGATCAAAATAATCAAAATAACACTGTGATTTTCCCTTCATAGCAATTCAACAGTGAATCTGTCATATAAATGAGTTATGTAATATTAGAAAATATATTTTTAAGATCTAGTGTCTTATGATGTTAACACTGCCATAATAATATAATAATAGTTACCTTTATTTGTATACAATAAAATAGATGTTTATATTCTACAACTAAAAATTATATTTTAAAATGTTAAGAAAATGAGCATTTAATAATTTAAATTCAAGTATTCCTTTCATAATAATATTATAGTTACATTTCTGTCAGTTATATTAGATTAGATGTACTTTTAACTGGTGATTAGCTATAGCTTGTACTCAATAGAAGGGTTGTGGAGTCTAGTTATAAAAAAAGTACGATTCCTGGCTCCAGCTTCAAAATAAAAACTTAGAGTATTATAACATTATTGTTAGCACCCGTCTTACTACCCGTTGTGTTATACGCACTTACGCTAATGTGTAATGGTAGGGTGATTGTGAGATGAAATGGGACCTACAGTTTAACGTGGGATCCGAACCACGGTGGAGGCCTGGCATTCCTCACATTCACAAGTTGATTAATACACGTCTTGTCAGAGGTGAAGGAAGGGTTTGGCAATCAGATAAATCTGTGTCAGGACCGACAATTGAACCCCGGACCCCAACACAGTAGTCTGACATCTTACCCCTAGACCGCCAGGTCACTTGAGATAACAATTTATGATAAATATATCATTTTAATTTTATGCCTTATATTTTAGGACCAATATTTGTATTTGGATTGACAAATTTATTCAAATATAAATTCATAATATTCTTTAGATTGAAAAATGACACCTGAACACGAGAATCTAACCCGGGACCTTTGGTTTAGTACGCCAATGCTCTAACCACTGAGCTATCCAGAATTAGTTCAGTGAGCAGGGCCATTCTTTACTTATATTTTAAGGGAAATTTTCCAGAGTGTCTAGGTGTATTTTTCAATTTAAAGAATATGATATTTAGATGCGGCTTTAACCATAATTAACAAATATAATAGCTTGGCTATTTAATCCCTCATAAATTTAAAATGTCAAAGAAGCTTCCCATGAAATAATATGTAATGGAGCATTTTACTGCAGAAAAATTATT
Source organism: Timema podura (assembly GCA_033556935.1). NCBI lineage: Eukaryota > Metazoa > Arthropoda > Insecta > Phasmatodea > Timematidae > Timema > Timema podura. The sequence goes on from JAVRXN010000005.1 coordinate 9,618,133, forward strand.
ATTACTAATTAATTCAGACATTATTTTATGAAGGAGTCAGATTTGGAGAATTAAAAATTAGAGAAAGTCTGACAGTAAAAAAAATAGAGGAGTTGGTATCAAGGGCTTGGTTTACAGACTCCACAGCTCTGCCTAATGTAAAAAAAAATAATAAAGAGTTTTCCAACCATACATATTAAATGTGTCAAATTGTTTTATCAAAAGAGCCACAATAAACATTAAAAAACAATGATGCGGCTACATTTAAAAAAATAAACTCTGTATCGGCATTATCTTAAGTGGAAATATTTCCAATTTAGAATCTTATTTTTACAAAAAGAAAAGAGTGAGTCCCAAAAAAACCCCAAAAAGACACTCTTTCACCAAAGATTTGAAACATTTTATTTGTAACAGTAATGTCAATATTGGACTTTTAAATCTTATGCCAAAGTCATTTTTATAATCATTGTTGACAAATGTGTGTCTTTAAGGAGAGCTCTCTCAGGTGTTAACTTCATGTAAGAAAATAACTAAAGTAATTTGACCCATTAAAGATCACACCAAATGACTTTTTAAGATTTTTTAAATGTTTTTTATAATTTAATTTAATATATAATTATTTGATTACTTGATTGATATTAAATAAATATGAGTAAATTCAATAACATTGTTTATGCTGTAGACACAAAAATGTAGTAGGAATATCTAAACAACACACACGCAAATAGATGTCACTATCTTCTCACTCAAAAAAATCTACTTGTAAAAAAATAAAGAGTGAAGTAAAATTAATTATATTATCTGGAATCAATTCAAGTTGTCAATAAAAGTAAGTAATAAAGTAATCAGCCTCATCTTTAAGAGAGTAGATATCTCATGTTTTAAAATAAAGAGCCAGATTTAAAAGAACATCTAGGAATAAACATTTGTGATAATCTGTATAATTTAATAATATTATATGTGTATAAAGTATGTCTAAAATTAATGTCAATAGAAAAACTTGGAATTATTTTTATTTCCAAAAGTTTGTTCGTGAAAATTCTGTCAATTATTTTATAAGAATATGTTAGCATTATAATAATTTTTGATGCTTTTTTAAATTATGCGTAACATACATTTGAAATTGTTTGTCGATAATACATGACACGATTATATTCAAAACTTTTAATGTTCGTATAAAATTATGGGTAAATCTTGTAGTGGTGCATTAGTGATAAGAATAAATTTGTAGACCCATGGTTATGTCAAGCCAGTGATGTTTCTTGTTACAACATGTTAAATGTTTATGTGTACATGCACAAAATAAAAAAATTATCTGTTCAACAAATTTCACAAGCTGCATTGTTTATTAAAATGTTATTCAAACCCTCGGAACTTTTACATGATGGTCAGACAAAACGATTTTGAAAAACCTTCTGGATTTTGATTTTTTAACCAGAACTAGAGACTTTCAGTTTTTCTACACATATTTTTAGAGCCCTTTTTTATTAGAATAAAAAAATATTGGTATAACTTAGTTCTATTAATTAGTATGTTTCCTTGGTATAATTGCATGGTAATAAAACTAAATAACTTAATTGTGGTTTTAAATCAAATCCCACAACAGTTCTTTAAATACCAAAAGCCAAAAAATCAAACAAATTTATAATCGGATAATATTTAAAAAATTATTGAAAAATAATTTTTTAATGTTGTTTGGTTAAATTTTTCAACATTTCCTGTTTCTAGGTTTTCCTGAGTGCTGATCAATCTGTTTACTACTATGAGAAGGTTAGAAAAATAAATAAAAAAACAAGTACAGTACATCTACCAAGCAAACATATTAAAGAATATGTGTTTACAAAAAAAAATGTATTTGTTCAGTTAGCTGATAAACCTTTTTACAAATTTAATACAACGTGTTTATTTTTGGATATTGAAAAAACCATCAAACGTACAATATTTACTACCGCTTAGAAACTTTGTGGATAAAACATAAAGCATTTGTAACTTTAGATTACAAATAGTTTTTGTTCTGATTTTGATTAGTAGTTTTATGAGCAGAAACTATTTATTTACCTTATTAAGCAGTGTCATCTGAGCAGCTTAAGTGCAGCTTATTTAACTGTACATTCTGTCAAACTGAAAGGGCGTTAACCAATTGCTTGGAATTTTACTGTATGTTTGAAATGCAGTATGGATTGTCGCTTCTAAGTAAGTTATCTACGGCCATCACAACAGTGGTCAGGATTAAAGTATCTATTGGCTGTAATTAAAGGTTAGAGCGAGTTTTTTTTAGCACCGCGTCTTACGACCTATTCAGGGTTATACGCCTATGTACTTATTACACTAATGATTTAGGGATTAGGAAGGCTTAATTTAGAGGAAATTTACCCACAGTTGCGTGGAGGGAGAGTGGAAAACCATTTAGGGATAAAACACCCTCAGTGCACCTGACCAGGATCGAACCCCGATCTCCCCGTCTTTGACGGTCTAGTCAACCACGAGAGTAGTGCGTTAGAACATCCAGCCACCGAAGAGGGTGATTACTCTAGTGAACTAGGGATGAGGAAGGTTGAATTTAAAAGGAAGTGTGCTTGTATTTGTGTGGAGGGAGAATGGAAAACAATTGAGGGAAAACCACCCTCGGTACACTCGACCGGGATTCAAACCCCAATCTCCTGGTCGTCGGCAGTCTAGTCTATTGCGGGCGTGACACCTTGCAGCCACCGAAGCAGGTTAAAGTGAGTGATCTAGTATAAAAACATACCTTTCTTTATAAAAAAAATTTAGTTTTCTTAAGGTGGAAGTGGCTCACTTGTTTGAAGAGATGGATTACTAAGAGAGCGAGATCACGAACGGCATTGTGACTTGAATTTATAAGCAGGCCATGAATTTAGGTAACCACATGTACTTGAATAAAGTTTTAACAAAGGTTCTGTTACAAATATTACTCTGTATTTGTGTATTAAAATAAATATTAAAGATGTGATTTATAATTGTTACACTAACAAGCTATGTTACTTTACATCCATTACTTTTCTCAGCTTGTGATCAGTTTTTTATCCGCTGGTTAGGTCTGTCATAGCTTCATACACCTTATAATCCAACTTAAAAGACTAGAACAGGTTTCGGCCATGCTGGGAATCAAACCCGGGACCCTTATCTCAGTGAACAGACATGCTAGGGGCCTACCGATTGAGCTTAGGCAGAGGTCCCAAACCTTTTTGTACCTTAAAGCACATTCAAAACTAACGATAGGCGGTGGGCACCAATTACTTTTTCAAGGCAAATTTATAGCCGAACATAATTCATAAAGCAAATAACACACACACACAAATACATATTATTAAAAATAATTGCGTGTTTAAAATTTAAAAAAATATTTTTTAAATTCATATATAAAATAACGCAAACGGTACACACGCAAAGTTAATCCAAAACCAGTTTAAGCAATTGAAAATTTTTTTACCAAACCAAAAGTCAATGTCAATAAATAATAAAAAACTCCTTTGTTTAGGTTTTAACAAGACCAAAATAAATACACAAGGAAATATTTAACTATTATCACATTTTGGTGTTTAGATACATTTTTAAAATATATATTTATTCTGTTTATTCATCAACAAAGCTGGATAGCACATGCCAAGATATTTACAAAGGAAGAGGAAGTATAATCATGGTATTAGTGAGTGTGTGGAGAATGATGGAAGGGGGTAGGTCTTTGAGATTAGGAAAAAGGCAGAACCATTCATTTTGAAACTATTAGAATGGTAGTTCCGAGTAAAAGTACACTTTGTAAATGAGCCGGCAAAGAAAGAGGAATGACAGGGAGGGATTGGAAAGAGGGAGGGGGGGGGCCTTCAATCTCCAACTTCTTAGAGAACAGTATACCTGGAGATAAGCACGAACTTGAGTTTTGTCAGAAAAGTGACGGATTAAAATTATTGTCTAACAACTTTTCAGCTGTGGTCAAAAAGTGGCGGGCAGATGCAAAAGGCTCGGCGGGCGCCATGGCGCCCGCGGGCATAGGGTTGGGGACCCCTGAGCTAAGGTGTTGGATGATTAACAATCTATGTAAAGTTCATAAAATAAAAATTACATTAATTGAGTCAGAAGTATGAGTTTTGGAATCATTTTCCAATTCCAATTTAATTTTAAATACTAGTGTAGTTTTATGGTGCTCCATTTTATTTTAGCTCCAAAGATTAAGAAAATCGTTATCATTGGGACGTATGAATATCCTTGGTACAAAAATTATTCCATTCCTGTAGCTATTACTGTACTTCCGCTTTCTTTTTTCCCCATACCACCAAACCATCAACAAACATCATGGCTTTAATTATTTCCTCACCACTTTAATCATGACCATTTCCATTATCCTTACAAATAATAGTGGTGAGAGGGCACTCCCTTGCTTCCCTACATTTTTTAATTTGGAACCACTCTGCCCACCCCTTCTCCGTTCTTAACTCATGTTATCATCATACACACTCATCACGACTTCTCTTCCCACAACAACCTCCTCCATCGCTTACCAGACTTTATTTCTATCCACGCTATCAAATGCTTTCTCCACATCCTTAAATACCATTCCCAAGTCCTTCCCAAATTCATACCTTCCTTCCATAAGCTGGCATATGCAAGGATCAAGTCTATTGTAGATCTCTGCTCCCTAAATCCGTGCTGTTCCTCTCTCCACCTTCCTTTAATTTTCTTTCTTATTCTCTTTTTCATTATCGTCTCATATATTTTTGTACAGTGGCATATAATTGTTATCCCCCTATGATTCATACACCTATTCCTATCTTCTTTCCTAAAAATCGGTACTATAAGTCCTTTCTTTGAGTTCCAGTATCTTGTTCTCCTTCCATATCACTTTCAGCATCCCGTATAATCAATGTATTTCTGATTCTCCTGTAGCTCTTATATTTCCACAATTAGTTCTTCAACAACTGATGTTTTCCTTAGTTTCATCCTCTTTAATGCATCTTCCACCTCTTTCCATGTAGGAGTGCCCCTCCTCTTCTGCTAATGCTTTGTGCTTCACTGCTTCAATATCATTCCTTTACTCTTCCAGATTGAACACCTTCTCAAAACATCCCCTCTGTAGTTCCTTTTATTCTTCCCCTGTCTTCTTCCTTCTTTAATATCAGTCTAACTTCTTGTCTTTACTTTATCCTCTTGTTTCTTACTTGACTATAAAACATTTAATTTCTTTCACATCCCTTTCCAGCATTTCTGTCAATTTTGGTATCCAATCCTTTCTGGCTTCCTTTATCATATGCTTTGCTCTTCTCTTCTTTTCCCTATACTCTCGTTTCCTCATTCTTATTTTCAAAGCTCCTTCTGAATGTTTTAGTCTTCTCCTCCAATGCTTCCTTCACCCTGTTGTTCCACCAGGGATTCTCTTTCCAATTCCTATTATCACCTGTCCTTCCCACATAACCTCCTCTACCCTCCCACCAAGCTTTTCTTAAACCTTCCAGTTCAACCTCATCCTTGGACGTTAAGCTTCTTGACTTTCTTTGATAGAGTTTTTTTTTCCTCTTCATTTTAAGCCTCCACAACATTATTTCTTCTTTCTTGTTTTCATAATTTTCTCTTACATTACCATCCAATTATGTCTGCCAACAGAAATCTGTAGTTCCACTATGTGGAGACACATTTGGTACCATCTTAACGTTTAAAATCTTCCTTTTCATTACCTTTTGTCCATGGGTAAGTAATCTATTACATACATTTGCTCTCCATTCTAGCTATGTAGTAATTATATGGCTTTACCCTTTCTTCTTGTACCAACTGTTCACCACCTTCATTTCATTTATAATTTCTCTCTCCCTATCGGTCATGCCCTAACAATTCCTCAAAACCTTCTCGCTTTTCCATCTTGGGCATTAAGTCTCCCATCACCACTTGCCTTTCCTTTCTTAATCTTCCTCAAAATTTTCCTTCTCTTCCAAGGGGCATACAACTTGCGGTGCATAAACCTGCGGCAATTTTATTTGTTTCCCCTTTGCCCATAATTATCATTTTAATAATTCGATTACTGATCCATTCACCCTTCACTTTCCACTCTATCCTTACCATCCCCACTACACCATTTATCTTCCCTTCATCCCTTCCCACGCAGTGCAAGCTGAATCCTTTACTTGGCTTCAACACTCCACACTCTCTACACTTAGTCTCACTCAATCCCAGAATATCCAGTCTCCATAATTTCTTCTACTCTTCCTGTATGTGTGCCAATATTCAGAGTCCTTATCCACAGCTTATGATTGTCTTTGCTTCCAGTCCAGCGTTTAACTTTATTTTCTTGAGTATTTTTGTTTGCTTTGGCCACCAACTTACTAAGTCAGTTGTGGCCTACACCTGAGTAGCGAGGCTGCCACTTATAGGTCCTTAGGTAAATTTGCTTTTGGTGATGACTTAGCCAACTGTCACAAACTCTCACAAGGCTGGGAGCCGACCGGCCAGGTCCTGTTTCAAGATTGTTGGTTTTAGGCCCTGACAAGTCTACAGTCTCTTGTCTGCACCTGATTTAGCTTCTGTTGGGGTTCAAGGGATGGAGCTAAGTAACTTTAAAAAATAATAACTACAAATTTGATATTGCTTGAATATATTTGTTCAAATCTAAGTAGTATAAAACATATGTACAATGTAGCTATAAGTACATGTAAAAAATCAAAACTTTCGCCAGCAGTCTTCTGTGCGGGTAAAAAATAAAAAATAAATTACATTTTATAAATCCATTTAGAATTCAAATTAAATAAAACTCCAAAAACCAATAGACATTTTCAAAATTAGGTATGAAATGTCTTACCAACTTCATAATCCAAAATCAAATTGGTTCACAGCCCTCAAGTTTGATATTTTACTGAACTGGGCGAGATACACTATCAAACGTATTAGTTTTGTGATCTTCCATATTTGGTACAGCTTCATATGAACAAATGGTTACACCATGTCTGTGGGCTTTGGAATATTCCCCTCTTAGACCTATGTAGTAAATTTTTGTGGTTTCGTTACCAAAGTTTCTTGGAAAGTGTAAAGTTAAATGATGAACCGATGAGAATTTAACCACCCTGAAATAGAAAAATACGAGATATTAGCCAAACCAAGCAATGAATCATTTAAAAGTGTTTATTGCATGTTTGTTGGGACCCTATGCACAGGACGATTCACGGATAGCAAAGTGGTTAGAGCCTTGGCCACCGAGAAATAATATACCCAGACACTCAACCTCCAGGTTAGAATGGTTGCACTCCTTTGGCAGCTTGAGTCTTTTAACACTAGGATCGCTGCGGTTAGTCCTATCATCACCCAGCAATGACACTAGCGAAGCCCTGTGTTGAAGGACTCAAAGCTGGCAAAAGGAGTGCAGCGAAAACCCCGTAAGGTTGATAGTCTGTTTCTTAGTTGTCTGTGGCTTTGGCGTACTAAACCAAAAGCCCTGGGTTTGGTTTCCATGTCCAGGTGTCATTTTTCAATTTAAAGAATTTGTTATAATATTTATACTATATTAGAGTATAAAATAAGACCTGGGAATAAAAAACAAAAAGTGGCTACTGCTACTGCTACCGCCACCGCCACTATTATTATTATTAGCACCGCGTCTTACTACCCGTTCGGGTTATATGCATTTATGCTAATGTGTAATGGTAGGGTGATTGTGAGATGAAATGGAGGACCTACAGTGTAAGGTGTGGGATCCGAACCACGGTGGAGTTCTGGCAGTGAACACATTCACAAGTTGTGATTAATGCACGTCTTGTCGGAGGTGAAGGAAGGGTCTGCCATGGCAATCAGATAAAATCTGTGTTAAGAGTTATTGTTTTTTACAAGGGTAATAGAGAGCTAGGTTCACCTGGCTAAGGTCACCATCTAAACTGACTCACAGGCAAAAGAGTCGTGTGGGAATGACAGCGCATACTAGAAAAGTTTTGTACTGTTTGTATTAATAAATGTACGCAAAAAAAAGGCGGAAAACTATAGTCACGGCTATTTCGCAATCAGTTTAGACAGTTAATCAATAATTCACTGTTTTATAATTAGTGCACCGCGAGTCATTCAAAGTAAAAAAAAACAATATAAATATGGTCAAGCAAAGCGGTAAAACCCTCTAAAAGAACACTTTTTAAGTAACGATGCTTACTTCACAGGATATTCTAGACTTCCAGATGTATCAGGATGAAGTTCAAATTCTTGTTCTGGAGTGGCATTAACATCATCAAATGTCATGTGTGGTCTATTTTTAAACCTTAAAAAAGAATAAACATAAATTATATATGAAAAAAAATATTGAGGTCGTTTTAAAAATAAAATTTTTACGTAGCTAGCCTAGCACATACACATTCTGGAAATAAGCTCATAATACTGCAATTTAAAAAAAAAAGGTATTTACATTAGAAAGATGTACTAAAAATCAATGTTTTAAAAATGAGCCATGATATCAGACGCAACCTCATTGTTCTTTGTGAATTATCCAAACATCACCTAGCTTTGATACTCTTCAACTCTGTATTTATAACGAGTATCTGTTGAAATTATACTCTTGAACCAACTCCTTCTGGTTTGATATATGAAAGTGGAAGAAAGGACCAAAGGGAGGTAAACTAAGCAAGTTACAATGAAGTGAACCTACTCGCATATGAGTCCTAACCTAAGGTCCTAAGGACATACATAGTTTTGAAGAAACAAATTAATTCCCAATACTATATTTACAGCTCGAAGATGTTTTTATCACCACGTCTTACTACCCGTTCGGATTATACACTTATGTACTAATTACCCTAATGAGTTTGGGGATTAGGAAGGTAATATTTATATGAAGTGTACCCGAATTTGCATGGATAGGGAGAGTGGAAAACTATTTTGGTAAAAAAAAGCCTCAGTACACCGACGAAGACTCGAACCTCAATCTCCCCATCGTTAGCAGTCCAGTTTACTGCGAGAGTTGCACATTAGACCAGGCGGCCCCCGAAACAGGTCCTAAGATATTAATAATGTGTTAGCAAAAAGGTGAACGTTAATTTAGAATATTATGTTATTTATCATCGCAAAAAGAATGGGGAAATATAAATAGATTACAGATTGGGTCAAAAATGTGATTTCCAAACCTGCAGTTGGCCTCATTACGACTCAGTACTATTAAATTGCAACTGGGTTTTTAAAACCAAAGTTAGTTTAGAAAAAAAAAAGTTTTAAGCTTAAATTTTTTTTATAATCCAGTATAAAATTCAGGTAATGATATAGACCTATCCGAGTTGTTATAGAAATCAGAACAACCCATTTTTATCTTCCCATGTAGGGTCAACAACCATACTCTTTTTCAAAATAAAACTTTACTCTTTTTTTAAAAAAAAGTGACAACCACAGAAAACTGTCATGAACAATTTTTTTTTCTGGTAAATTTAAAATCTGAACCTCTGGGTTGTATTTTGATTTAATTTAAATCCCAGGGATGAAATTTAATTTAAAACAATTTTTACTGTTTATAATTTGATAATAATTATTGCATGAAAAACAAAAATTTGTTGCTTCAAGTGCGAGACAAGACAACATATTCTTTTGATTGATTAGGGTTACCAATAATAGTGTTATATATCTATATTAGTAAAACAGTTAGGTAACCTGGCGGTCAAGGGGTAAAGTGTCGAAACCTCTGTGCTTGGGGTTCGGGGTTCAATTCTCGTCCCGGCACAGATTTATCTGATTGGCAAACCCTTCCTTCACCTCTGACAAGACGTGTATTAATCACAACTTGTGAATGTGTGCCAGGCCTCCACCGTGGTTCGGATCCCACGTTAAACTTAATAAAAATGTGTTAAATATAAATAGTTGAATTAAAAATAATAATACCTTTCTCCCATTTATGTTCATCATTTTGAGAAAATACTCTTTTACCAGGATTCAGATGTGGTAGCCCTATTCACATATAGAATATTCATTCAAGTGCAAACAACCCGTTTCTGTGACGGCGCCACTCTCGCAATATACTAAGACTGCCGATTACAGGGAATCAAGGTTCAAATCTTGATTGGTAGTACTGAGGGTGGTTTTTCACGGTCCCTTTATGCAAATGCGGGTACACTTTCTCTAAATATAGCCATGCTCACCCCTAAAATCATTAGAGTAATTGAGTAAAAAGGTATATAACCGAACAGGTAGTAAAACGTTCATTGCTAAAACCATAAAAAAAAAAAATAAGTGCAACTAAGTGAACTTACAATCTCAGTCGAGAAGGGTGTGTATCGGATTCTCCACCAATCACAACAACACCTTTTAACTTCACATTGCCAGTAAACCTGAATAAACAATAACAACAATATAAAACAATTAAATAAATGCACTTTATGAAAAAAATACGTAGGTTTACTATTATTATTACTAGCACCGCGTCTTACTACCCGTTCGGGACGCTTAAGTACTAACTACTCAAATGGGTTAGGAATTGGGAAGGTTGAATTTAGAGGAAGTGAACCCACATTTGTGTGGAGGGAGATTGGAAAACTATTTAGGGAAAACCTCCCCCAGTTCACCCGACCAAGATTCAAACCTCGATCTCCCCATCCTCGGCAGTCTAGCTCAACATGAAACTAGTGCGTTAGTTAACTACGCCACCAAGGCGGTTTAAGCACTCTATTAAAAAAAACAATGCTTTTGTGTAAAGGGGTAGGGGCTCTGAATTGGTGTTCAAAAGGAAAGGTTACCCCCTTTGGTGGCCGCATGGTCTAAGGTGTTACTCTTCAAATAGTTGTCTGCCAATGACAGGTAAATGGGGTTCAAATCCTAGTCGGATGTACGGAGGTTTTATTTCTAAATGGTTTTACACTCTCCTTCCAATGTGGGTACACTTCCTCTAAATTCAAACTTCCTCATCCCGTACATATTACCGTAATTAGTACATATAAGTATGGACCGAGCTGGTAGTAAGATGCGGTGCTAAAAAAAATTACCTACATCAGCGGAAATGCGGGCTTAAGACATCAACTTCATCTGTCTGGTTTTCCGGAGTCAAGGAGGGCCGTGTGTACCGATGTTGGTTTTCCATAAAGGAATTACCCCCTAATTACACAAATTCAGGTACACTACCTCTAAAATCCTACCTTCTTCAACTCCACCCCCATTAGTGTAAGTATGCTGATAGAACTGACAGGTAGTAAGACATGCCATACAAAAACCAATCGGAAAGGTTAATAACAATGAAATTGGCATTATAAGGGCCCAAATGCTTCTTTGTGGACACCGGCTGCGATTACTATAATAATTGGTCATAAAATAAGCTTCAGGTGTTTCTTTTCTGAAGCAAACACTTTAAAAATATTATAAGGTTCATCAAAAGACGATAATGACAAACGGAAATAACCAAAAATACATTATATCGGCTTCTTTGAATTAATGAAATGGTGTAAAGAAATAGCTAGTTTCCATTCTTAAAATTATACGGTGCATTCAAAACCTTCTATTTAATTTTTTTATTTTTTATAATTTGAACTGAAAGCGTTAAGGCTGGGTACTAGTGAACATGAGTTTAGGGCAGTATTTTTGAAGTTTTTATAGCATAAACATTTTTGGACAAAATAAATCAAATATTTCTTCTATAGAAACATAGTTTAGTTTTATGCACATGCTAAATCTCAACAGTTCTTGAATATCTGTCAAAGGTGTCCTGAAATTTAATGCCAACTTTTTCTTTATTTAAAAAGTTTGTCACCAAATGCCGCTATGCTCATAACAGATATTCAAGAACTGTTGAATTAGCATGTGCAGAAAACGTAAACTATATGTTTCTATTGAAGAAATATTCATTTATTTTGGTCAAAAAATGTTTATGCTATAAAAACTGCAAAATTAATGCATTAAACGCGCGCTCACTAGCACCCCACCTTAAAATGTTAACCCTTCTGGTTCTAGATTGTAGAGTACTGACAAGTACTTATAAGCTTAAACGAGCTTTAAAGCGGCTCAGGGTATCGGCTATCGTGAAGCAGCTCACGTTCGCTTGTCTATTTAAAAAAAGATTATTTAAGGATTTAACGTGCATTTTCTAACCAACTGACTATATCAGCACACGAGAATTTCTATGAGCAAGAGTGAAAGGCCTACAATTTTAACGGGAAAGGTAATTTTCACTGGGTTCTTTACATGCCAAAATTGACATGGGACCGACGGCTTTACTTTCCCTTCGAAGGAAGTTGTGCTATGGATGTTTTTTCACTCAGATGATCCAGTCGACCTGGGTGGGTTGAACGACAAACATCGGGTCCTGAGGCGAGCACTTTACTCCAAGACCCAGGGACGCGGCTCTTAAGATGCCTTAATGGTATATATATAGAAATTTATGAATTTTGTAGAATTAAGTTTAATACTAATAGAGCTAAGCAACGATAATTTTATGGTACAAAATATATAACTTACGGTATATTAAATAACAATTCTTCATCCACATCACTCTCAACGAGCTGAAGAAAAAAAGAAGTAAAGATTATAAAAATTAATATAACTCCAATGCTGAAAGAAATATTGTTCAGCTAATTTAGTAGCAATTATAGGTGTACACACATATTTCAAACTTTTTTTTTATTGGAGATGAAGCCATTTTGCTGTTTTTCACTTAACAAACTTTTATTCTAAAATAGACATTGAAGGGACATTATATTATTATTGCTACATAAAAAATACTTACAGATTTATTGAAATGGTGGTTAAATTTCTATTCAATCTATCATAATATGCTCATTCTTACACTTATTCTAATTGTAGGCCTACTATTGACGGCAAAAAGCCCTCCCGAGCCAATGTTATCTGATAGCTCGTGATTTTAATAAAATCACACATTTATAGCCGACGATACAACCCATGACTAGTAATTCACCTGTAAAATTTTTGTTGAAGTTGTACAAGTGGTTTTTAAGATATGGCTCGGTGGTTGAATGTGCGAAAGTTCCACATGGACTGGTGAATAATAATTCGTGTATCATATTAGCCCATATTTATGTATCATAATAACCCTTCAAATTTAGACAACAATTTAAATTACTTCGTTCAATGGTAACTGAATAAATTGTGTTCAAAATGTAGCTGAATGCATCCTGATTGCATTCATAATATTCAGATATTGGATAGCTATATTCATTTATGAGATATATTGAAAGTTGCCAAATTGGATTTCAAAGTTTTAGCTTCATAAATAACAGCCTAATCGAAGAATTAATTTAAGTTCATAAGGCAATGTAAAATTGTCAAGTTCATTATGGGCAAGTAAAATACAATGAATTTCCTTTAAAAAAGATTTTTTTAAATAGTTTATTTTACGTAGAACTTTTTTTTGTGCGCAGTATTATAATAGCCCAAATTTTTTTAATGTATCATAATAGCCCTGAATGGCCCTACTTAAAATTTAGTACAATCACAATAAATACATTTTTAGCATGGTTTTATCTATCAAACTTAAAATAAATTAGCCGAAAAGTGCAAAACAAATGTAGGTAGGCCTACTAATATTCTAAATGTAAACAAAGCAAGTCCTTTTAATATTATTTTCATGCTTCCTTTATGTTTATGGGTTTTGATCTTTAACAAGACTATAACCAATTACAAAAAAAAAACTAATTATAAACAATTTATTTTGGTGTTTAAGATGGATCCCAACACGCATACCCATATTTAAAGGGCTCTACAGACGACACAATTTGGTCAGGTGGTCGGGCCGATTTGGTCAAATCAGGCGCAATATCAGGTTGTGTGTCGCCCAACAAAAATTTTCCTATTTCATGTTGGGTGGCTGTCGCATCCAACCACACCACCGTCCAACCAAATCGTGTTGTCTGTAGCGTTTTAGGATGATTCAGCGTGTCAGTTGTACTACAAACACAGGCGCGAGTAGTAGTAAGTATGTAGTAACATCAGAATATGACTGAATTTTTTCCAGTCAGCCATTTTTAGGCCCACTTTTTTTTTCTGGAATTAATCCTAACGATGCTATTAGCAAGATCCCAACTTTTTGGTGTTTGGATAATATATGAGGCATGATGCGTGTGTCTTTTAGAGAGAAAATAAAACTTATGAAATCAGGCACCAAGTCAGGTCGTCTGTAGGTAGCACCTGATTTGGTCGGGCCAACTGTTGGGTCAACCAGATCGGATTTTCTGCAGGGCCCTTAGGGCTCGTCTACATAGAGTCGTGCCCACTTGTCGGGAGTCCGAGTAGGAACGTGTCGGTTGTCGTGTCGTATTGTAGTTCCTTAATACAAAAGGGACTGTCTACAATGAAATGTCATAGCACGTAATTTCAACCAATAGGAATTAAGAAAGCATAAGCAGTCAAAAAATAATAAATATACAAGACTGTTACAGTTTATAGGCCTACAAATATATTTTCTTGTCCATCGATAATTACTGACAATCAATCAGTAGGCCTATATTGTCAAAATCCATTTGATCCTAGTGCTTATGGATCCAAATCAACAAACAACGAGGCAAAGAGCATACAGAGACCGGTAAATACTATGAATTCATAATCAAAGTCATAATATTAATACAAAATTATAACTCTGACAAGAGGCGCGACTCGATGTAGACGAGCCATTACTCAGTTGTGATTGGTAATTAGTATAAACTAGTCCTTAGAAAGTTAAAGTTAATCAACTTCTACATAGTACGGACTTACGGATAAGGACTCCGTGGCCAAAGCAATCTGATACTGGCATCGATTTCTTATGGACCACGGACTACGGACCTACGAATACGGAGTCTGTGTCGGGGCCTATAGACTGTGTACCCATCGATTCATACTGAAAATGAGTTTAAATACCTACAAAGATCAGTCTCTTGAATAAAAAAAAGTACAGTTGGTATTACCTTTTCAAAATTCAATCGATCTTCCCAGGCTTTGAAAACATCTTTTCCAGAGTTTTCTATTTTTTCGTTCAAACATTCCATATTTTCAAGATCAATTTTAGAGTATAAACTATACTCTACCCCCATTTCAGGGCTATCATCATGATTTTCATCCCCTTCACAACCACGACCATGTTGATGGCCAGACATCTTGTTTGAAGTTTGATTTGTATCGTATTTATACAAAAACTAACCAATAAAAGAATAACTTTTAACTTTTATGACACACTAGTTTATTTGATTAATTTTCAGTGTTTACAAAAACAAGAACGAAACGTTGAATACAGAGCCAACTGTGACATACAAATTATTAAGATGTAAACTAATAAACAGAGTATCGTTCATAAAGTTAAGTTGTATAATGTATTAAAAATTTGTTAATATCAACTATATTGAAGTTACACAATACAAAATATGTTGAAGCTTCTCATAGTATTACTTAAACTCAATGTTTCCTTTTGGCTAGCCTGGTTTTTTGAAATCTTAACATGGTGTTAAACCAATGTGTAAGATATAGGTGAGACAGTTAAACTTATAAACAAACACACGATGTATTTATGGAAATAAATTTACGCAAATCTTAGTAAAATAAAAAGTAATAAATTAACTTTTTGATATGGCTGGCTACGAGTTCAGAATAGATTTCGACTTGAAAGAGATAAAAAAAGATCTTCAGAGAGCTATTGCAGAATGCTCAGAAAGAGGCCTTTTTAATAGCACAAAATGGTAAGTGACTTGTGAAATCTGTTATAAGATGCCTTTTTTTAATGTATGAAATTAAAAAAACCCACATATTTTAGATATCCTTTTTATCCCAGGAAGTGGAGATTTAAAATAAATTAACAATAAAAAAAAGGGGCCTGTAAAGGACTCGACTCCCGTATCCGTGGTCCGTAAGAAATCGATGCCACAGTGCTCTGGCCACAGAGTCCTTATCCGTAAGTCCTTACCCCGTAGAAGTTCCCTAACTTTTAACTTTCTACGGACTAGTTCATACGGACTACCAATCACAGCCGAGTAAATATGTGTATGCGCATTGAAATAAAAGAACGAATGGCAGTGAGAGAATTCATCGCTATGGAAACATATACAAAATGAAAAGATGGTGCTAAACCCTAAAAGTTTGCACCAAACATAGTGTGATAGTTCACCTCTGTGATGCGGCACTCTAAATGTCCCATCAATGATTTTTTTAGTGGTGGAGAAAAATCTCATTATTTGTATATGTCACCGTGGTTTAAGTTGAGCTGTTTTTATCTCGACTATAGTTCTTGAAGACTCATCTGTCTACTGCTCTCCAATCAGAAACAAGGGAACATTGTATTAATTCAAGAATGTGTCAACAAGAAACAACCTTTAGACCCTTTTTCCGTTTTGGTTCTTCAAATGCCTTTTCTGCATAATTTTTTGCAATCTAATCAAGGCCTATTTGGGGGATATTGTTACATAACCCACTTCAGTGGCTGCGTGGTCTAACGCGCTACTCTCGCAGTAGACTAGACTGCCGGTGACGGGGAGATCAAGGTTCAAATCTCGGTCAGGTGAACTGAGGTTTTTTCCCAAAATGGTTTTCCATTCTCCCTTCAAGCAAATGTGGGTACACTTCCTCTAAATATTCCTAATCCTTAAAACCATCAGCGTAATTAGTAAATAAAGCATACCATTCGAACAGGTAATAATACACAATGCTAAATTAAGTGATTATTTTGATTTTAAATTGTTCTTTAAACTGGTAATTTCTTCATTTAAGGTTGGCAGAAATGAATTTTGCCTTGGATAATGTCAAATTGGATCCTTCAGAAAATGTGCTTCCCTCGTCTACCTACATAAATAACGAAGCTGACAAGTTTATGCTTGCTAAGAGTTACTTCGATTTGAAGGAATTTGATAGGTAAGAATTATTGGAACTCTTACATCAATATCTGGCCACATTTTTATAACAAGCTCAAGGTTTCATTAATACCGTATTTTGTGTAACTGTATGGCAGAAGTTCTCTGAATGAATAACCCAGGGTTATTTTTACAATGTTATTAAAAATTGCATACACTAGACCTAGTCTTGAATCTCAGTCATAATTGACTGTATTTTGTTTTTCTCACAGTAGATTTCCCACCCTTCAGGAGAGTGGGGGTGCAATTCCTTAGTTTTATCCTAATCTTTTTTTTTGTTTCCCACATAAATTAATCTTTAACTTACAGTAGTCTTACCTTATGTTATACCACCTTAATGAAATACTGAATTTCCTTATAACATTTAATACAAAACAAATTACGGATCTATTTTCGTTTAAAGTGTAGGTCTACCACTAAACTATCATTTCATATCATCATTGTCGTCGTCTTTCAGCCACTGGCTGGGTCTGTTTGGAACATGAGCCTCTCCACACCTCCTTTCCTCCCACCACCTCTCACCCTCCATCTTGACCCAGTTTTCTCTTTCCTCCACACTCCTCTTGCCTCCTAAAATTTCATCCTCTCGTCCACGTCGAGAGAGGCGGGCAACGCCACAAAGTAAGGGAGTGCCTGTAGGGGTGAAGTATATCTGGGGGAGGACTTTATATAATCCGTGACCAGTTACGGCAGCTGTGAAGGCCCTGCGGGAACCTTGAAAAGTGACGGCTGATACGGTTCTGGTGAAACTACGCTATGCCCGGCTAGCCAGTACTGGATGCAAAATTGCTTTCAAAATAGGAACACGAAGCCAATCTCCATTCATATATGAAATTAAATTTTTGTAGCCGACTCTTTAATACTAGGCCATTATGTTTGATTTATTAATCAACGACCCGCCTCGGTGGCGTAGTTGGCTAACGCGCTAGTCGTGTTGAGCTCGACCGCCGAGGACGGGGAGATCGAGGTTCGAATCTCGGTCGGGTGAACTGGGGGTGGTTTTTCCTAAATGGTTTTCCACTCTCCCTCCACGCAAATGCGGGTTCACTTCCTCTAAATTCAACCCTCCAAATTCCTAATCCATTAGAGTAATTAGTACTTAAGCGTATAACCCGAACGGGTAGTAAGACGCGGTGCTAAATATTATTATTATTATTATTATTATTATTAATCAACGCATTAATTTTTTTTCCAGGGCTGCCTATTTTACTAAAGACTGCCGAACACCTCGAGTTAGATTTCTACACTTCTACTCTCGTTATTTATCAGCCGAGAAGAAGCGAGTTGAGAACCTGATTGATTCGACCACCCCCGTCGACCCTTCCCTCACCAAGGCGATGCGAGATCTCGGCATGGAACTCAGGCGAGACTATAAGTTAAGGAAGCTGGACGGTTATGGATTCTATCTCTATGGCATTGTAATGAAGAAGTTGAACTTGCAGCAGGAAGCTCTCGTTGTCATGGTGGAGGCGGTGCACAAAGAACCGATGCACTGGGGGGCGTGGCTCGAGCTGGCTACTCTTATCACCGATAGAGAAAAGGTGTGCGGGTGCCGCTGCTCCCAATGGGAATTTTAAAATACCCAGAACATTTGGATAATATTGTACAGTTTCTTTTAGTAATTAGATTAAAGTAGACCAGGTTAGTGGCCTTGATCGTACCTGCACCCATGACAGTATTCCTTGCTTACGGTTAGGATGTTGTACCAATCGATGTTGGCGCATGATAGGCGGTATACCACAAGTACAACTGTTGCTCAGTCTTACCCTGAGCACTGTTCCTTCTAACCAGTATCCCTACTATAGAGACATAGAGACTGGCTAGTATATTGTTACCCGTGTCACCGTGTTGTATCGACGCACCAGGACACCGGAGTTGTTTTTTTTTTAAATTATATTTGCACACTTTCTTTTCCACCTGTTAAGGGAATGGCGTGATTAGATATTTATGTAAGAACATTTGAAAATTACATTCCTTACAGAAATTCATTATTAAAAAAAAAACACTCAATATTTTATTTGATTGGACATATACACTTCATCAACCCTGAAAAATAAGGCTTGCCTATGGTATCTTATAAGATAGGCTATACTGTAATGGAATTAAGCAAGGTAAGCTTGTTAGTCTCAGGTTAAATGGAGGATACCTTGTTAAGTAACCTAGTTCCTTAGCGTCGAGTCACCCGCTAACGCTAACACGCTAGTCGTGTTGAGCTCGACTGCCGAGGACGGGGAGATCGAGGTTCGAATCTCGGCCGGGTGAACTGGGAGGGGGGGGGTCCTAAATGGTTTTCCACTTTCCCTCGATGCAAATGCTGGTTCACTTCCTCTAAATTCAACCTTCCCAATTCCTAATCCATTAGCATAATTAGTACTTAAGCGTATAACCCAAATGGGTAGTAAGACGCGGTGCTAAAATAAATAAAATAAGAACTTTGAACTAAATAGATTTAACTCTGAAGAAAGTTAAAGTTCAATGCATTACAATTATTAGTTTGGATTAAAATATAGCCAAATTTATGTCATTATGAGTGAGAAAACAGCTTTATTAATAACTTACCTCTTCACCTAATTTCTCTTTCACTTCTTTTTTCAGTTGCTCGACTTTCCAATGCCGGAGCATTGGATGAGGCACTTTTTTGTTGCACATGTGTATTTAGATCTCCAGCTGAATGATGAAGCACTGGAAATATACCTGTCGCTACAAGCTAATGGTTTCGATAAAAGTAACCATGTGTCTTCCCAAATTGCAGTGGGATTCCACAACAGAAGAGGTAATAATCATGTATATGTTTTAATACTGGATTATCCGCGGTCCAGGGTCAATAGTATTGCAGTATCGAGATTCACACACTTAAAGGCGAGTTAATAGTCAGTCCTCTTGGATCAAAACTTAGTGAACGTTATGTGACTCAAGTGTGATTTAGAAGTGATAAAATATGCTTACAATCGCAAACCAGGCCTATGGCATTCATGTTATGTCGAGATCACGATTAGCTTAAAGTTTACTTAACGTAATGCTCACTTAACCTAAAGAAACTAGTGTATTCTCATCAGAATTCATGTAACTTAACGACTCGTTTAAAACACAGACATTGAATCAGTTTAGACACAAATTGTTCATTAAAATTAAATCCAATCACTTATGACTGATTAAGGTACAAGTACTTGCAATAAAAGCTTACTAGGTTTACAAAACTGTAACAAGAGGCTACAACATTTTAGAATTCATGGACTACAGGGAAAAAAAGTAACGTGAAAGTTCTAATTTGACAACTCTTATAAGTTAAATGAACGTTAAGTTAACTGCATAATGGTGTATTCCATTAAATAACACTAGGATAACCTTTACGTTATGCTATGGGAAAATTAAGCGAACGTTAAGTTGATCATGATCCCTGCATAAGTGACTCAACGAACTATCATATAGTGCTTTAGAAAACAATGTAATTTTTAGTAAGGATAGTATACATTTTTGATAAATTTAGATATGAAAGAATAAAGTTATAAAAAGTGGCTTTGACTTGTTGCATTGCATTTCAGCACTCTGTATAGTCATCAAGATGACTGTTTGATCAGGAGCAATACACTTGGTAGAACTCTTTGTAGAATTATTTACTATGTTTGTATGATTATCATTAATCTTATAGTGGCTTAGCAAAAGGGCAGGTAACCACCATTCAGAGAATATACTTTATAGAAATAAGTTTTCAGGATGAATGTTGTAGCAACCATGCTATCTGTACAGTTAAGAAATTTAGGTATGCTCTTAGCTAGACCAATATTCTTGGAATTCCCTAAAATTCACACTCCTTGTGCAGCTTTATTAGATTATTTAGTTTTTATTTGAAAATGGCATGCTGCCGCTAAATCTTAGTGCAAGTAATTATACATTATTGGCCCAACACTGCTAGTGCTTAATTAATAATTCAAGTTTGGTCATATCCACTTTTTCTCAAATCTCATTAATTTTACCTTAATTTCCTGAATCCAAATCTGGTAATACATAATAACATCAGAGTTAAGTTTAACTGGTATTTTTTTATCATCAGTTTTTATTTCTTTCACGTTAATTCAGTCAAGTTTCTCTATTTAAACCAAAAGGTAGTAACAAATAAAATAATATATTCACCCATTTTTGTTATAACATGAATCCACTTTCAGTTAAGTGGTAAATTTATAGTTTGGAGCCTGTTGTTAGGTTCATCCAATGATTATGTTGAGCTAAATTGCCAATAGGGAAATTATTAGCTATAAATACCCGCTTAAATAGTTGCATGGTCTAAGGCGCTACTCTCGCAGTAGACTTGACCGCCGATGACGAGGAGATCGAGGTTCGAATCTCAGTCGGATGAACTGAGGGTGGGTTTTTACAAAATGGTTAAAATTCCACTCCCCCTTCACACAAATGCGGGTACACTTGCTATAAATATAACCTTTATAATCTTTAAAAACCGTTAGCGTGATTAGAACATAAGCATATAACTCAAATAGTTAGAAAGACGTTTTGCTAAAAAAAAAGTTCTGTATACAATTATATTCCAAATTTAATATATGTTGTTTTCAAATCTCAAATATTCTTAAGGATTCTCTTACACATTTCTTTGGACAGAACTGCTTATACTCTCATGCTCTTAATTATCTGACAGAAGTGGACCTGGCCATTTCAACGTTTCGCAAAGTTCTCGAGAGAGACCCATACCGCTTGGACAATGTGGACACATATTCCAACTTATTGTATGTGCATGATCTGAGAGTGGACCTGGCGCATATGGCACACAAAGCCACCGAGATAGACAAGTTCCGTGTGGAAACGTGCTGCGTAGTAGGTAAGTAGACTTGATAGTAGCGTGCGACTGTAAACACATAAAGCGAACTTGGAGAAAACATTAGAGGGATTTCAAACACACTCATTCCTTAAGTTAGTTAAAATGCTGTGCAGTACTTCCCGAAAGGTGACCTGGCGGTCTAGGGTAAGGTGTCAGACTTCTTTACTGGGGGTCCGGGGTTCAAGCCTTGGTTCCCGGCACAGATTTATCTGATTCCCAAACCCTTTTTTCACCTCTGACAAGACTTGTATTAATCACAACTTGTGAATGTGAGGAATGCCAGGCCTCCCCGTGGTTCGGATCCCACGTTAAACTGTAGGTCCTCCATTTCATCTCACAATCACCCTACATTACACATTAGCGTAAATGCGTTACTAACCCGAACGGGTAGTAAGACGTGGTGCTAATAAAAAAATAATAATAATAGTCTTCCAGAAATTTTTTAAAACCTTGGATCAAATAAATCATGTTTAGTTCGGGGGTAATATAATAATAATAATCAATTCTGTTTTCACCTGGGTGGATCAGTTTAGTAAAATGCCTCCATCTTCCTCTTCTTCTGCCACCATTCTTCCTCTTTTAATTCCTCCCACTCTTCTCCTTTCCCACCTGCTGTTATCTGCTTCTCCCATCTCTTTCTGGTCTCTCTTGTAGTTTACTTCCTACATGACCTATAAAATCTCTACATACGCTACTTTAATCACCTTTACCAGTGTTAGTTTAGTTAAATTATTGATAACAAACTGATTCTACAGGTGGCTACAACAGGAAAAACAGGGGAAACATGGAAAAGTAAGGGAATTATTTGACTTCAGGGAAAACTTGGAAATTCCAGGGAATGTAATCAAAAATAACTTGAGAGGTGAGGGAATTTAAATACTTGACTGATTCTGCAGCTAAACATTTACACACACGAGAGAGATTTGGTTTCTCGATGTTAACAAAATGTGTTGCCTATATATGTTATTCTCACGTGAGATGGTTGCACAGGGTTTTGTTTTATAAAAAGTTTACACATGGACATAAATAATACTAATTAAATACCAGAAAAACAACATTAATCTATAAGAATATTGATGTTTGTTTGCTTAAGATTTATCACAAATAAGTTATCAAATTGAAAAAAAAATTCCCATTCAACAAGAAAAAAATTAAAATGCCAGGCCTGGAATTTATTTAAAATGTTTCTGGAAAACCTGGATGAGTCAGGCAATTTTTTAACCCGAAAGTTTTGTAGCCACCCTATTCTATAACGTATAAAAGTACAAATAGCTCAGTACCAAATGTATAGATTTTGTTTCTTAAGATTATTTTCAAAATGTGTTACGCAGGGAACTACTACAGTTTACGGAATGAGCACCAGAAGGCTGCGTTGTATTTCCAGAGGGCTTTGAAGTTGAATCCTCTCTACTTGTCTGCTTGGACTCTGATGGGGCATGAATACATGGAGATGAAAAATACTAACGCTGCTATTCAGAGCTATAGACAGGCAATTGGTCAGTGCAACTGTCTCTGTAAGACTCACAATCCCAATATATTAACCCTCTCACCGCGTATTCCCCCCCCCCCCCCCCCTCAAATTTGGTTTTTTTTAAAATAAATTTTTTTTCAGCTATATATTTACAAATAAAAATATATTAATATAAAATCTCTAACACAATTTTTTAACGTCACATAAAGTTTTTATCATTTAAATTTGTATTTTTCTAACAGCTTTTCACACTCCTCTTGATGAGTTCCGATAGAATGAAACCTAGGTCATGGGATTTGGCGGTAACAATGGATTTTTTTTAAAGAGGCAGCCATTGATTCTTTGTCCATTGTCAGCAATGTAAAGTGTAAATTGTGTTCTTCTCTTTATTGTAAAAGCCATTTTGGTTTGTTCCCTTTTATATGTTTTCTATTCATCTTTCCTGTACCTTCCAAATATAATATATATCTCAGAAAGCGAAAAGAGGTTTTTCTTAAAGAGATGAAATAGTAATAAATGAAACTATGAGACTGGGCCTTTCTTATATTATAGATATCATATTTTAAGTTTTTTTTTGATTTGGTTTAAATTGAGTTTTTTAATCATATCTTGTTTATAAGTATTTGAGCTTATAATTTGATATAATTTTGTAGGAAGGGAAAATTGGTTTTGAAATGGGTACAATGTGGAACGGGGGAATTGTGTATTAAAATGATATTCAAAGCAAATTTTATTCCCAATGAAATAAATTTAAACAAACAAAATAAAAAAGTACCTGAGCATTCAATACTTTCATGTCATACTCTCCAAGCCAGTTATTAATTATCACTGCTCATTGACAACATAAATTATATTGAAACAATCTGCTTCAATGGCCACATGGTCTAAGGTGCTATCTCGCAGAAGAGTAAACTCCTGATGACTGGGAGATCAAGGTTCGAATCTTAGTCGGGTGTACTGAGGGTGGTTTCCCCAAAAAATTGTTTTCCATTCAAATGCGGGTACACTTCCTATAAATATAACCTTCATAATCCCTAAAACTATTAGCGTAATTAGTACATAAATTTATAACCTAAACGGGTAGTAAAGCTTGGTACTAAAACAATTTATATTGAAAGTGTGGATTAATGAATTTAAGATGTATTAATTATTTAAATTCCAGAAGTGAACCGGCGAGACTACAGAGCATGGTACGGTCTTGGTCAGACCTACGAGATCCTCAAGATGTTGTTCTATTGCCTGTACTATTACAAACAAGCTCAACGCCTGCGGCCCAACGACAGCCGCATGCTCATAGCGCTCGGCGAGACGTACGAGAAGTTGGAGAAATTCAACGATGCCATCAAATGCTACTTCAAGGCCTTCAGTGTGGGGGACAGCGAAGTAACGTCGACACTCAAGCTTGCCAAGTACGTTTATTAGCGACATTGTTGGCCGTTTGGATCAAAACCGTGTTTACTTATGTAAGAATTCTTTAAAAAAAAAATAAACTCACATTTCTGCACTTTCTCAATCCCATAGGCATCATCTTCGTTATCATAATCATCGTCACCATTATTAACTGTTTACAGCCCCGGTTCAGTTTAGTAAAGGGCTTCTATCTTCCTCTCACTTGCACACTTTCTGGTAACTGCTCCTCCCATCTCTTTCTTGGCCTCCCTTGCGGCCTTTTTTCCTGCACACTTCGTTTTCAGCATCTTCTTTGGCATCCCATCTAGGTAAGTACATAGAATACAATAATTTATTGATGGAAACCAAACATTGAACAGAGGATAGCAGGGCAAGGCCTACACAACTTACCAGAAAACTGTAGGCCTCAACGCTCGTAATTAAAACACATAATTATGACATTTTCGTGGTACCTCAGTCCCCTTCTTCAGTATAGGGTGACATTATTGAATAAAATGGGAGAAAAATGGACAAAAACAAGATAAATAAGGAAAATGCGCAGAAAAGGATATTAAAAATAAAAGAGGAGGAGAAATGTTGTGGTTACTGTTTTTCCTTCGTTTGGTTGAAGGATGAAAGGAGAATAAAGGGGGAGGGGGAGGTTGATTTCAGTATTTCTGACATGGACAGTAGAACAAAGGAAAGATGGGAACAAGAGCTGCAAGACATAAAGGTAACTATCTAAGGTAGTCTTCAGAGTCCACGTAAGGCAGTTTTTAAAAACAGAGGAAGGAGGTTAATGTTAACCTATTTCCCTGGCGCGTGTTTAGCACAGTGATCTACGCAGGTCCAGCAGCCATTCTTCTTCTCGTCACATAGACACATAGTTTCGCAACACACTTATTTTCTCTTAATAATTATTTAATTCTTGGTCATAGTATATCATTGAACTGGTAGCTTCAATATGAAGTATTCAGACTGGCTAAAAGTACATTGGTTCATTGATAGATGTTATTACAACAACTTATTGCAATGAAACATCGATTCGCGCCCGCGCCAGGGAACGTTAGGCCCATTAAAGACTTTGTTCAACGCCCGCGCCAGGGAGTGGGCTAAGCTGAGCGGGCATCCTTAGATGGAAAATACAAGAAATTAACATTGGACATCAAATATAACTCTTTAAGAAAAACCTCTTTGCGCTTTTTGAAATACTTTTTGTTGCACATGAAAGAAATTACAGAAAAAAGGGATAGGAACACATAATTTATATGATAATTCAACCTGTTTAATCATGCTAACAATAAAAATACTATGCTATAAATATATTAAAGAACGCACAAGTTGATGGTTTGACTAGTAGAGTTAAATTCAAACTTTTTTTATATCTTTGTTTTTCTCTTCTTTCTTTCAGACTCTATGATAAAATTGGTGAAGCAAGTAATGCTAAAAAAGCATACGAAAAATATGTAGAGGAGTGTTTGAAAAATCCAAACGCGGACAAAAGTGAATTGAGCCAAGCCTATAAATATTTAGCAAATGCTTATCTTAAAATAGAAGAGTTGGATGATGCGTATCAGTATGCTCAGAAATGCTTGGAATACGAGGAGGTAAGTATCTTTCTCAAAATAATCACAATTATATCAACATAAGGTTGAAATACCCTTTGAAAGGTCTACTATGGAGATTTGTTATCGCTTTCATTTTGAGGCTTGGAGACGAGATTAATATTTTAGGAAAGGGTACAGATGTGCGAGAACAATCTTTTCAATTCGAGACAAGCATATAAAAAGGTATCGAACGAGACGAGAAAACATCCTTTTAAAGTAAAAAAAAAAAGTTTACTAAAGTAAATATATAGTTTATAGAGTTCCTTTTTTGACATTCGAGCTGGCGCTTGCTTTAGTTTGTCTTATACATAGTTCATTCAAACCCTTGAGATAAATATAACTCATACACATTTTAAATGCAATTAATAAAATAGTGATAGTTAGTTACAATGAACACCATTTATAATTTAATTTTGTAGTGTAACAGCTTATATATTGTCAAAGTTTGATATTGAAAAACAATATTTATAACCAAACCATTTATTAATAAAGGCTGTTTTTTGGGGGAAATGGGGCCTATTTTTGGGTAATTACGTTATTATTAGAAATAATAAAATCTTGGTTTGGTTTTTTAAATTTAATTTAATAATTCTATAACAAACACAACATCCGCCCCCATGACGTTAATTCATCACTGTGAAAGGGTAAATCCACACTTCACCAATGATAAATCTTTCAGCCAAGCCGGGAATCAAACCCGAGTTCCTTAGCTCAGTAGACAGACATGCTACCGACTCAGCTAAGGTATCAAACAGATGATTCTATTATTTTTACAGTAATAAATAGCTTAAGAAGTGGTCAATTTTTTTTTGCATGATACGGGCACAGTGTTTTTTTTTTTAATAGGCAAATTATTCACATTGGAGTCCCTTTAACTAGCATCAATTCAAGTAACTTGTAAGGGAAGAAGGGTGTATTGTAACATCCAATTTTAATGTTAGGATACTATGAGCTAGAATTTTATATCTAGCGTGTTTTAAGTGGGTGAAAATATAAGAAGAATGTAGGTACCTTCAAGAAACTTTAAATAGCCTCATGACTTCAAACTCAGCCAGAGTCGACGTATTTTTCTTGAGTGATATAAGTTTATCGCACAACTTTTTTCAGAGGGGAAGCAAAGCTGTCGATCCCATGTCGATTGTGGCATGTAAATAATTCTGGAAGGTATTTGAAAATATCTTTCCCGGCAAAATTAGTAGACTCCTTTGCTCTCGCTCATAGAAAATTCTCGTATGCTGATGTAATCAGTTGGTTTAGAAATTGCACCTTAAGTCCCTCGAATAAATAAAATATAAATAGCCAGCATTAGGCTACAGTTTGGCCTCACCTTGTTGTGTGAAGGGCATCCATTGTTTCCAGCAATCCTCTGTATGGCCAGTTTTGGGTCATGTGATCATAGCTGTGTTCTGGTTGGTTGCAGGGCACAGTTTGAAAACAAACAGTTTATTATTAGCACCGTGTCTTAAACCCGTCCGGGCTATATGCACTTACGCTAATGTGTAGTGGTAGGGTGATTGTGAGATGAAATGGAGGACCTACAGTTTAACGTGGGATCCGAACCACGGTGGAGGCCTGGCATTCCACAAATTCAAGAGTTGTGATTAATACACGTCTTGTCAAAGGTGAAGGAAGGGTTTGGTAATCAGAAAAATCTGTGCCAGGACCGGGGATTGAACCCCGGATTCCCAGCACAGAAGTCCGACACCTTACACCTAGACCGCCAGGTCACCCCTAACAAACCGTTTAAAAAAACAGAGCATCTCGCATTTGGTCGAGAGCCGGTTTTGAATATACAGTAGAACCTCGCTAATTCATCACTTGTGGTACTGGGAGTATGGTCGGAACGCAAAAAAGGTCGGATTATCATAAAACTCTTTTGATGCCTTGTCATCAGCTGATAGATATTGCGCAATATCAGGCGAAACACTAACACCATGACGGGTTTTCCACCGATCTAGCCAACCTTAACTAGCTGTGAACTCACCTTCACCTTCCAATTTTTTGTGCAGAATTAATGCCTTTACTTTGATATGCCAAGGTAGCGGGGTTCCTTTTCTCCTTTCTTGGCAAAAGCATATCCATAACGTGTTGTCTAGAATTTCCAGTTTTGGCTTTTTTAGTGTTTTGCGACATTTTAGTGCTTTCTCGCCATCTACCATCGCCATAAAAGATTCAATATCTTTTTTATTTTTCCTCCAGTTCTTTACTGTCACATTGAATTCCTTAGCAATTTTTTGGAGTGATTCCCCCTTGTCCAGTCTCTTTAGCACTTTTAATTTTTCATTTAAAGCAACAGTAATATGTTTACGTTTTACTCCCGACATACTATATGTAATGCAAAAACTACTTACACAAAACACAAGCCACACACGACGAGTAATTACCACGCACTAGATGCTAGATGCCGGCTCACTGAGACAGCAAAACAACTGACTAGTAAACAATGGCGCTTCAACAATGGCCGATCAGTCATCAACAAATTGGTGCATGCATGCTCTTGAGCTGCGGTCGGACCAACCGGAGCGCCAGACTAGCCGAGGGTGGACTAGATAGGTTCTACTTGTGTGAAAAATGTATGTGTGCGCATGCATCCTATGTGCCACTAGCATACATAATTTATATTTACAGCATTTTGCCGATGTGTTTTTGTATGTGTGGGTATGCGTTTCACCTTCATCGTATGATATCTTTGTAATTAATAATTTAACTAACAAAAGTATTTGCATTGACCATAATTATTAATAAAATTGATAAAATTATCAAGTTGAAGTCATTATTCTACTTATATTATCCATTATATGACCAATCCAATTAAAGTGCCAAAATCCTCATATATTTAATTATCGTTAACATATATAAATAATATCGTGTCAACAATATTTCTCATATGGTATGCTGTTACGTAAAACAACACACACACATATATTGCAAAATAAAAATTTTTTGTGGGCTACATTGGGTCTCTTGTTCCGCTCTGAAGCATTGAACACTTTCAAACCATAATATGCGGGTGTCTAATTTGAACACACAATACCAAAAAAATAAATATTTTATATGCTTTTTAATATGTTAAGTTGAAAAATAAAGTTAGTAAAAAATGTAATTATCAAATCTTATCTGATGTATAATACTTTTCTCCTTTCATGTTGATGGTTCGATAGACAAGACAGATCGACTAAACTAGTTTTAGGTTATTTGCACCTTTTTCAGGCTCTTGTAGTCATGTAGGAGAGGGTAAAATTTTTACAACATAAAAGTAAGTTTGATTTGATTTATATATATTTTAGTTTGGTGTTTTATTAATGAAATTCTTTTGCAGGTTAAAGAAGAAGCGAAAGCTTTGTTGAGGACAATTGCTCAGAAAAGGAGTCAACAAGAAGAGGCAAAGATGCAGGTGCAATAGTCCTTGATTTGTTTACTCTTTTAATCCCAATAAATATAAAATTACACGAAAGAGCAGTTCCGTTACTTAACTTGAAAACTGGACAACTCAAATGCCACAATGGCATATACAAAAAATTAGAATTGTATTTATATTCTTAGTCCTTTTATTAATAATGTAAAGAAAAATTATTCTGAAATCTATAAGAAAGTATCATTGGAATCTTATGATAAATTTTTAGATGAACTTTATTATTATTATTATTATTATTATTATTATTATTATTATTGTTTATTGTTTAGTATAGCAGCACCACGTATTAATACCCGTACGCTTAAGTACAAATTACGCTAATGGTTAGGGATTGGGAAAGTTAAATTTAGAGGAAGTGAACCTCATTTGCTTGGAGGGAGAGTGGGAAACCATTTAGGGAAAACCACCCCCACTTCACCCGACCGAGATTCGAACCTCGATCTCCCCGTCCTCGACAGTCTAGCTCAACAAAAAACTAGTGCATTAGCTAACTACGCCATCCAGGTGGGCAACTTTATTATTAATAAATCAAATAAGACATATTTTTAGACTGCCAAATTTTATTGACTTGTAATCAATGTTGGTGGTTGAAAATGGGCTTACTTTAAAAATCAGGATATATGTAGGATATTTTAGAAACTTTCACTAGAAGGGGAATGCGGAACTGCTCACACGTCAAGGGAGATGATGGCATTCCTGAAATTCCTAGATTAAAATGTATGGACTGGCCTCTTCAATTTTTTTATCCACTGTTTAGAGATTGTAATACATCAATATGAGTTTCTAGCAGTGTTCATTACTTAGAAACTTTTTTTTAAAAATGGATTCATTGTAAGAAATTTAAAAAAAAAAGAATCCTCTATTCAGAGGTGTACAAGAGATATCTCACTGTATTATTTATATATACACTGTCTTAGAAACCTTTACCCAGTACACCAAAACTACTATCAAACCATATTTAAAGTTCACTTTGGAGTTTTTGAATTTATAATACTTATGTGAAATCAAACTAATCAATATTTTTGAGTAATTGAGTACTTGGCCTTTTAAATGCAAATAATGATCCATTTT
Source organism: Timema podura (assembly GCA_033556935.1). Taxonomy (NCBI): domain Eukaryota; kingdom Metazoa; phylum Arthropoda; class Insecta; order Phasmatodea; family Timematidae; genus Timema; species Timema podura. The sequence continues at coordinate 9,648,662 of JAVRXN010000005.1, forward strand.
GTTTATTTTGTTTTTTTTCATTAACAGATGTTTTTGTTCTTTGCAGTTGTTTGCGCGGTGATAACAAATTTTCTTCAAGAGGTGGCCATCACCTCCATCTAGGGGTGTGCGATGTCCACTTTTTCAATTCGAAGCGAACATATGAAACGTTATCGAAGCCGAATCGAAGTTCAAATATTTTCATTGTAGTTATCTATAATACTTTATGCAATAAAATTGATTGGATTGATTGGAAAATATTTTATTGTACTGTACAATAGTTTGTAATATTTCTTGTTAATCTGACAAATCAATTTATTCAGATTCTTTTATGAATGAATATTAATTTGTAATATACAAAACATCTCAGAATGGCAGTAATTGAACATAGATGAAGTATTTTGGCTGTCATTATTTTTAATGGCGAAGCTTCGGAGCCAGAATTTGCTGTAAAGTGTAAACTGAGTTGCTCTTTCGTTGTAAGAACCATGTTTGTTGTCATTTTTTTTATTTGTTCCTATCACCCTTTCCTGGACCTTGGTCCATATCTACTTTAAAAACAGGATATAAGTTATTTAGTTTTAATGATTAATTGGCTTGTTTGGGCACTGTTTTTTTTTGGGGGGGGGGGTTTCCCTCACATTCTCTTAAGATAAATTATTACAATTTTAATTACCGTTTGTTTTAAAAAAATAACTCTGCTCCTTCTGTAGGTGGAGGAGTCCTCGTCGGTAAGGACAAGATCTCGGACAATGGCGGAGAGAACACCCAACAATCAGGTGTCGCCCATAAATCTCAGCTTCACCTAGTGATGAAAACACGAAGCAAACAAAATGATTGTGCAACAATATTCCAAAGGATGGAAGTAAATACCCTTATGTGCGACAATATAGCTCCGACTTGTTTCCTAATTTGTCTTGAATAACAAACAGAAAGTCACATTCATACAAACTTATTATTTATTCAAGGGCAAAAATAGTTCAAACTCATTGTGGAATAGGACTAAAACATTCATTTACTAACTTTATGGTAACCCTTAACCCTATCCTTGGCACGGGCATGTAACGACATCGTTGTTCACCTGAACGTCCTTAGCGCGGGCATGATTTGACGTTCTGTTACAATAATCTACTGTAATGCCATCTATCAATGAACCACTGTACTTTGAGACAGTCTGAATACTTCATATCGAAGCTGATAGATTGAGCTACCATTTCAGTGCTATAGTATGGTCATGAGTAAAGTAATAAATAAGAAAATATTTATTGGGTTAGAATATTTGATTAGAAAAATGGCTGCTGAGCCTACGCAGAAACCTGTGATACACGCGCTCCAGGGAATGGATTAATAATTCAGTCAGTATCTGTATTAGATATAATGTCCATATAAATGTAAGATATTCTTAATATAATTAAATTACACCCCTTATTCATCATTATCAACATCTGTTTCCAGCCTATGGCCGGGTCACTTTAGTAAAATGCCTCCTTCCAACCCTTTATTGAATAAGTAAATAAGTTCATGCACAAAACTGCCAACAATAGCTCGAGTGAATTAGAAAGCAGTGGTCTCAAATATAATACGGCCTGACATTGTGACAGTATCAAGAGGTAAAAACTTAACCACTTTGACACACTTTTTTTTTTTAAAGTAAACGTTAAGTGAGACTGTCAGAATATATGAATCGATTTTAAACAAACAGTTGATATATCACAATGTGTATATCGAAAGCTACGATATTCCTTTCAAATTAAAATGGCTGCTCTCCTGTAATTATATTCTGTCGCTTTTCAATTTTTAATATTTTATTTAGCTCTTTGAATAAGATAAGTTTAAAAAAAATAGAACAAAAATCAACTAGTTAATAAAAATGGAGCAAAAAATGTTATATTTATTTTAATTCAATAGATTATCGATATATCATTGCCAAAACTTCATCACTAATTTCTGGCGAGCTAGTGTGCATAGGATCGGCTATGTGGACGACTTTAAATTTTTGTAACGTGTGAAATGCGTTCTTCTTTCTGTTATAAAATCCGTAATTCATTGAATTAATTTTGAGTTTTATTTGAATTTTCAGTTTTGAAGACTTTTAGTGTGTTTTATAAATATCTATAAGATTGTGAGATTAAAGTTTCAAACGATCGAGCCAAAGTTTCACATTTAGGGGGGAGTAGGGTATCAAGCATGTTAGATTTTCTATGCAATAATGCTTGGAAAAAATAATAAAATAGGAAATATTCAAGAATCGAAGAATCGAGGCTGAACTTAAGAATTGGACTTGAGAAAAACAGGTATCGTTACATCTCTAGAATTCTGGCTTCTAGGTGCACCTGTTTGTGCACAGAGGCTACTGATTTAAAAATATCAGCCCTATGTGTGCGGTAGATATCACGCAACACTCATGACAATCAAACAAATTCTTCAATTTATTAATATTTATTGTTTATTTTAGAGTTATTGTAAGTATTACAACTTAACCATGTTGGCTGAATATACCATATTCTAGAATATTCCTGAATATGCCAGTTTTTATAATATTACACTTGTAGAATGTTGTTTGATTTGTAAATTTTCTTTTGGCTTCATATTTTACTAATCCCATCTAATCTTTAATTTTCTACTGTTAGTTGTCAGATGTGTGTTATAGATTGTGTAATTTTGTAAATATGTTTTAAATGATTGAATTTGTAATTTGTATATAAACATAAAATTAAAGCTACATGATATTTTATTTTGTCTAGTACTTGATAACACAACATTCATGATATTTCCTTTGTATTACTTGTTCTGAACTGTTTTTGTGTTGTCTTGATTTTTGTTGTTTAGTGTTTTTATCCTCATACAAAAAAAAATATTTTCGTCTAATAATATATTGTGTCAAGCAGGCCCATTGAGTCGGTTTGTGAAGGCACATACACATATCTCTGGCATTCTTTATTTATTATTACAAATAGGCCTATACCACATAAACTAATTTCTCTTACATCTTCCTTATTTGTTCCTTTTTTCTACGAAACCTACATTGTCAGTATTTTAGGTTGTAAAAACAGAACCACTAAAGGACGATCGTAAACAAACTGGAATATATTGTGCAATAACGGCCTTACACGGCGCAATAATATTGACGAAGCTTCAATATATTGCGAAACTTCATATGTCCTTACATGGTCAATATTATTGTGCAATAATATTGACCGTTGTAAGGAGGCCAAGCTTAATGGGCCCATATATGGCATTGAAGTACTGGATAGTGGAGGCCATGAATGGATGAATGAGAGAGACTAGGAATAGTGGAGGCCATGACATGGACATTGAATGTAAGAGAGACTAGGAATAGTGGAGGCCATGACATGGACATTGAATGTAAGAGAGATAGGAATAGTGGAGGCCATGACATGGACATTGAATGTAAGAGAGACTAGGAATAGTGGAGGCCATGACATGGACATGAATGTAAGAAAGACTAGGAATAGTGGAGGCCATGACATGGACATTGAATGTAAGAGAGACTAGGAATAGTGGAGGCCATGACATGGACATTGAATGTAAGAAAGACTAGGAATAGTGGAGGCCATGACATGGACATTGAATAATAGGTTGCTTTATAAAAGCATTGGATAAACAAACAACGAAAATAAAGGTAAACCGGGTTGAAAATCACAGGACAACTTTTATATTTCAAACCCTTAAAGATTGCAAACAATACTTTTTTAAATTAATTTAACTAAGAAACAGACCTCTTTTAACTATAATCTAAAGTATATTATAAAGGTCTCATGATTGTCTAACAGATAGCAGCATTAACTCAATTTGAGATATAATCACACTTTCTGTTTGTTTTCCCCTGCACCTTAAAATATATTACAGCAACAAATGAAAATTATTTTACCCGGATCCTCTGCTCTAGTCCTAGGACAAACTTAACCACCAAGCTTAGATTATTACTTTAGCATTTAATTTAATAATAATATTGTGTGTCTGGGCTACATCACTCATAGCCCAGTAGTGGATAGATTAGCCAGTGCTAATGTACCGCTGCCCAGGCTCTAATGTACTAATCGTACATCCTTTCCATGGAAGCTCTTTCCATGTACCGATGATGGTGATAGTGTGATGGTGATGGCGAGTATGAGGGTGTGGAACCAGTGGAAACACTTAAACCTAATTTAAGCCTAATTAACCAAACCCTGGTGACCCTTTCAGGAAAAATACCCAGGGTACCAGCCAGGAATCGAACCCGTGACCCCTAGGCCTGTAGCCAGGTGCACTGACCACCACACCATGGAGTTGGTTACTGAACTGAATGTATGAATGTTATAGTTAAATTTTTTTTTTAAATGTTATCTTTTCTATTTACATTATTATTATTATTATCACCGAGTCTTACTACCTGTTCGGGTTATACTCACGCTAATGTGTAATGATAGGGTGATTGTGAGATGAAATGGAGGACCTACAATTTAACGTGGGATCCGAACCACGGTGGAGGCCTGGGCATTCACACATTCACAAGTTGTGATTAATACACGTCTTGTCAGAGGTGAAGGAAGGGTTCGGCAATCAGATAAATCTGTGCCAGGACCGAGGATTGAACCCCAGACCCTCAGCACAGAAGTCTGACACCTTACCCTAGACCGCCAGGTCAACTTTATTTACTATAACTTTTTTTTCCCCAAGATTTGTACCCCGAATACAAAAGTTGGGACTCGTAGGTAAAGTGAAGATTTGGATTCGTAAAATAGTAATGCTGTTTATCTATACTGTATAGTCTATTGCTTTCTTTCAATACACACTTTCTTACTCTATGGCATTAGGAACTCGAAAGTTCATTACCGAACTTACAAAAGTACGCCAGCTATCCTTATCTTGATCTAGTTCTATTCAATCCACCTCTTACACCCTATCCCTATCTTGATCTAGTTCTATTAAGTCCACCTCATTACACCCTATCCCTATCTTGAGCTAGTCCTATCCAGTCCATCTCGTCACAACCTATATCTATCAGTTACATTCTAATGTTACCCTTCCCATCTGCGTCTAGGTCTTCCCAATGGTATCTTCCCATTGGGTTTACCAGTCAATACCCTGAATACGGTTCTATAACTTCCCATTCGAGCTGCATGTCTGCCCACCGTATTTTACGAGACTTGATTATCCTAACAATTTCTTGTGTGGTGAGGACAGGGTTTGTAACTCATCATTATATAACCTCCCCACTCACAAGTAGCCTAATCCCTTCTTGTGCCAAATATATTCCTAAGAACCTTGTTTTCAAACACCCCCAATCATCTAAGGTAAGATAAATGAGATGTATATGGGTCCTCACATACAAATATTATTAATTGACAAACATACACCAATTTATTTAGTTAATATATTTTCCACCCGAAGGGTAAGATCTAGGTTCGAATCTCGGTCGGGAGTATTGAGGGTGGTTTTTCCAAAATGGTTTTCCACTCTTCCTCCACGCACATGCGGGTACACTTCAACTAAATATAACCTTCACTTTCCCTAAAACCATTAACATAATTAGTACATAAGTGTATATAACCCGAACGGTTAGTAAGATCGACGTGATATATATTACTATAACAATTACTACAAAAAGGGGAGATAACCAAATAAAGTCACTTGGAGCTAAGGTAAAAGTCCTTTCTCTGAAACCTAAGTCGTCCATTATTCTCTTAACATAGCCGAGTTTCTGAGAACACAATAAAGAATATTTTCTTTAAAATACGCTTTATTTACCTTTTGGTGCGCTGTTCTATTGAATGTACAATATTTGCGTGTTTGCGGTCGTTTATTGAGACAACGCTCGCATTCAAAACCACAACAATGTTTCACTTAAACAGAAGGAATGTTTAGGTTTTCATTAATCATATCGCAGAAGAGATTATGTGTGGTAAGAGCACTATATAACTGGTCTATTCTTTTAAATGAAGTATAGCTTTTGAATATTTTTTTTATTAATCATCCTAGTATACGTATTAACACAAACTTGATAGTACGATTTATTTATTTAAAATTTCAGAGTAATGATATAGCCGTTTAAAATATTTATCAAATTAGATAGGACGAAGAAAAGGCGGAGTATAAATAAATTCATCAACATTGATCTAGAAAGAGGGTGGAAAATCACTCAATTCTAGTACTAGACTTATTATCACTAAACAGTTCATACTTTTTTTTTAGCACCGCGTCTTACTACCCGTTTGGGTTATACGCTTAAGTACTAATTACTCTAATGGATTAGGAACTGGAAGGTTGAATTTAGAGGAAGTGAACCCGCATTTGTGGGTAGGGGGATGTAAAATCATTTAGGAAAAGCCACCCCCAGTTCACCCGACCGAGATTCGAACCTCGTCTCCCCATCCTCGGCAGTTGAGCTCAACAGACTAGCGCGTTAGCCAACTACGCCACCGAGGCGGGTAACAGTTTATATTGTTTAAATATCTACAGCAAACAGGATTAACATGCAACCTGCTAAACACTGTCCTCAAATGACGTCACGGCTACGAAGAGCTATTGGTTCGCGTTCGTAGAATGTGGTGGGAGATGTTAAGCATGTGTTGTATAGTAATGATAATTCTTTGTAGATAAAGTTATTAGTAACACGTCTATTAACTAAACACTCATCCACTTCGGTGGACGCATGGTTTAAGGCGATATCTAGCAATAACTAGACTTCCGATGATGGAGGAGATCAAGATTGAATTTAGGTTGGGTGTACTTAGGGTGGTTTTTTCAAAATGGTTTTCCACGCAAATGCCGGTACACTTCCTATAAATATAACCTTCCTAAACCTAAAGTTATAACGTAATTAGAGCATTAGCGTATAACTCGAAAGAATAGCAAGACGTGGTGCTTAAAAAAAACTAAAAATAAACTAAATCCTCAATGTAGTCTGGCTAAGGGTCGAACTCTGGCCACATACCCAACTATTGCTTCAACATTTCTGTTGTTCACTCTCAAAATAGGAATAGTATTTTATTTTATAAAATACAAAACAAGGGTACTTTTTAAAAACTGTGCTTTATTTTCATTCTGATCAGACTTAATGTGTCCATTTATAGACGATATTTATTTTTAAGTACGCGAGTGTACAATTTAAACGGCGAGATGTTATTTGCAAAAAGAATAATATTTTCATAAACATGCCTTGCTTTGAAAAACTACTGTTGTTTAACCTTCACTTGTTTTGCACTGTTAATATTACGCTAGTACTTTATTTAATCTCTATGGTTACAATTGTTGTTTATTCCTAGGAGCATCTTTATGGTTAATTTTTTTTGTTGAGTCCTAGTGAGAAGAACTAGATTTTTGTTTAAAGTAATTAGTTATATTGTTACTTTAAATAAGGTCTGTGAATAATTTCTAAACACAATCGAACGATTGTCACGCCATATGGATATTTATTTTTTGGTAAGTTATTACAAAATATTACTAGGAAAAGCAATTTCTATTCAAAAGCTATAACAAAAAAATAATAATTTCATAACGGTTTGTTCTTTGTAAAATCTAATTTAGCAATTTTAAGAAAGGACGTAATTAAAACAATTTATTATGTAACTTTAGTTAATATTTTAATATGATTTGAACATGAAATCAAATCGCGTTTATTATAATTTTATATAATATATCACTCGCTATCAAATTTCGTATGTACAAACAATTATCTAGGATCTAGATAAAATGAGTAGCATCTTTGAATTCTCAATCAAAATAAAAGGGTTTTGCTTTGTGTTGTAATTGTAATAAGTATTAATGAATAGATGCAAACAAACGTATATGTCACACAGAATTTTTATTATCTCCTTTTATTCAAATATCGCGAAAAACCTTAAGTGGATTTCAAATTTAAATTCCAGTTGCATAGCTATTAAATTATATGAAATGTTAATCTGATTGATGGCCCAAAAATCAAGTACAATTTACCATTTCTTACGGAGGGATATTTTTGATCCTGTCTAGAATTAGAAAAGAAAACATGTGTATACTTGCATTGCGTCTTACTAACCAGACACAACGTATTTACAATAATGAAGTAGGTGACCTGGTGGTCTAGGGGGGTAAGGTGTCAGACCTCTGTGCTGGGGGCCCGGGGGTTTCAATCCTAGGTCCCGCACAGATTTATCTGATTGCCCAAACCCTTCCTTTACCTCTGACAAGACGTGTATTAATCACAACTTGTGAATGTGAGGTGTTGGACTACCTGATAAGTTTGGATACGATACTTTTTTCTTCTTTTATTTTTATTTTACATACTTTCTCAATGATAATTGTAGATGAGTTCGTTAAAGCACACTTATGTTTAGTTAAATTATCTAGTTAGATTTATTGATAATTTATCATTAACTCTAAGGCAGGGAATAAAAGTCAGTAAAAACATAAACAATAATAACTGAGGACGTAACCATAAATATTTGGGGGCGTTGAAGTATTAAGTATGCACATTTTTGGGTATTTTGAAACCCTCGCCTTTATAAGCAAAAATAAACAAATGCCTAAACTTCCCTCCCCCCTTGCCTAAGTTATTTCTGACAAATTATTTTTTTTAGTAATTTTTTTAACAAGAATAGTCATTATGTTTTATGCAATTTTTAGACTTTTGGTAATTATTAACGTAAAGGTGTGAATTAATGGTACGAAATATTCTCAATAAACACTGTTGTAAAATGAATTTAAATTTATTGTACTAAACAGCTGAAATAAAAAAAAGCTATAAACTTATATAAAAATTTTTTTAATTTAAATTTAATTCTAAACTATAAAATAGTGAATACATGAATTACTATAGTTATTAAAAAAAACTCTGAACACTTTAAACTGATAATCAAGGTCCTTTAATCCACGTCTCGACATTTTAATTATTTTATGTCCATTTGGGTTGGCTGGGTCACTCTCCCATTCTTCCCCACCCCTCTCTGTCTTATGTAAGTATTATTCTACCCCCTCATCTCTTGTCAACAAAATTAAGCAAAGCTCTAGCCTTTCTGTCTCCCCCCCCCCCTTTTAAGGTACTTACGTGATACTTGGTCACCCTCATTTTTCCCTGTTCATGTTTGTATTTGATTTGCTTTATTTTACAGGGTTTCCCTTTTGTTTTCAACACAATATACGAAATACAAAGGCTATGCAGCAGCAACAAGAGCCACCGCGTGCCTCAGCCAACAGACCCTCATCAGGTCGCACCATGTTCACCGTCAGCCTGGTGAGGCACTCCACAGGTCACGAACGGGTCCAATACCACTCCCTCACCAGTCAAGTCGCGGTACCTACAGTCCCTCAAGACGTACGGTTCCACTCCTCGTACCATCACCTGCTACTTGACGGGTTCCCTCGGCCGTCCTTGGCAAAAGAGACTTTCCAAGTCTACTCCTCGTCCACCGAGAGTCATTTCAACCATATTAATGCGGCACCCGGCTGTAGCTACCCCCCGCACACCAACGGTTACGCCGTCAGTAACGTTGGTTACGATTTTCCGGCGGTGGACCTTCACTCTTCAAACTTTCGTGGTCAAGATCTCTACCTCGACACCGCGGGAGTCGCTGGGACCAAACTGATGCGGATGGACCAGTACCGTCACGATTACAGACACTTTCCCCATTCTACCATCAGACCTTTGAAGAGTGCGTGCGCAAGAGGAACAATGGTAGCAGTTTCGATTCTATAAGAAACGACAAGTACAAGCAAGATGGCCTCGACTCGTCAGTTGAAAAGGATGATAAGAAGACAGCGTACCCGATATGGAGCACCAGGGAGATAGTGAATGATAATGGGCAGGTAGAAAGGGAGGATCAGTTTGGCGTTGTTAAGCAGAAGGATAGGGAAAGCCCACGTCGACATAGAAGCAGTGGTAAAAGAGGGTCTGCAACGATGCAGATCAAGGAAACGTACGCTAACGTTCTACAGAAAGAACCTTCAAGGCAACCCGGTTCGAAATGTTTCCACAGCGAACCGAAAACTTACTTAAAGCTAAGGAATACGGTGAAGTATAGCAAATCAAAGATGTTCACCAGCAAGAACGGAGGCTCCGATGGCAAGAACCTTATTTTTGATAGTGCAAAGGTGCTAGACCATTCTATAAATACACCACCACATTTTGAGAAGCCTTCAGTTATACCAAAATTGATGGATCTATTACCAAAAAGTAATTTTGATGATTTTAGTAAAAATATGAACGTTAAAAGTAAAGAAATTGATGTGAAAGATATTGACAAAAAAGTGAAGGTTTTTCGTAATCAACTTTTGAGGAAACCTGCACCTTTTAAAGTTAACAGGAATAAACCGAAAAACTTTAACTACACTGAATCAATTAAAAAATATAGCGCTCATCATAACGACCTTCTCAGTCAAGTCAATCTTAAGTCAGAAAGTCCGGATCAAGACCTCTGTCAGTCAAAGCATACTCGAGGATATCAAAAGTCAGGCGACACTAGAGGAGGCAGCTGAGGACTTTGCTCTGAGCGAAGTGTGTGGAGCACTGATTAAACTTGAGTTTGAAAATCCACAGAAAGCTAAACCTAGAATGCCCTGCATTGAACAGTTTAGCTCGAGGCCTACCTATAAGATGAAAACATTCGAAAGTGAGGCGTTTTTCTTTGACGTCAACAAACTTTTGGAAGAAGGGAAGGATGAAGAAGATTTGCCTCATGTGATCGCTCTAAATCCTTACGACTCCTGGCAACTGAATGTAGATGTGTGGAGGAAATAAATGTGATTTGGGAGTAATTATCAAAATAACTTCATTTACTAAGCATGGGTATTTTTAAGTGCATTGACACGCTCTAGTTAATTGATGTGTATCTAGGTCATAACATATATATAAAGGTTGCGATTTAAACTTTAAGATGGGATGGGGATTTATAAAATTAATAGAATTTTATTACATTTCATAATACTATATTTGTATAGTGTAATAATAATATGTTTTTATTCCTTCAATAAAACATCGGGTTCTACACAGACCAAGAACAATTTAGGAACTGAGAAACAACGGATTAATGGCACTGACAAAACTTATAAATAGGATCTATGAAACAAGAGAATAGCCCAAGTACTTTCTAGACATAACCATGTTGGCTCTAAAGAAGAAGAAACAAGCCTAGAAATACAGTGGTCATAGGACCATCAGCCTAATCTTCCATGTGGGGAAGATTGTGACAAGAATACTCAACAGGTGACTGAAATAGAAAATAGAAAGTGTGATGAAATAAGAGCAATTTGGATTCAGAAAAGGAGAAGGAACCAAAGATGCCATTGACGGGATGTTGAGAATAATTTCAGAGAGAGGGCTGGACGTCATGGAAGGAGTCTACAATGGTTTCGTCGACTTTAAAAAGGCGTTCGTTAGAGTGAAATGGAAGAAACTGATGGAAATACTCAAGAAGATCGTCATTAGCTGGAAGGACAGAAGGCTGATTGCAAACCTGTACCCTGGACATCGAGTGAAGATGAGGCTGAATGATGGAGAGACCAACAGCGTAGATATAGGAAGATCAGGTGGACAGACAGGGTGACAAATGAACAAGTCTAAGAAGAGTGGGTGTGAAGATAACCATTTTGGACGTGATTCTTGCACACTGGATCGGAAGATAAGGTTGAGGGAAATAAGGAGGTTTCAAATAGTGGCCGACTTGAAGGAAAGAAGAAAATTCTAGGAGCTCAAGGAGGAGGCAAAGGACAGGGCGCATTGGTGGTCTAAGTTCACTGACAATAGGAATAGACCAGTTTAAGACATAATACATAATAATAATAATAATAACACATTAATCCGCACTTTTATAAATATCATGTGACCTTGACAAAAAAGTACTCAAAGGAGCAGAGATTTCCATCAATGGTTCATACAACATCCTCATTACATGCCTATACCATCTCAGTCTTGCTTCCTCTACTATCTCATGTACTCCAACATCCTCATTACATGTCCATACCATCTTAACCTTACTTCCTCTACTATCTCATGTACTTCAACATCCTCATTACATGCACATACCATCTCAGTCTTACTTCCTCTACTATCTCATGTACTCCAACATCCTCATTACATGTCCATACCATCTTAACCTTACTTCCTCTACTATCTCATGTACTTCAACATCCTCATTACATGCCCATACCATCTCAGTCTTACTTCCTCTACTATCTCATGTACTTCAACATCCTCATTACATGCCCATACCATCTCAGTCTTACTTCCTCTACTATCTCAAGTACTCCAACATCCTCATTACATGCCCATACCATCTCAGTCTTACTTCCTCTACTATCTCATGTACTCCAACATCCTCATTACATGTCCATACCATCTCAGTCTTGCTACCTCTACTATCTCATGTACTCCAACATCCTCATTACATGTTCATACCATCTCAGTCTTGCTTCCTCTACTATCTCAAGTACTCCAACATCCTCATTACATGCCCATACCATCTCAGTCTTGCTTCCTCTACTATCTCATGTACTCCAACATCCTCATTACATGTTCATACCATCTCAGTCTTGCTTCCTCTACTATCTCAAGTACTCCAACATCCTCATTACATGCCCATACCATCTCAGTCTTGCTTCCTCTACTATCTCATGTACTCCCTTTCCCAGATAACTTCATTCCTAATCCTGTTTCTCCTTGTGACAGCTAACTTGCTCCTCACAAACTTCATTCCCATGACCTACATCTTCCTAGTCTCTCTTACATTCAATGAAATTTAGCATGTCAAAGCGTAAAGTGTTGAAATTATTACGAGTATAAAATCAAACTAAACTTATTTACTAAAGCACTTTTTGAAGTTTTTTTTTTTTTGTGTTCACAAATATTCACTTCAAATTTACTGGCAATAGTCCGCAATTCCCTCCATCCCACCTTAAAGAATCGCAACAAAGGTTAAAATAAGCAATTAACGGCCATTAGTCTTGCTCATGTTGTAAGTTATAAACATAATATTTAATAATAGTTTTTTCTCTTACTAAACTGTGTTTTCTGTCATTCGACTTATTTCAATTTCTTTTTTTAAAAGGTATATTTTGTTGTCTGTTGGGTTTATTTAATTATAAGTTGTTTATTGTAAGTACGTTAAGAATTTTTCAAAATTTATATTTAGGACCACACGTTATATAATTGTAGCTTTGCTACGCTAAATAGCAAGTTAGGCAAACATGTTAATCACATTACTAGTATTTGTATATTCATTGTTAATTATTGTTGATATTTGTGTAGTTGACTAGTTTATAATATATTGTAATGAATATAAATATCACTGGACTATATTATTTAGTTGTAAAGGACCAACGCATGAGTGACAATATTATTAAAATCAAATCTACTACATAACTAAATGAAAATAATAATTGAAATAATGAAGAAAATATGAAATTTTAGCATTCATATTTTGATGGATTAAATAGACAATAATATCTCTAACAAACTTACCATATTTGAATGAGGTGACATTAATTAATTATTGTATATGTGTCTAGGCTGTACCAAATTCGTCCATAAATGTAGAAGAATATGATTTTTTTTTTTTACTTTATGATTTTTGTATTTTGTGTTTTACAGTATTAATTGTTAAAAAATTTTGACTATCACAGTACAATTAAATTATATTGTTGGAATTGGTAATATTAGTAAATGCATGAACATTTCAATGTCAGTTTAAAAATACATTTCTATAAAAGAAAATTAGTTTTTGATGTCTATAAGCTGAAAATAGGTTCATCACATACACATCCAACAGCAGCTTGAATACAAACTTACAGACTTACAAACTTACATAATTAGCTGTTAACGAAAATATGTATTTCAAACTGTTTATTTTGAATAAGTAGAAACATATTTTTAAAGTTATTTCAGTTATTTTTTTGTATAGTAGTATAAGTTAAATGTAAGTACTCTAAATATTAATGAAATTGACTTTATAAATAATAAGCCTTTATTATAACCTGCTCTTAAGGGTGAGCCTACTAGTTTCAAAATATATTGAACATATTTTGTTTGTAAGATTTTTTATCCCCGCGTCTTACTACCTGTTCAGGTTATAAGCATATATTATGATAATTACTCTAATGCGGTAGGGGATAAGAAGCTAGCATTTTAGAGGTAATCCACCAGCATTTGTGTGAAAGAAGAGTTGGAAACCATTTAGTAAAAATCACCTTCAGTAGAGCCGACCGGAATTTGAGCCCCGATATACCCATCTTAAGCAGGCCATTCTATCATGAAAATGACGCCATAGACCATTCGGCCACTGAAGCCGGTCGTAGGAAATCTACTTAATAATTATTAGGTTACTTCTCTAAATTTAGAAAAATGGTTTAGTATATAAACTGAGTTTTACAATATAAAAAAAGACAACTTTAATAAATATGCTAAAATGGTTCATGTAACAATGAAAATGTTCACAATGAATGAATTATTAGTTATTTTATAAAGAACACTGAATTACCAACGCTTATTTTAAATAGTTCGAAGTGGTTATGCATACCCTTAAGGGCACAATCTCTTGTGATAAAGCCCTAAATAACGAGGTTTTTTTCCGGTAGGATTTAAGAATTATTATGCTAATTCGCTTGAGTGAAAAACAAATATAACATACATAACAATTTTTCTTATGATAAATCTACGTTTTTACACTAAAATCAAAAATGATAACTTTAAATCAGTAAAAACTAAAAAGACAAGCTAATGACTGATTGGAGAATGATGTTGTAAACGTTATACGATTATATGTATTGCATGTTCAGTAACAAAATGTACTTTAGTATATAAATGTTTCTTTATATTATTGATGTTTTCGTATTCCCCCTCCCCCCCTCCAGATGTTTTATGCGTAAACATATTATGAATATATGATTTATGGAATTATAGGGAGCCAATGCTCGTGAGTTTAAACCCAGCTGAGGTTGATGGATTTTTCTTGAGTGATAAAAATCTGTAGCACAACTTCCTTTGGAGAGGAAATAAAGCCGTCGGTCCCATGTCGATTGTGGGATGTAATCAAACCCTGGAAGGTGTGTTAAAATACCTTTCCTGGCAAAATTGGTAGGTTCTTTTGTTTTCGCTCATAGAAATTCTCATATGCTGATATAATCGGTCGGTTCAGAAAGTTCACGCTGAATACCTCAAATAATAATAATAATAACATAATAAAACAAGACGCAGGTGTTTTTCACACCCTCCCGCTAGATAAATCCTGGTGTATATCCTTAAAAAAAATCCTTCTTTATTATTAATCCTTAGTTCAGTTAGTATCCATCAGAGTATAGCTCAAAATATCAGTAAAAAAAAAGTAGCATCATGAACGCCCTTAGGGGTATGCAAGCAGCACGGCTGCGCATGGCCCGACATCTACCTGCGACTGCGGCTGGAGTCGCGAGACTACGGCCGCAACAGACCGTGGCAACACTATTCACACGCGACAGTCGCATGGGGTGTTTTCCTAGGCGCTACTCCATCCGTACTCACCAGTCGATTTCGAGACGGATGAGAGTACAGACCGTCCCAGAGAGACTGAGGCTTGCATCGGTTACCTACAGGTGCTCTGGGCGGCCCTGAGGACTGGTATGCCTCCGGTAGACTACTTCCGTTATAAGTAGTACACAGGGCTGGACCGAATGCCCACTTTGTGAGCTTGCTTGAGATGGCGGCCCAGAGATGGGTTGGACTCTGTGGGCAGTGAGTTTAGTCGCCGACGAGTGATGGCGTTGGCAGCGTAGTGGGTCCGGGCTCCTGAGTTCTGGCCGCCGGCCTCACCCTTGGGTTCTGGGCTTCTTGGCTGGGCCCCACCATTCGTGCGGTGAGCCGTTTTAAGCTCCAGCGCTAATCTGGACAGTTAGTTAGTTCATGGGCGCCTCCACTCGTAAGCAAGAGGAGGGAGGAAATTACCTTCCCAAGCACAATGGGCGTAACCCCGTTCCCATACACACGGGAAAGAGTGGAGATCGCAAGGTCGCAACTGTGAGCGGAAGTAAATAGCTCCTGTTACCACCCTGGACAGGTGGGAGGCACGTAGACCCCCCGGTGTCGGTCCAAACAGTGAGTGACTGGAAGGGGAGGTGGAGTTAATTCTTGCCTCCCTAGGTATCCGGCCAGATTGCCTCCTAGGTATCCGGCCAGAACCTTCCGGGTGCGGGGGTTGGAGCTTTTTAGGTACCGACCCAGAAACTTCCCTCAGGGGCCACGATGTCCAGGGGTGCTTGGCGCCCCTTCCGTGCAGAGTCCATAGCACGTTAGCCAATAGTACAGCTGTTTATCCAACTGACCGACAGTTTTTTGGATATTTTGAGGGAGAAAGAAGATTATGAAATTATTTTAATGTGGTCGCAGAGCAGTTGAACAACAGCCTATATTTTCGGCACACAATGCTATAGTATTTAAATCACTAGACATCTGATACCAAGCTCAGGTAATATTCTAGATTGAATGTCAACCAGTTCCATAATGTATTACAACTTGTCGAAAGTAATATCGACCATCAGCCCTTCTGAAAAACTAGCGGGGTTTGAATCTTGTCCGGGTGCATTGAAGGTGGTTTTCCTTAAGTGATTTTATAATCTCTCTCTAAAAAAACAAGTGATAGTTAATACGGCTGAAAATTGGTACCTAAGTGCAAACTACTTTAATAACCTTAATAAAAATTTAAGTTTTTTGGTTAATTTTTTTTTTCAGGGGAAAGGAGGGGGAGGAAGACAACCGGGGGCTCCGCAAAGTAAGTTTTCCCAGGACCCCCACGTCTGCAAAGCGAAGTCCTGCGTGGCATTACATAGAAATAGCATGGTACAAACATAAAACAAAGAATGTTTGTAAATTCACAAACTTCACCCGGTGAACTTTGAATTTCGCTTTCGCTAATAGTTTCTTATTTTGCCTGTGAAATACTTTACATCATCCGTTAGAATTCCCACTCAAATATACCCACAGCACAAACGGAATGAAAGCTGTTGTTAAAATATTTTATTTTTGTTCGACGTTCTTAAAAATGTCTCATTACAATCAAAGAATGTGTCTTAAAAACAAATTTACTGACTAAGTAAAACTAATTCCAAGCCTTAGGTACTCTTAAGTTTTACAGTCCTCAAAAATAGTCATGTCATACAAAAATTAAAGTGCCATCAGTTCCAATAACAACAACAAAAAGTTATCTCCACTTCCACAACATGTAATAATAGTCTTTGTCTACGGAACTGCAGCAATCACTAGGGTATATACGTCTTCTTTCCTCTTACCCTAAACATTAAACTTATTTAGAAGCTTCATTTTTTTTAATAGTTAGACTCCTCCGTGCGAATCCAGTAAATTATTGATTTTTTTTTTACGAGCTACAAAGACTGATTTGTTCCATTGATCGGCGCTGTTTCAGGCATCACCGGGAAGTACGTGACGGGATTCACGTAGTACGTTGAGATATGATAGTCCTGATTGGGAGGCACATTCGACAGTAAACCGTATGTCCCGTCTTCACGATGTCCCACTGGTAGCGACATCATCAACCTGTAACCATCCGACTCTGTGATCTTTTTAAACACTAGAGTAGGTTGGTCCGGCGGTTGAGGAGGTGGAGGAGTGAGGAACACGGTAGGTAGAGGTAGTGTCGCGTGGGGGGCACCTACGTTCATCGTCATGGGTGACGACGGTGGTGGTGGCGTCTGTATATTCGCCGCCGCAGGTATTTGGAACATCTGATCCACTGGAGAAACGCACGGCGGCGATGAAGGTGGTATCTGATAGAGAGGCACGAACATTCTCGGCTGTTGGACGACCATGGTCGACGAAGGGATCCCGGGGAAGGGCGGGATGTTAGGGTAGGTCCCCGGAGGTGGCATCAAGATGGACGGCTGTCGTTTGGGGTACCTCGGGACGCTGCTCCGGTGGTTCTGTTGGTAGGGTGGGCAGGAGAGGGTGGAATTCAAGGAGGAGGATCCTCGGACACGTTTCCCTGTGTCGTCATATCGCTGTCCTGATGACGGTGGGCTGCTGGACGCTCTGTTGGCGCATGATCTGCTACCCGGGGATTCCATCCCGTGACTGGAAGACGCAGGAATAAAGTTTATCGGGCTCCAGTCTTGCTATCTGGAAGATAAATACTACTAACTTAATTTATTTAGATAACTTTCTTGTAGGTTCATCGTGCTAATAAAGCACAATGTTTCATGTTTAAGCTATTACTAATTATGAACATTTGAACAATCCTTGCCCAAAGTATTTGAAACGATATCAGAGCTTGTTTATAAGTTTTTATAACATGTTATTGTCATTATAATATGAGATAAATAGGTATAACAAAATTGTAGAAGTGATTGCAAAACAAAAATATTTGACACTTTGAATTTTTTGGGCATTTTGAGAGGATGAGTGTGGCTCGAGTGCCTTAAAATATGAGTGAAGAATGACCCTGGGTACGGGACGAATCCTGGATAGCTCAGTGTTTAGAGCATTGGCGTACTAAGCCAAAGGTCCCGGGTTCGATTCCCGTGTCCAAATGTCATTTTTCAATTTTCAGAATATATCTAGATGGAGTAATCCTCACTAAAAGCATAAATAATAGCTTTGGCTATTTGATTCCAAATATATGAAGGTAGAGTGTGTGTACCGAAAGGAAGGGGTAGGCCATGTAAGACGTGGCTAAATGTTGTAGACAAATGTGTGAAAAAGAGAAACATTGAAAGAATAAAAGAGCATGTATGACTCGGTGTATGGATGTTGTTGAAGAGAAGGGAGTATGCAAGAATAGGGAAGTGTGGAGGAAGTTAGTGAGGATGGATTAAGTACGGAGCTATTATTGGTGCTATATGCACAGTTTCTTGACTACCCCGTAAGGGAACGACATGATTAGGTATGTTTGGAAATATGTATGAATTCTCAATCGAGTGTGTCTATTTAATAAAGCAATAATTTCATTCTGGTCTCAATAGTGAGGTTAGCGGGCCACTGAAAACTTATAATTAATACTAAACTCACCCAATTAAAGTTAATGCATTCACGTATTTAAAATAGTCACAGATTGATAACAGTCTCAAATATTACTTCTAGTTAACTGTTATAAGATAATTAATTCAGACCTTTTACTTCTAAGCATAAACACAACAAACACTGTTGACAAATTTTTGGATCCTTTCAGAAATCCAGCGCAAATAAACGTTTTTTTTTTTGGGTGCCATTTAGTTTCCTACTAGCATGAAATAATTAAGCCATTATTAGTAAGAGCTAAAAAAATACATATTTATGTTAGTAAATTTCTTTGATCTACAATAATTAAAAGATATGTAAAATGATAACGTATTATGAGTTTTATTAGAGAATGTCTATTTATAATTAAAACCATCTTTGACAACAATATGTTTTCAAGTTATTTTAAATAAATTCGTTTATTTTAAACATATATTTTGGATTATATTATCTACGTTACATTTAAATATAACACATTTTAGTTATTATATTTGCAAACTATAAAGTAATTTACGGAAATCATTTACATCGTTGTGTAGTGATCATTGATTGAGATTAGATTTCTTACGAAATTGAGTTCAATAAATGTAAAACAAAGAAAATAATATAACGAATAGTGCACTACAAACACCTCTTGTGCGTGCTTTAAGAACTACTTGATGGCGATCACGGTGGTTCTATCAATTTTATTAAAAATTAAACTTTTTTTTTCCTGTATTATCTTACTATCCATATGAGCTTTACCAGTAAAATAATTCAAATAACAACATTAATAGCTTTACAAAAACTACCTGGTATCAACACATTGATCTAACAAGTAAGGTATAAGAAGAGTAATTATTTAAAAAATGTACTAGCATTTGTCTTCATAATGAAACCCACGTTGTAGGTTTAGTCCTAAGATACCTAGCTGAAACTTGAAACAAGTTAGAAACCGAATAATCACTATTTACAATCACTAATTAAAAATAATTTGGATTAAAATAAATGTAAGTATCTACAGTGAAATACTTCCATCTTATTATAAACATTAAGTTGTTGTTGATAGTAAAATGAATAAATAGTCTAAACTTGATCAAAATGTTTATAAAGCTTAAAAAGTTGTTACAGACATTTAAAATTTAATAAAATCTAAACTATTAGTTTTTAAAAAGTTTATAAAAGTTTGAAAAATAAATAAATAAATGGAATATTACTGTCGTTAATAAAGTATAAAACTACCCTTTGATTTAAAAGTAGGATTACATTATGTACAATAATGTTAAGTACCGTATTCTACTTGAAGGTTGAAGTGATGCTACAACATCTATTCAGAGCAGCGTGCAATATGGGCTCTTCAACCAGTTAGTGACGCCCGCCCGCTCCATCTGGTAGAAATCACATGTTCTAGGGAAGTCTTGAAGTGCAGTAGTTCACCGTCGTTTTCTATACAGAACTCCATTTGACCGAAAAGTGTATCCCATGATGATGATATCAACGACTTTAATTTCCCTCCGAGGGAAAATTGTGCTGCGGATTTCCATATTTCGTTAAAAATCATCGACCTCAACTGGATTTGAACCCACTAAAGCCAGGGCATGATGTGGGGACTTCACCATGAAAGTCATCAAGGTCGTTTGCACCAGTTTGAAAAAAATATTTTAGGTATTTAACGTGTATTTTCTGAACCGACTGATTATAATATGAGCACACTCAAATTTCTATGAGCGAGAGCGAAAGGACCTGCCAATTTTGCCGGAGAAAAGTATTTTCACGTATCCTCCAGGGTTATTTTACATACCACAATCGAAATGGGACCGACGGCTTTACTTCCCCTCCGAAGGAAGTTGTGCTACGGATTTTTATCGCTCAATAAAATATCCGTTGACCTCAACTGGGTTTGAACCTAAGGACATCTGGTCCCAAGGCGAGCAGCTTACCTCAAGACCACCGAGGTCGATAATTTGCATGTTATTAACAGCTTTTTTTTATAAATTCTTGTAAAAATTTAAAATAAATTGTATCAAAAATGTGTATTTTTATTTAATTAAATTTACATTCTAGGCCTATGTTATGTATATACAAAATATTATACAAATTCAAAATCAATTAGACTTATATTCTATTTTATTAATTGCAACATATTAATACAAATCAAGTGTGAGCATTTAAGCTCAAAGCAAAGTAAAAAAAAATATTTTAATACTAATAAAAGTTCATTCAACGGTTGACTAGCACAATAATTCTAAAAAAATTATTATAAAGTATACAAAAATAAATCAAATAAGTAATTTAAATAATTTAGCATGAAGTATGATTATTATTTTATCGATGTCCTTCTTTCATCTTTAATTTTCTCCAATTATCTTAAGAGCTCAATATAAAACTAAGGTGAATTATGTAAATTTATGAAGATACGTGGAAAAGAAGAAGGTAGGAGACTAAGCGAGAAAAATAACATAAAAACGAGCTACACTAGTGTTTAGAAGGTTTATTTTGAGTTTATTAAATATTAGAAAACTGCAATATATGCAATATATTAAAACTCATCTAAGAAATATAAGCACCCTGTAGGAGATATTTTTACAATCCTTATATTTTATTCCAATCAATAACATTTTGATTCAAAGCCTAAACTCCAAAAAAAAAAGATTGTCTATTAAAAAAACTTATTATTAGTGTTAAATATTTTTTCGTAACACCTGACCCTAAGTGAGGAGAACATCTTCACGGCCCAGTCAGCGGATGAGTGTAATCTACAGGTAAACCGTGTCCTCACCTAGAAGTGACCTACAGGTCACCGTGTCCTCACCCTAGAAGTGACCTACAGGTCACCGTGTCCTCACCTAGAAGTGACCTACAGGTCACCGTGTCCTCACCTAGAAGTGACCTACAGGTCACCATGTCCTCACCTAGAAGTGACCTACTGGTCACCGTGTCCTCAGCCTAGAAGTGACCTACAGGTCACCATGTTCTTGCCTAGAAGTGACCTACAGGTCACCATGTCCTCACCTAGAAGTGACCTACAGGTCACCGTGTCCTCACCTAGAAGTGACCTACAGGTCACCGTGTCCTCACTAGAAGTGACCTACAGGTCACCATGTCCTCAGCCTAGAAGTGACCTACAGGTCACCATGTCCTCACCTAGAAGTGACCTACAGGTCACCGTGTCCTCACCTAGAAGTGACCTACAGGTCACCATGTCCTCACCTAGAAGTGACCTACAGGTCACCGTGTCCTCACCTAGAAGTGACCTACAGGTCACCATGTCCTCACCTAGAAGTGACCTACTGGTCACCTGTCCTCACCTAGAAGTGACCTACAGGTCACCATGTCCTCACCTAGAAGTGACCTACAGGTCACCATGTCCTCACCTAGAAGTGACCTACTGGTCACCGTGTCCTCACCTAGAAGTGACCTACAGGTCACCAGTGTCCTCACCTAGAAGTGACCTACAGGTCACCGTGTCCTCACCTAGAAGTGACCTACAGGTCACCATGTCCTCGCCTAGAAGTGACCTACAGGTCACCATGTCCTCACCTAGAAGTGACCTACTGGTCACCGTGTCCTCACCTAGAAGTGACCTACAGGTCACCATGTCCTCACCTAGAAGTGACCTACAGGTCACCATGTCCTCACCTAGAAGTGACCTACTGGTCACCGTGTCCTCACCTAGAAGTGACCTACAGGTCACCGTGTCCTCACCTAGAAGTGACCTACAGGTCACCGTGTCCTCACCTAGAAGTGACCTACAGGTCACCATGTCCTCACCTAGAAGTGACCTACAGGTCACCATGTCCTCACCTAGAAGTGACCTACAGGTCACCATGTCCTCACCTAGAAGTGACCTACAGGTCACCATGTCCTCAGCCTAGAAGTGACCTACAGGTCACCATGTCCTCACCTAGAAGTGACCTACATGGTCACCGTGTCCTCGCCTAGAAGTGACCTACAGGTCACTGTCTCCTCGCCTAGAAGTGACCTAAAGGTCACCATGTCCTCACCTAGAAGTGACCTACAGGTCACCATGTCCTCGCCTAGAAGTAACCTACAGGTCACCGTGTCCTCACCTAGAAGTGACCTACAGGTCACCATGTCCTCACCTAGAAGTGACCTACTGGTCACCGTGTCCTCACCTAGAAGTGACCTACAGGTCACCGTGTCCTCGCCTAGAAGTGACCTACAGGTCACCGTGTCCTCACTTAGAAGTGACCTACTGGTCACCGTGTCCTCACCTAGAAGTGACCTACAGATCACCATGTCCTCCTAAATGAAGTGACCTACAGGTCACCGTGTCCTCGCCTAGAAGTGACCTACAGGTCACCGTGTCCTCGCCTAGAAGTGACCTACAGATCACCATGTCCTCACTTAGAAGTGACCTACTGGTCACCGTGTCCTCGCCTAGAAGTGACCTACAGGTCACCGTGTCCTCACCTAGAAGTGACCTACAGGTCACCATGTCCTCACATAGAAGTGACCTACAGGTCACCAGTGACCGTCACCTAGAAGTGACCTACAGGTCACCGTGTCCTCGCCTAGAAGTGACCTACAGGTCACCGTATCCTCGCTTAGAAGTGACCTACTGGTCATCGTGTCCTCGCCTAGAAGTGACCTACAGGTCACCGTGTCCTCACCTAGAAGTGACCTACAGATCATCGTGTCCTCACCTAGAAGTGACCTACAGGTCACCGTATCCTCGCCTAAAAGTGACCTACAGGTCACCGTGTCCTCGCCTAGAAGTGACCTACAGGTCACCGTATCCTCGCCTAGAAGTGACCTACAACAGGTCTCTAATATCTAACGCTCGTCATTTTATTTACAGGTGTAAACTTCTTGTTGGAAGGAGCAACGATCGCACTGCACGAAACAACATGGCTTCCAGCGACAGTTGCACGGTCTGGTGGCAGGGACCAGAACTAGGTTGTAACCTCTGCCACAGCACAGGGTGGCGCAGTTGTCGGCGTTCTGACACCTCCTACCTCCGGTGAGAGAGCAGAACGTCGGGGAACGTTCCAGGTAAAGCAGAGGGTCGTCGGGAGAGAGGCGGAGACGTCCGTTAGGGTGCCGGGACGAGGCGTTGTCCGGGTCGCGGCGCAGAGCTTGGTGGTAGCGGGACTTCAAGATGGCGGCCGTGGTCTGGAAAGGCGCCAGGCGCCGCCAGCATGTCTTGGTGGTACAGGAACCGGACACGCCGTGACATTTGCACACGTTTTCCATTTTCGACGCCGCCACCTTGAATCAGAATAATGGCCTCAAGGAACAAACTCATCTAATGGTTTTGAATCTATTTATATTCTTTACGCAACAGTTTTAGTTTCAGATTCGGATTATATAAGCACACGACTTATAAACTAACTTAAATATAGAGCAGACACAACATCCAGCCCCCGAACGTTAATTCATCACTATGAAAGAGTAAACCCATATTTTACCAATGATAACATTTTCAGCCATGCCCATGCCGGGAATCGAACCTGGGACCCTTAGCTCAGTAGACAGACGCGCCACCGACTGAGCTAAGATGTCGGCCAGAAATTATTCATCGTTGAGCTTTTAATCCTTCTTAAGAACTAAACGCGAGTTAATTTCTTGCAACTTTTACTATTTTTTTTTTTAATAAATACAATTTAGCTTAATTTTCTACCGATGGTAGTCTCAATGATTTTTGAATATCTGTCTTGGGCACTGCGTAATTTTACCAGGACTTTTCTCTTAATTTAAAAAGTCTCATAATTGCTGACCAAACCAAGGAGCGTGATGTTAAAAAAATAATCACGTGCGTGATTTAATTGTTATAGATTGGTTATACAGGGTGTTCCCGGATTAAACGGCTAAACTTTGGGAAGTAGTAGTGGTTCAAAAAACTAACTCAAAATTTATTTGAGAGATTTGCTCGTTTTAGCTTCGTATTCGTGCAAACAGCAATAAAAAACTAAATAAAAAAACACGTTTTTCTGCAGAGATCCTCGGCAATGGCCTAATATTAATTTTCCTGTAAGATGGCTTGGTCATGCTGGACCTGTGACTTGTCCTCTCCGTTCACCTGATTTAACCCCACTTTTTTTGTATGGGGAACTCAATTAAAAAGTGTACATAGTTCCTGTTAATGAGCTTCAATCATTCCGGCAAAGGATGACGCAAGCTTGCGAAGAAACAACAGTCACACAATGTCTGTCAGCCACTCGTTCTGTCATTGATAGGTACAATGCTTGTCTCTGGGCTGGAAGCCATCAATTTGAACTAAATAAATAAATACAATATTTTATTTAATATTTACCTTTTGTTTTGATTTAGTTTTTTTTTTTTTTTTTTGCCTTTTGCGCGAAAATAAATTGAAAACGAGCAAATCTCCAAAATACATTTTGAGTTAGTTTTTTGATCCACTACCACTTCCCAAAGTTTAGCCGTTTAACCAGGGAGCACCCTGTATATAATTACTATACAGAAGCGACTAAAATGTCGCAAAAGACATAATAAAAGGACATTTTGTAAGTCATACCCATTCGCCTAAACACAAAGACTGCAACAGCAAACTAAGTCAGCCATCAACTGTCAGAGGTGAGTAACAAAAGAAAACTCCATGGTGTTAGCCTGTAAACGAGCTATACCGACCGAGCGGCCGCCACCCTTAGCGATGATAGTGCCAAAATTTGTGGATAGAGGGTGTCATGTGGTCAACACAACGAGCCCTCCATCCGTAAATCTCGGTTTTACAAACCGGAGCTGCTAATTCTTTTTTTTCAAGTAACTCCTCATTTGTCCCCGCGAGGCTGAGTTTTGACTGCGTTCTAGACCCACTGCTTCACATACAGATTTTTATAAGCGCCGGGGATCAAACCCGGAATATTTGGATCTATAAGTCAGAAACTCTGACCACAAGACCAAAGAGGCGTGAGTAACCAAAAAGAACCTAAAAAGTAACTCCCCAGTTTCTATGATTTGAACCGTTTACATTTATATTTTAAAACTAGCAATCCCACACGGCGTTGCCCGTGACCCACTGTGTTATAAGAATTATATAAGCGCCCCCCCCCCCCTCACACACACACACACACACAAAAATGATTTAGAATTTCGGTCGATTTCGTACAAAAAAAATTTCCCTGAGGAGGATGCGGCATATTTTTATCACAGTTATCTCTGAAACGTAATTTTATACCGGATTAACAATATTTTCATCAAAATCTGTTAAGAATAGCCTAATTAAAAATCTAATTAAAAATTTAAAAATCTGACTTCGAGGTGCATTCGGACCCCCTTCCGTCCACCTATGTTAAAAATTTCAGATCTCTGCGTGCCGTAGATTTGGCTGGGCATCGCACACAACAAACAAACAAACAAACAGACAAACACTCCCTTTTATTATTTGCGGCTTATTGATAAATACCACTTTAAAAAGTAAACATATAAAACTATAACCTCAACAAGCATTGCAATGCCACCCGAAACATGCTATGACCCCCGGAGAGGGTCGTGACCCCTAGGTTGGAGACCACTGAGATAGCGTCATAGTTTAGTTGCACAGGGTAAACGTGAGTTTAGTTAAAGTTATATGATGAATATAATTTTCGAAAGTTTTAATACTTTTCTCTCGGATGATTTGAAACAAATTTATTAAATATTAAAGGTTACCTTTTGAGACAGTATTACATTGTATATTTTAAATCGTGTCCTAGAAAAGTTCCAAGTTGTGTTAAGACAGTAAAAAGATTCACAGCCAAACATTTATAAAACGATGAAAATAATGGTACTTCAAAATTGAACTGATGGAAGAAACTGATGGAATGCTTCATTTGGAACATCGTGCTGTATGGAACGGAAGTTTGGACTCTCAGGAAGATGGAAAATAAATTCTTGGGGAGCTTTGAAATGTGGTGCTGGAGAAGACTTGAGAAGATCCGGTGGACAGACAGGGGGACAAATGAAGTCCTAAGAAGAGTGGGTGAGAAGATCAGGTGGACATACAGGGTGACAAATGAACAAGTCCTAAGAAGAGTGGGTGAGAAGATCAGGTGGACAGACAGGGGGACAAATAAACAAGTCCTAAGAAGAGTGGGTGAGAAGATCAGGTGGACAGACAGGGGGACAAATGAACAAGTCCTAAGAAGAGTGGGTGAGAAGATCAGGTGGACAGACAGGGGGACAAATAAACAAGTCCTAAGAAGAGTGGGTGAGAAGATCAGGTGGACAGACAGGGGGACAAATGAACAAGTCCTAAGAAGAGTGGGTGAGAAGATCAGGTGGACAGACAGGGGGACAAATAAACAAGTCCTAAGAAGAGTGGGTGAGAAGATCAGGTGGACAGACAGGGGGACAAATGAACAAGTCCTAAGAAGAGTGGGTGAGAAGATCAGGTGGACAGACAGGAGGACAAATGAACAAGTACTAAGAAGTGTGGGTGAGAAGATCAGGTGGACAGACAGGGGGACAAATGAACAAGTCCTAAGAAGAGTGGGTGAGAAGATCAGGTGGACAGACAGGGGGACAAATGAACAAGTCCTAAGAAGAGTGGGTGAGAAGATCAGGTGGACATACAGGGGGACAAATGAACAAGTCCTAAGAAGAGTGGGTGAGAAGAGAACTATTTTGGATGTGGTTCTTTGGCGCAAAACAAATTGGATCGAACACATCCTTAGGAGGAACTGTCTTCTACACGACGTCATAGAAGGAAAGGTTGAGGGAAAGAGGAGATTAGGAAGGAGGAGGATTCAAATATTGGGTGACTTGAAGGAAAGAAGAAAATTCTGGGAGCTGCAGGAGGAGGCAGAGGACAGGGCGCATTGGCGGTCTAAGCTCCCTAAAAAAAAAAAAAAGCAATGGACCTGTCGTAAGACAGAACACCTAATAATAATAATAATAATAATAATAATAATAATAATGAAGAGTTTAAATATGATATATTATTATGTCATATGTGAGTGATATAAACATACATAGTATTTCCCTTTCTTTGCAGTCATCCCAAAAATTGACAAACTCCTCAAAAGTAATTTTTCTTCTGCGTTTGAAGTCCTTCTAATTTTTTATGAGAAATAAAAATAAGTTATTCATTTTATACATGTATAAACAAATCCAAATGTCAAAATATTTAGTTTTGCTATAAAATGTACAGTTGGTCATATTATGATAATTATTAAATACAGAAAACATTTTATTAATATAGAGATAAATTACATCCAAACGTTTGTTTTATGTCATTTGTACAATCTCAGCAGGCACACAAAATCACTCTCATTTCTTCATCGAAACAAAAAAAATTCTGTCATCGTTCCCCTACCTTCCCCCCTTTTTAATCACGACCAATCTTGACAAGTCTTCGGAATCCCAAATCTCTTTTCTAGTATCCCTGGGAATGAAAAAACAAAAGGGTATAAGATACAAATGATTCTCTACTTTTGTTCAGATGACCCATAGAGGCGTGAGAGAGAGAGAGAGAGAGAAATGAAGGTCGAAACGGGGTCTAAGAAGGAATGCGAAGACTACGGATGGAACACCAGAAGCGTTTTACGGCGGTATTTTCTTTCATCGGGTTCGCGAAGAAGAGCTGTTTCAATCGATGGCTATCTCCTAAATCCTCCCCCCCCCTCTTACTTTTCTCCCCCGCTCATGCCAACCAACTTATATGACCTCAGATATCAGAAAGATAACATCAGTGTTACTGGATGAGCGTTTAATAAGGTGTTAAAAAGCTCACATACATTGCACTAGTCAAGATATTCTTTAAATACCTTTAGTAAAATAAAAATAAATGGTACGCTGCAACGCACATACTTTTTCTCTCTTTTATCTGAAAATAGATATTTACTAAAAACTTGTAAGATTTATTAAACGAAATAGTAGGTCTATACATTGTTGTAGAAACATCACACCAAAGATCATAAATGAAATAATATACATTGTTACTTACTCCATGGCATTAGGGAACACTGTTACAGAAAAATTGAGAAAAGAGAAATATCTTTGTCTACCAAAGAGCATAAGTACCAAATTAATTTTCAAGTATTTGAATTATTAACTATAATATATATTTGCTTATAGCTAAGAAATTATTGGTTTTATAAAAATATATTTCAAATAAAAGATTTTTATCTTTAATAGTACTGTAACTTTACAATAATTATTTATTTCGTATCTCAAACGATACATTTTTTGGACATGTTGGGAATCGATTCCAGCACTCTTAGCTCAGTAGCCAAACACGCTACCAGCTGAGCTAATTGTAAGACATCGTAATTTAAGATGTTGGTGCTACAAAAAAATAATCGCACACACTTAAAACGCATTACGAATATTTTAAAAATTGCTCTAGGTAACATTTTATTTAAAGATAACTTTTCTTCTAAAAACTGGGATGAATAGATAATTTTTTTTCTTCTTCGGGAAACGTAATAAACAGTTCAATTTTATGTCGACTATCAAGAAGAACGCCTTCCCTTCACATGATCGTGTTATCCAAACTATTTGTAACCGTCTACACTCGCGCTGAAGCTTTAGAAATGTTTAGACTACTACATTCTTTTCCCCCTTTGAGGAATGAGTTAAATAGTGGACAGTTTAAAGAGTCCATGTTGTCACTCAAGTCATAACTTTTGCCACAGTGGTATGCGTGTCCTTTTACTGGGACAACTACACCTCACAGGTATAAAAAAAAAAAGTTACAAGCCAACGAATCAGGGAGGGCATAAAATGGGAGACAGTAAAATTAAGTGCTATCAAAACAAGGGAACATAAATTAAAACCTTGTCATTCAGAAGCTTTTTTTTTTGTTTGTTTAGTGTTATTTTTTAATTTTTTAAAGTACTTAACGTTCAATTTATAAATACAAGGTTGTATCAGTATGTGGTTTACAAACTGACTTAACCTAGGGCCACAAACAAAAAAAATAATAAAAAATACCTTATAACAGCATAATATATCTATTTAAGGAAAACCTCCTTTCGCTTTTTGAGGTAGTTTAAGTATATATTGGGAATAAGGTATAGGAATGGTGGTAAGTATTCATATGTGAAAAGAGGTTTTCCTTAGTGAAATATATTATATATATTTGCATCCATGTCCCTTTCCTGTTTTTGTCCTTTTTGTTATTTGTTCCTTTTACATGTTCCTATCTAAGTGTCTTATCATTCTTAACCAATTTCATATTTCTCCTCCATTTTTTCCTTCCTCCCCCTCTTTAATGTAGTTGCGTTGCGTGTTTCACATACTGATTGCGCTAATGGTTTAAGGGATTAGGAAGGTTAAATTAATAGAAAGTGTAGCCACATCTGCGTGGAGGGAGAGTGTGAACCCCTTTAGGAAAAACCATCCTCAGTACACCCGATCGAGAGTCGAATATTGATCTCCCCTTCATCAGCAGTCTAGTTAAACACGAGAGTAGCGCGTTATACCACGCGGCCACCGAAGTGGGTTAATCCTTCTTCTAAACGCAATTATAATAATACGAATAGCTCACTTCGATGGCCGCATGGTCTAAGGAGTAACTATCGAAATAGACTGTATTGCTGATGATGAAGATATCAGGGTTTGATTCCCAGTCGGGCGTATTGAGGTTTTTTATTAAATAGTTTTCCACTCTTCCTTCACGCAAACGTAGGTTCATTTAATCTAAATTTAATCTTTCTCATCTCTAAAATATAAGAGTAATTTTTTTCAAATACCTTTAGCCCACACGGGCAGTGTGTCGCGGTGACCAAAAAACAAAAACAAAACGTGAGTGTTCTTGAAGACTACAGTTTCGAAACTTGTCGAGCTTAGATTAAGCACAATTCTAGTCCCTATCAATCCGTCATCATTGGACAAGCCTAATATGAGAGTGACGCCTTATACCATTTGACCCCTGAAGTAGCCCCTAAATTAACGCTAAGAGGTTTGGTTGTTAAATGATAATTTTAGGAATCAACCAGTGTGTAGTGAAAAGATATTAATTTTTTTTTTAAATCACAAAGAGTTGTATTAAATATTAAACAAGTTAAGAAAATTTACATTGATTTCATGTCACAGAGAATGATAGTCTATAATTTTTTTAACAAAAGACAAAAAAACTTAAAATTAAGACACAATTCATTTAAGATTATCAGGTTAATAAACAATGGTCAAAAAATGTGTTATTGTAAATACAATTTAAGTTATTCACTCAATATTTTAATAACTATAACTTATGATGATGTATTTTATTTTATATATTAATTGAAGCAGAAAGAATAACGATTTAGTTTTAGAAAAGTTATTGCAAAATGGCGAAAAATTAATAAAGAAATATAGAAAATATAGTAAATATAGAAAATATGAAAATATTGATTGAAGATTCTAGTAGTAATTCGTTTCCATCCGACATCTTAGCTCAGTAGGTAGAGTGTATGTCTACTGAACTAAGGGTCTTGGGTTCTATTCCCGGCATGGCCGAAAAATTTATCATTGGTGAAATGTGGGTCTACCCTTTCACAGTGAGAAACTAACGGCCGGGGACTGGATGTTGTGCCTGTTCTAGTCTTAATTTATATTATAAGGCATATGAAGCTACGAAAGGCTTAGAAAGCCGGTAGGGAGAAATACAGGATGACCCAAAAGCCACGCAACCCATAGAAAAAACACTTATATTATTTTGTGCCATCAATCCGGCATATTGTTGATTTATTCAGCACGCGTGATTCTGGAAAACTACGCACAAACGGTTGTTGGCATTCCATGTGAGAGTTAGTACATTCGGGCGTCCCCTGGCCGACGGTACATTAGTACTGGATAATATTTCCACAAACTGGGCCCCGAGAGCGTAGCCCAGACTCACAATATTACATATCATATATGTTAATTCCCATTTTCTTTGTATAAACCTTTATAAAACATTGCTGGGATGACAGGTAATTTTTTTTACATGTTTCTTCTCTTCTGTGTTAGTAAATCTCTGTGACACATTTTTGGAATGACAGATAGAATTTTTTGCATGTTCCTTCTGTGTTATTAAATCTCTGTGACACATTTTTGGAATGACAGGTAGAATTTTAACATATTCCTTCCATGTTATTAAATCTCTGCGACACATTTTTGGAATGACAGGTAGAATTTTTGACATGTTCTTTCTGTGTTACTAAATCTCTGTGACACATTGCTGGGATGACAGATAGAATTTTAACATGTTCCTTCCGTGTTATCAAATCTCTGTGACACATTGCTGGGATGACAGGTAGAATTTTTTAACATGTTCCTTCTGTGTTAGTAAAGCTCTGTGACACATTTTTTGAATGACAGGTAGAATTTTTGACATGTTCCTTCTCTTCAGTATTAGTAAAGCTCCGTGGCCCATTTATGGATAGTCAAGCAGGCATTTTTGACATGTTCCTTCTATTCTACTTTAGTGAACCTTCAATGGAACATTTTCTGGAGGGGGCAAGTATAATTTTCGACACCACCAATCCTTTATGCTTTGTTCCACCTCTTGGGAACATTGCCGTAGTGGCTAATAGGATTCCTGACATGTCTCATCTCTTCTGTTTCAGTTGACCTCGGAGGAACAAATAAGAGAATGGCATTCTATGGACCCTGCAGGAACGCATACTTTAATTTATTTGAGGGCCATACCATTTTATGAACACGAATTCTCCTAATTAAATGTAAACAGCTAATATTAGATACTGACGCCAGGATAGCACTGGTAATATTCTATTCTGATTCTGGATGTCCTGAGTCTAAACCCGACTAAAAACACTGGTGAGGAATTTTCCTCTAAAAAAAAAGCTTTATTTTAGTACCGTGCCTTAACTACCTGTTCGGGTTATTTAATTAATAATCACGCTAATGGATTATGGATGAATAAGGCTGAATTTACAAAAAGTGTACACCACATTTGCGTGATAGTGGGGAAATATATAGGAAAAAACCACCCACAATACATCCGATTAAGATCAATCCACGAGCTACCCGTCATCAGGGGTCTACTCTAATGCGAGATTAACCCCTTAGATTCAATAAATTCCTCGTATATTATGGCTGAATAATAATACCCAGGACTTCCGGCTTTCCACATTATCACTCTACTGTCAACTACAGTTCAATTTTCATAGGAAGGGCCGTTTAAAAATACATTTTTTTTTGCTGCCAATATTGCGATCATGTTACTTATTATTGGTGTTATTTTATAGTTATTTATAATAGTTATCAAATGCTACGGCTGCAAATAACATCATCTGAATTATGAATTCATGGAAGTAGTTTATTAGCTTTTAAAAGATTCATATGAGAACTGTAATGGCCCGCCACGAGTGGGTGACTATTGGTACCGAACCCGGGACTTCCAGGAGTACGGGTAGAGATCCAGATTCACAGGTTTAAAAAATAAAATTTTAGAAGATGAAATAAATCCAAAACTAAATATGAATGACAAGCAATAAAAAAGCCTATCCCATACTAAAGAAACAACCCACCAGATGGGGTTTCCTACGGAGGAACCTAACTGGAATTTTTCACAAATATATAAATGGTTTGGCCTAGTCTTATCCTTAGTTTCAAAGTGTTTTTTTGAGAATTTCACGGTGTATATAATATTCGTACTGAAACTAAATTTGACATAAAAACAGAGTTGGCAGTAAATCAAGTTAAATTTAAATACTCCGTCAGTGCGTAACATTTCAGTGTTCAGTTAAGTTACGTATTAATTTTCGTACATTGCTTTTATTTTGTAAAAGTGAAAACAAAGATTTAAAAAATAGTACAAACCAAATTCAAGAAATCAAGATTGGTGTCAAGGAGGACAGGAAGGGGGGGGGGGGGAGGATTATTCCCTCTCTGAAAAAAAAAAAAACTTGTCCCTTCCCTTTAGATTTATCCTACCCCCTTCTGATATTCCCGAACATGAAGCTGAAAGATGGCTTTGTATCAAACGCCAGATAACTTCTAGAGGCATTCAATTTCCAAAAATGTGTTGGAAGAAGATTATTCTAAATAGATTATAGAAGCTTACACTCATCAAAATTGCCAGAGGAAGATGATTCGAAATAGCTTCTGAGAGCATCCACATTTTCAAAATTTGCAGGAAGAGGCCCACTTTAAATAGCGTCAAGAGATTTTAATTTTTAAATATTTTTCAGCCGAGGACACCTCATATAGTTTCTAAAGTCACCCAATTTTCAAATATTTTCCAGTGGGAAGAACATTTAAAATAGCTTCTATAGTAGTCATCTAATTCTAGTGTAAAAGCACTCTAAATAGCTTCTATAATAGGCATCTAATTCTAGGTGAAGAGCATTCTAAATAGCTTCTAGGTTCATTCACATTTCAAAAGGTTTATGGGAAAGGATCCCTCCAAATAGTTTAAAGAAGAGTCTATTATAAAAAATATCCAGATGAAGGCCACTGTAAATATTTTCTATATATTTGATGAGGGAGTATCTCGAGGTCCCTCAAAAACTTTTTTTTGCCAACCGCCCCTTGGTCAAATAAGGTTTAGCTGCATCTTAACAACGTTGTCTACTGTGATTTCGAAACTATTTTGCAAAGCGGGTTGCATCTTAACTGACGCACCTAAGCAGTCTAAGCGCTATCACATTAGACATCAATGTACGAAATAGAAGAGAGGTGAAGAAAATGAGCAGTTCACCCTGAGAGGCCTTTTTTATCTACTGATAACACTTCTCCTCTTCATCTGACGAGTTTACATACACAGTCACTTGAAAACATTGGCGTGCTTTTTAATTTTATCTTTTTATTGTTTTCTATTTTAGATAGATATTTGCTACCACAGATTTTTTTTTTAATCTACATCCTGGCAGAAGACTTCTACAGGCCATTTTCGCGACCAAGACAAATACCCTAAGTTGTAGAGGATTCATAAAAAAATGTTTACAAAAAACTACTTAAAAATAAAAATAATAATTTTGTGACACTGTAAGACCATTTTCAGAATTATTTAGGAATTTATGATTTTTGTTTCAACGTTATATCTAGTGCATCAGTACTGGCTAATTATTCCACAAACTGGCCTACGAGTGATGTAGCCCAGACACGCACACACACACACACTAAACACACACACACACACACATATATATATATAATGTGTGTGTGTGTGTGTTTTCACCGGCAATGTGTGAAAACCAGGCGTTCTATAAAAGGCTTAGGCTTTCTATATAATTCCAGGGTGGTTTTGGCAAAGTATGAAATAAATGAGTTTTGCTGTTGTATTTCAAATTATTTTCAAGTTCTTTGTCTTTTTTGAAGTCCCGGAATTGTTATCGATTCTTGTATCCAGTTTTATGTAAGTCTTGCACCGTTTTCTTTGCAGGTTCACCTAATTCCTAGGATTTAAGTTGGTCAGGTTAGGTTATTTTAGAATAGTGTAGTAAGGTAAGGTTAGATTAGGCTAGCTATTGTTTTTGGTAATATATAATGACTGGTTATTCCATAAATTTCCTACGAAAAGTATGAAATACAACAGAAAAACTAATTTATTTCATACATTGCTAAAACCACTTAGTAATTTTATATAATGCCTGGTTTACACACATTGCCATTAGCATATATTTATGTACATATATACACACAAAACACTTAACCTTTGGTTAATTTTGGTAAAAGTTGCGAGAGGGGCGTGGGGGGGACTCGAAATTCATAAATAAAATAAAATAAAATAAAATAAAATAAAGGTGGTGCATGTTGAGAAAGGTTAATAAACCGCTGTTTCAAGCCATTCCGACGACAGTCTCCAATAAGGTCCGACCTGTTTTTCCCTCCAGCGACAATCCCTCCGAGCCTGACAACACCTCCATCATCCAGACATCGAAAAGACAAAAAAAAAAAGAAAAAAAAAGAGCTAGAGCCCACAGATACCTACAGGATCATGTCCACAATAAATATCAGAAGATAAAGAGAGAGAGAGAAATACCCCTTCGACCTTATCAATATCAAGATGTTCTTCTCGGTAGTCATTCTTCTCCGGCAGGACCTAACTCTTTTACCTCTCAGGCTCCTGTGTGGGAATGCTGCGCTCCCACGATCTGTGACCGTCTCCTCCCCTCCCCCCTCTCGTCCCCTCCTACTCTTTGAGTGCATTACCGTGACACAAATCGAACAGGACGTGATATTTATTGGACGAAGCTTTTGAAATGTTGTTTTAAACCTGAGGGTGGTATAAATTATTCCTTCATCGAAAAAAACAAAAAACCTGTACAAAATCTTTGGCGGGGAGGGTGTTGGTGTTGTAGGTATAGGTGGGGTCTTGACTCTCAAACTGCAAGGCCTGGGGTTCGATAGTGACCAGCTTTACCAGAGTTTTTTTTATTCGCCCGCAGGGTATTTTACCGTCCTACCTCCGGGTGGAGATGAAAGTTTTCCTGGAAATTTGGAATCGGAATATTTTCTGCAGTGGCGGCTTGTGGTGGGGGGGGGGGGGGTTAAATTGGAATGGTGGCACCTAAAGCCTATTATACCTCAAAATACAGTATGTTAAGAGACGAGTGGGTTGTAAGAAGGGGGAATGGGAGTGGGGGAAGGGTAGATAGGAAGCATAGGAGGATTGGGGGGGGGGGGGTAAGGGGGAGATAAATGTCGGGCCAACCTTAAAATTATTTTAGTTATCTTATTAATGATAAAAAAGTATGATTTATGAACATAACGGGTTCACGAAGGCTCGCATTCATTTTTTTCTTTACTACTTTTTATTAGCACCACGTCTTACTACCCGCTCTGGTTATACGCTTGTGCACTAATTACGCTACTATTTTTAGGGATTAGGAAGGTTATAAGAAGTGTACCCACATTTGCGTGGAGGGAGAGTGTAAAAAGATTTTAGGAAAAAACCTCCCTCAGTGCACCCGATCGAGATTCGAACACCGATCTCCCCGTCATCGGCAGTCGAGTCCAAAACGAGAGTAGCGCGTTAGACCACGCGGCAACCGAAGAGGGTACGCGCAACTTTACCTGGATGCCGACCTCGCTGTTGTATCTCAAGATGGCGGCAGTGGTGTCCTGGCCGACGCTCCTCAGCTGCAGAAAGTTCCGGGTGAAGCGTCGGCCGAACTTGACGTTGTCGCCGCAGCCTCCCCAACGCCAGGTCCTCCTCGTCTCTTGAGGCTCCTTCTCCTCGGCGCACTTGCACCGGGTCAGTTTGCCGTCCGCGCATGCGCGGGACACGGAGTACGCTATGGCGGCCGCGGAGATGGCGTGAAGGAACGCCGTCTCCCGGTAAACTGTTGGAAATAACGGATCAACACAATGAGTTGGTGATGTATGACGTATTTACCAATTTTTTTAGGGACAGCAATACAACTGTCACCTGGACTGTACCGAATATCACCACTGTAGGGACTAGATGTCTTAGCTCTTTCTTTCGGATGATTGTACCGAATATCACCGCTGTAGGGACTAGATGTCTTAGCTCTTTCTTTCGGATGATTGTACCGAATATCACCGCTGTAGGGACTAGATGTCTTAGCTATTTCTTTCGGATGATTGTACCGAATATCACCGCTGTAGGGACTAGATGTCTTAGCTCTTTCTTTCGGATGATTGTACCGAATATCACCGCTGTAGGGACTAGATGTCTTAGCTATTTCTTTCGGATGATTGTACCGAATATCACCGCTGTAGGGACTAGATGTCTTAGCTATTTCTTTTGGATAACTGTACCGAATATCACCGCTGTAGGGACTAGATGTCTTAGCAGTAGTTGGGATGGCCAGATAGATCAGACGCGGATAGGTCGCTATAAATAGATCTGGCCTCTGATTGGCCGCTATAATTAGACCCCTCCCCTCCCCCTCCCCACCCCTCCGCTCTGATTACAAAATCTCCACCAGTTGATTACGAAATTTCCTCCCCTACAACCCCCCTACAACCCCCTCCCCCCATCCCCTACAACCCCACCACACCTTGAACATGTTGGTACTTGTGCGGGCCCTTTTTTTCTTGATTATTGTTGCGTGCTAATTAATTATTCATGTCTGCTAATTGATTATTGATGTGTGCTAATTAATTATTCATGTATGGGTAGGGGGGAAGGTCATTGGAGTATATTTATTTGGATGGTGAGCATACGGGTCGAGGGCTCTGCACGAAGCTCTCCTGACGGCAGCGTGCGAGTCAACCATAAGGCCCCTTTCACCAACCCTACTCGCGAGGACAGCATGACCGTGCCCTCTGGCAGCACTCAGTTGAATGCGAGCAAGCCCCCTCATCTCGTCATACCTCCTCTCCTTTCACTTTTTCCCCCTCCCCCATCCCTACGTCACTGACGTTGAGTGGCAATGTTTAGGGGGGTAGGAGGGGGTCAGTTGCCTCCCAGTGGAAAATTTTATGTTGCAATAAGCAAACATCCCCCACCCCTCCCCCGCCCTCCAGGAAATCCCGTTTGCGTTGATTACGAAATTTCCCCCGCTGATTACGAAATCTCCTGCGTTGATTACGAAATTTCCTCCCCTTAACCCCGTCTCCTACAACCCCCTCCCCCCTACAGTCCCCGGACATTTTGGTTCTTGATGATTAATTATTGTTAATTGATGATTTCTAATTAATTATTGTTAATTGATGATTAATTATTAATTATAGGGATGGACTATGGAGTTTATTTATTTATTTGGGGAACATACATCTTGTTTATTTGGATGGGAAATGTAGCTCTCCCCCAGCGACGAAGCACTCGCAATGAATGGCTTATATTGAATGACAGGGTCTGCAGGGACTTCCCTTTCACTAGCGTAGAGCGCTACCTTGAATTACGAAATCACAAGGTCGGGGGAAATCCAACGCTGTGTCTTTCAAGCCCCCACCCCCACCCCCTTTACCTTGTCAGTGTTTGGGGAAACCCAGGCGCGGTGTCATTCAACCCCCCACCCCACCCTTTACCTTGACTCTGCGAGTTTAAGGAAAGTACCGTTATCTAGCATTTATTTTTCAACAGCTGTCGCGTGAGGAAGTGCGCTAAGATTGATGAATGGTTACCCCCAGATACTCAATACATTTTAGCGTCCTAAATCCTTTGGCGAGATGCGTACCAGCATTTGCTCTGAGGTAGTATAGAAAATCCCCACCCGAGCGCGACCAAAAATAATTACGACAAGATTTGAACATCGAACCTCTGCGCTGTAAATAAAATCACCACACTTCACACGAGCGGGAGGGGGCCGCTATCCCCACCACAAAAGTCTACTAAAATTGATTGTTTGGTATCGACCGTCGACATGCGTGGATGTCTGTCACAGGTTGACCAGCTTTTTCTAGCCCATGTAGAAAGTGTACCCGCATTTGTGTCTATCACTTTGTCAGCGGACGCCATAGACCATGCGATGCATTGTAACGGTAGATTGCTACCCATGGACCTAGTCTTTTTTGACAAAAACCACTTAAACAACAAATAAATTTAATGTCCGCTGAAATAATATATTCATAAGTAATAGCAAATACAATTTTAATGCTCGAACCGATAATACACACACTAACAAATTAGCCAATTAAACCGCAAGCCAAAATTATAGGAAGTGCACACACATTTTGTAAGGAGGGAGAATGGAAAACCTCCCTAAATACGTTCGAGGAATCTATAATATTTATTAGCGTTCTAAGGGAACTTTCTGCGGGATCAAACCCCGGCCTGTTTCTAAAATGATGTGATCCGTCGCCCCATGCCAAATAACCTTGTTGTGTTTCAGCTCACGCCATGAAAAAATACGGGATTCGGACCAGGGACTTTTGGCGCAACAAAAATAATTATCACACACGATAGAGTTTTGTCTCCTCGAGATTTTCATGCCATCTTTTATCGGAAAAGTAACTGTGAGAGCTTTAAATGAGCTGACAGCTATTTAGGACAATCATACTGTCTCTTAAAGCTTGTCATGCTATCTCTTAGGCGGGCTGGAACTACCTGCCAGTTTGTAATATGCAAGAGTGAAATAAGTGCTGATTTGCAGGACAACAGCAAACTATATAGCTAATTGTCTAGAATTAAACAAGTAGGTGTGCACAGTTTCTTACTACCCGTTTGGTGGTAGTAGGGATGAGTAAGGATCAAGTGTACACGCATTTGTGTGAAAAAAAAGCGAGAAAGTATGTATATTTGTGCGGCGTGAGAAAATAAATCTCAGTACACCGGGCAGTACTGATGCCTTAGACTATGCGACCATTGAACAATGCACCCCGAATTTGCGAGAGTGAAAAAAAAAGTTTAGCATGCACTTTCTGACTGATTTGCACCCCACATTTGCGCGAGTGAAGGGCGTTGCGGAGCGAAAAGGTGTTCCAGTATTTGCTAGGCTTGAAGCCACTTAAACAAAAAAAAGATTTTAAAATATTCATTAAATGTTTGAAAATATATTCGTTGACATAATATTAAAAAATTACCCGCTTAAAACAACAAAAGAAATTTATGATGTAATAATATAAATTTACAAAAATTCACAAGTATGGGGGGACCTTGAAATTATTTTAAATATGCTGTAACGCTTTAAATATCTAAGTCAAAATAATGGGGCATCAGCATTTGCGAGAGTGAAAAAAGATTTGTGTATCCGCACTTGCATGGCAGAGCTTCTACCCGCCACGTCCGTCCTCGTTGACACCTGGGAAGATTCTGAAACATAACGGACTTACAGACACCGGCCTCCTTTCGCGCCTGCACAGCTGTGAATTTCACAATCACCTCCTTCAATGCGGCACGCCCTTTGATGTGCCTATAAATAGCCCTTGAAATCATTCCAGCCGGTCATTTAATTTTGTGATTGATCGCGATAAACATCAAAATGAGCTTCGAAGCGTTGGAAGATTGGTTCAATACAGGTATGTTTTAAAATCATTTTGTATATTTTAATCGTTACTATTTTGCTTTTTTATGTCTTTGTTGTAAAGCGGCATTTGTTCCTTTGACAGAGTGTCAAGAAAACCTTCCCCCGACACCCACATTAGAGGTAGAGTCGGACAGTGCGAACCCGCTCGAGTTTTTTAACGATAATGGGGTTTGTACGGCGGATGGCGGCTCGTCTATGGGTAAATAAAATCCTGTTTTTTTAGATTTGAGCATGGTTGGGGGTGTAGTTTTTTCTCACGATAGTAATTAATATGTATTTATTTAATTTCAGATTACTGGGACCCGTACGGGCTGGATGAGGGGCTACTTGAGAATGTGGCATTAGGAGCGCCCGGAGCTGCGAATGAAGCCGCCACCTGCCTCGCGACGCCTAGCGTCAATTGTACTACGCCCATTCTCGAACAGTGGCCCTCTGCAAATTCTCTCCCCGATGTTTGGGCTGAATTGGACGCGATGATATGTAAGTTTGTCATTATATAATTTAGTACACACTTAGCTTGTTTTGGCAAAACCTTTCTTCCTCCCCCCGGCCCAAACCACTGTTGTTTAACTCGCACCCGCTAGATGGCATTAAAAGGCACTTAGCGAGCAAGCAAGCCTTTCTGCTCCCTCTCTCTCGCCACCAAATACTAGAGAAGGAAGGATCTGTCACCAAAGTAATCTTACGCTGTTGGTACGGGGGACACGTTTGGTTTTGTAAATTATCAGACAACGCTGGGAAAATAATAATTGCCGTTTTAGTCGGTATTGGTCCTGGGTTCGTTTCCCTGTATGCTTGAAAATGTATGTTTAACCCTTCATAAACCGGAGGGGCTATTGTTACTGTATTATTACAAACACTTTAAGAATGTTGCGGTGTTATAAATACCAAAATTAGTCTGAAATTGTGGCAGCATTTAAAGAGAAAAATTACGCGTATATTTGTATACAGATTTTAAATGGTATTAAAATATATACATGCATAATAATTAACCAGGGAAATTATATTAATTTTTTAGTCGTGTCCCTATTGAACTAGGGGTGCAGGGCTCGATTCCCTGACGAAGTTGAAAATGTATGTTTAACCATTCATAAACCGGAGGGGCCATTGTTACTGTATTATAACAAACACTTTAAGAATGTTGCGGTGTTATAAATACCAAAATTAGTCTGAAATTGTGGCAGCATTTAAAGAGAAAAATTACGCGTATATTTGTATACAGATTTTAAATGGTATTAAAATATATACATGCATAATAATTAACCAGGGAAATTATATAATTTTTTTAGTCGTGTCCCTATTGAACTAGGGGTGCAGGGCTCGATTCCCTGACGAAGTTGAAAATGTATGTTTAACCAATCATAAACCGGAGGGGCCATTGTTACTGTATTATTACAAACACTTTAAGAATGTTGCGGTGTTATAAATACCAAAATTAGTCTGAAATTGTGGCAGCATATAAAGAGAAAAATTACGCGTATATTTGTATACAGATTTTAAATGGTATTAAAATATATACATGCATAATAATTAACCAGGGAAATTATATAATTTTTTTAGTCGTGTCCCTATTGAACTAGGGGTGCAGGGCTCGATTCCCTGACGAAGTTGAAAATGTATGTTTAACCATTCATAAACCGGAGGGGCCATTGTTACTGTATTATAACAAACACTTTAAGAATGTTGCGGTGTTATAAATACCAAAATTAGTCTGAAATTGTGGCAGCATTTAAAGACGCGTATATTTGGAAAAATTATTGTTAAAGTGTTTACTTTGACACGTGCTTGTGTGTTATAGTTCAACTGGAGAGTGAAAATGGCGGTGCCGTCCTCTCTACGCCACCGGTCATGACACCCGCTCGCTCCAACGTAGGAGCACCGCCTCTGAGCCAGGGAGACGGGGTTCAATCCCCCGCTGCGGCGAGGCAGACGGGTTCCCCACAACCCGTGGCGGTGGTAGCAGGGCCATCTTCGGCACCCCAGACGGGAATTAGTGGCCCGGTAAATCAGGTAGGTGGAGCTTTGAACCAAGGCCTCCCTCTTCGTATCGTCGAAGAGAGAATTAAGCAATTGAGGCGTTTCTTTTATACCGGTAGAGAAGTTACCGTACATCTTGGTGCTCCAGCAAGCGATCGTGACGCATTA
This sequence comes from Timema podura, assembly GCA_033556935.1. Lineage (NCBI taxonomy): Eukaryota > Metazoa > Arthropoda > Insecta > Phasmatodea > Timematidae > Timema > Timema podura. Next base: position 9,691,481 of record JAVRXN010000005.1, read on the forward strand.
AGCTGGCTTGAAGAACAAATTACTAATTTGCTCATTCGGCTGCAGGACCATGGTGTCAGTAACGAAGATTATCTCGGCTTACTTTTAAATAGCACGGACTCGACGTTGAACCCTGTGTACGTTTCTTTTAGACGAGCAGATCAGTTAGACGCTCGAGCCGTGCTTGATAACGTAAGTCGCGTATTGCAGAGTAATAGTTTGTTTTTGAGTACAGCACCATTGTACGTTAAACTCTGCCATTTTAAGGAGCCTCGTGGGAGGGTAATCATAAATGTGATAAACTCTCTCCCGCTAGCACATATAGCCGTAATAGCAAAGGAATCATTACGATTCAAAATGGCGACACACTTTGTCTTGCCCGTGCATTAGTTGTTGCCAAGGCTGTATGTGATAATAAAAGAGAGCCAGGATACATGGACGTGAACACCTTTAGACAAATCAAATGGGGTCGTCCTATTCAAAAACTCAAAGCAGAGGAACTATGCCATAATGCCCGTGTGAATCTTTTGAAAGGTGGTGGATTGACTGAGCTGAAACAATTTCAAACATACCTCTCCGAATACAAAATCACTGTGTTCAGGGAACGTCGCGGAAGACAAGTCCTATATGAAGGACCTGCTCCCGCCGACCATTCCTTTAAGGGCTACCTTGATTTGTATTTTCACGACGATAAGCAAAACCATTTTGACGTCATAACATCCTTGACAGCCGCCTTTAAGTGCTCGTACTTTTGCCGCGAGTGCCGTGTACCGTTCAGTAATAAGAATAAGCACAAGTGCGAGTCCTCGTGTAAAAAGTGCTACACTAAAGCGGTTTGTAGTGGAGGTCAATCTGTGGTCTGTAAAGATTGCGGGCGTTGGTTCACAAACCAGACATGTTTTGATAACCATAAACGTCCCGGTTTTTGCAGAGGTCACAGGTCGGTCTGTGACGTCAAAAAGGTTTGCGAGGTATGTGGGCAATTTTTCAGTTTGGAAAGATCAAATTATTCACATAGGTGTTATGAGACTTTTTGTAGAGTATGTGATTCATATCGTCCTTTTGGGCATTTCTGTTATATGAAGCAAGCCCCGTCCAAGCCGTCACTGGAAAAGAGCAATTTCATGTTTGTATTCTATGATTTTGAATGCAGACAAGAAACTCTTCTTAAAGGTGCGGTAAACACGTACTTGCACGAACCTAACCTATGTGTCGTGCAGACATGTTGCAAGGCCTGCCTTCATATAGATGCAAATGACAATCATTGCACCGATTGCGGGGGCGATAGGACTCGCATATTCGGGGGTGATACCACAATGGCCCAATTTTTCGGATTTATAGAACAAATTAAAGCTTCAAAATTTAAGGATATCACCCTCCTTGCTCAAAATTCAAAAGGGTATGATGGGAATTTTATTTTAAAATATATGATGGAGGTAAAAAAATGGACTCCAGACCTTATAATGAACGGTGGGAAAATCATGTCCATGCGTTACGGCCCGCTCCACTTTATTGACTCGCTGAACTTTCTCCCCATGTCGTTGTCCAAGATGCCCAAGACATTCGGCCTGGACGAGTCTTTGGCCAAGGGACATTTCCCCCATTTTTTCAATAAAAAAGAAAACGCGGGGTATAGGGGTCCCTTGCCGCCAAAGGAGGATTACGGCGTCGGGGAGATGTCAGTTGAGGGAAAGGAGCACTTTGAGAAGTGGTATGACGCGTTGGTCAAAGAAAACTATGTCTTTGATTTTAACCGCGAGTTGGAACTGTATTGCGTGAAAGACGTAGAGATCCTACGGAAGGCCTGCCTAAAGTTTAGAGATATGCTTATTGAAAAAGCAAAGGTGGATCCTTTCAGGGAGGCGTGTACTATCGCTGGAGCGGCCATGTTGGTTTACCGCCGTAGTCATCTTAAGGAGAATACTATCGGTATTATCCCTAACGGTGGCTACCGGTGCGCAGACCAACAGTCGCACATAGCTGTACAATGGCTCTGCTGGGAGGCCCATCAACGCGGTGTCTCTATTCTTCATGCGGGTAACGGCCGTGAGGAATATGTGTTAGGGCGACGTGTAGACGGCGTTGTTAAAGCTGGAGATACCACCACCGTCTTTCAGTTTTGGGGCTGTTATTGGCACGGGTGCCCTCTCTGTTATCCGGGCAGGACCACCCCTATCAAAAACAGTCCCCACGAGACCATGGAGACGCGCTATGAAGCGACCATGGCTTGTGTTGAAAAGTTTAAGAATGCCGGCTACACGGTCGTAGAGATGTGGGAGTGTACGTTTAATGCGATGAAACGCACAGACAAGGACTTGAAACAATTTGTACTCCGGCACGAGGTGTACAGCAAGGAGCCCCTCAGTCCCAGGGACGCATTCTTTGGCGGGCGTACAAATTGTATCAAACTCTTCCACGAAGCAGACCTTTCTTGTGGAGAGAAGATCAAGTACTTGGATGTGTGTTCGTTGTATCCGTACGTTTGCAAGTACAAAAAATACCCCATCGGCCACCCCAAAATTCACTTGGAACCAAATTGTCCCGCTATAGATAAAGTAGAAGGCATAGCCAAAGTTACAGTGACGCCTCCGCGGGATTTATTCATGCCCGTATTACCTACACGGATGCACGACAAGTTAATGTTCATCTTGTGTAGGAAATGCGGGGAGGAGAAAAACCAAGGCGCTTGTCAGCACAACGACAAAAAAGATCGCTGGTTGACAGGTGTCTGGGTGATTGACGAGATCCGGAAAGCCGTTGAGAAAGGCTACACCGTTGAAGCCGTACACGAAGTGTGGGAGTACAATGTATCTGTTTACGACCGTCAGACACGTTCTGGCGGATTGTTTCACGGCTACATTGATACTTTTTTGAAAATCAAACAAGAAGCCAGCGGATGGCCAGAGTGGTGTACCTCACAAGATGAGAAGTTAGCTTACATTCAAAATTATGAGGAAAGGGAGGGGGTAAAACTCGATTTCGGCTCTGTTTGTAAAAACCCTGGTCTCCGCACTCTGGCTAAACTGTTTTTAAATTCGCTATGGGGAAAGTTTGGGCAAAGACCCGATTTACCACACGTAGCCGTTGTCAACGACTATCAGGGCATTCACAAGTACCTAACGGATCCGTACATCACCGTGGACAGCGTCATTGATGTAAATGATGAGGTTATGTTCCTCAATTACAAGGATGCGCGTGACGCGTTGCGCCCTAACCCTAACACGAGCGTGGCGGTGGCGTGCTACACGACTGCTATGGCTAGGTTGCACTTATACAGCATCCTTGAAAAATTGGGGGACCGCGTTTTGTATCATGATACAGATAGCGTTCTATTCACGGAACGCCCCGGCGATTGGAGTCCCACGACCGGAGACTTTTTAGGTGACCTCACTGACGAACTTCAAGATTACGGTCCGGGAAGCTACATTAGCGCCTTTGTATCTGGCGGTCCCAAGAATTACGCGTACCGAGTTTGCGTTGGTGGCGACCCTGCCAAAACAAAAACGGTATGCAAGGTTCGCGGTATCACCATAAACTATGGCAACCGGAACGACGTTAATTTTGACGTTTTGAAAGCTATGGTCACCGAACAGGCCGCGGAAAGATACATACAGATACCGCACAAAATTGTAAGAAAAGGTCTTGCGACTGTATGTACCGTTTCGCAGAATAAAGTCTACCGGCCTGTGTACACCAAACGGCGGATAACCGATGATTATAATACGTTGCCGTTTGGGTATCAGAGTCCTTGTAAACGCCTTCGTCACAACTAAAAGGTGATCATTTAGACGGGCTGAATAATCATCTTTTTTAGTCTTTCACTCTAGACAGTTCCACTGACATACCATTTTTCAAAGATTTGAAATTTTTTTTCATATTTTTTTTCTGCATGAAAACAAGCATATTTTTTTTTATTTATTTTATGCACCCGGGATACTTTTTTTTATATTTTTTTTATCCGCCAGTATAAATCTCCACCTACCTGGTTATATCTAGTCAAATAAAATTAGTTGTTTGTATATATTTTAATTCTAGTCAAATTTGTTTGTATATATATTTTAAATTCTAATCAAATTTGAAACCATATGTTAAAATACTTTTTAAACTGGACTTTATAAAATTAGTACCGAGGCCACTATTCCCGCTACGAGCTCAAGAAATTGATTATTGTTTCCATAATATATATATTTTTTTGTAAATAAATATTCCACGTATACTTTTCATCGTATGAGATATACTTGTAAAAAAAAACACTTTGATTTGTGTAAATAAATATCCCAAGTATACGTTTCATGGTATGAGATATATTTGTAATTAAATATTCCAAGTATACTTTTTGTAGTATGCGATATATTTGTAAAAACTTTGATTTGTGTAAATATTCCAAGTATGCTTTTCATAGTGTGAGATATATTTGTAAAAACTTTGATTTGTGTAAATATTCCAAGTATACTTTTCATGGTGTGAGATATATTTGTAAAAACCTTGATTTGTGTAAATAAATATTTTTCAAAGTATACTTTTCATGTTGTGAGATATATTTGTAAAAACTTTGATTTGTGTAAATATTCCAAGTATACTTTTCATAGTGTGAGATATATTTGTAAAAACTTTGATTTGTGTAAATAAATATTTTTCAAAGTATACTTTTCATGGTGTGAGATATATTTGTAAAAACTATGATTTGTGTAAATAAGTATTTTTCATGGTGTGAGATATATTTGCAAAAACTATGATTTGTGTAAATAATTGTGTGAAATAAAATTTGTAAAAATATTGATTTGTGTAATTAAATATTATAAAAACTGTTATGTTTGTGTTTTAACGTCTACACCCCCACCCATCTATCCTATAAATACAGGATCATTTAGCTTATAAGCTCAGTCTTAAACATTATGGACAAGTTGAAACATCCATTTTCGGCCATCATCAGCGGCCCTTCAGGCTGTGGAAAGTCCCATTTTGTAGCCGACTTTATCCGTCACCTGGACACAATGTGTGACGTTAAATTTGATAAAATCACCTGGTATTATGCTTTATGGCAACCGGGATTCGAACAAGACGGGTCTGTCATATTCTGTAAGGGTTTACCGGAAATTGATGACACCTGTGATGACTCTCCTCCGCACCTGATTATCCTGGACGATCTGATGCGTGAAGCCAACGAAGTGGTCGTCGATCTTTTCACCAAAGGATGCCACCATCAAAATATTAGCGTCATGTACCTTACGCAAAATATATTCCACCAGGGCAAGGGACAAAGAGACATTTCCTTAAACGCGCATTATATTGTGCTTTTTAAAAATCCCAGGGATAAAGCTCAGATTCAACACTTTGCACGTCAAGTGTGTCCTGAAAACCCCCGTATTTTACAGGAGGCTTACGCTGACGCTACAAGTACACCCCACGGGTATCTTTTGTTAGATTTTAAACAAGGTACACCCGAATGGTTTAGATATAGAACCCGCACAAATGTAGGGTGCTGCGTGTACCTACCACGCAAAAGCTATAAAAACACCGACACGTCCCAATTACATATCATTTCATAACCATGAGTCCCAAAGTGCTGAAGCAAGCCCCGCTGCTGCGTGCGATGCATCGCATGAACCCACAGCAACGTGTAGCCTTGTTGAAAACGGCCGACAAGAAACTGATTGACTCTGTTTGCGAGTGTGCCTACAACACTTTAAAAGGGCGGGTGCCATTGAAAAATGCGCAGAAGACAAAGTTACGTGCTCACAAGCAGGTGTTGCGCAAGCTGGTCAAACGAGGAGAGTGTTGGAAGAAGAAGAGACGACTGCTCGTTCAGAAAGGAGGAGCGTTCCTGCCCTTACTTTTAGCCCCCTTAATCAGCGGTGTCCTCGGTTCCTTATTCAACAAGTAGATAATGGAACACACGAAAAAAATGATATTGGTGTCCCCGGAAACATTACACCGTTACGAGCAACACCACCAACAAGCGGCATCGGCCACAAATCTAGTGGTCTCCGAGCTGGACAAGGAAATGGAAAAAATCCTCGCTTCAAAACTTGACGACAAGTCTAAATGGACTTTATACCAACAAGTGCTGCAGCGCTATCTACACTTTAGTCAACAACCTCCACCGCCTGAAAATATCACCGCGACCGCCCCCGTACTTCCCATCACGGCTGTACTCAATACTGTACCAGTACAGGCACGTAAAAAAGCCGAGCTTTTACTAGAACATATTAATTCCAGGGGCGGTATCTCTTGGGACGAAGACGGGGAAGTGAGTATTCACGATACACCTCTCCGTGGATCTAACATTGTGGATTTAGTCAACGATCTGGTCAGAGCTAGAAGACACAGCGAGCCGTCGGGGTGGCGAGAGTTTCTCACGGCACTTCAAAAAATAAACATCCCGAAAGAATTTATTGTAAATCCGAAACGTTTGGCTCCCATTAGAGATCCGACGCCCGTACCTCAACCACTTACACCGTCGCAACGCCCTAAGAAGAAGAAACTGAAAAGGGTGGACGAAAACAGGTGGCTGCCGTTCAGAGCTTAATGCCCCGTTTAGCCGACATCTACTACGACCCTTCTCATCCTGCTGGGTTTGCAGGGGCGGCGTCGCTCATAAAGGCGTCCAAGAAAGATCCCGACAAAGTACGAAAATGGCTTCGTGCGCAGGACGCTTACACCCTCCACAAGCCGGTGATAAAAAAGTTTCCACGCAACAAGTACGTGGTGTCAAACATTGACGATCTCTGGCAAGCCGATCTCAACGATATGCGAAGTCTCGGAAAATACAACGACGGTGCTGTGTACTTGCTCACCGTCATCGACGTGTTTAGCAAGACGGCCTGGGCGAGGACGCTTCCATCCAAGACGGGGAGCGTCGTGAGAGACGCCTTTCGGGACATTTTCAAACAAAGTGGCCGTAAACCTCTAAGTTTACAGACGGACAAGGGGACAGAGTTCACGGCACGTCTAGTCCGGAAATTTCTCCAGCAAGAAGGCGTGCATTACTACACCACTCATAATCCAGACGTGAAGGCAAGCATCGTGGAACGATTCAATAGAACTCTGAAAGGACGCATGTGGCGCTACTTTACCAAAAATAACACGTATCGCTACGTGGACGTCCTCCAAGATCTAGTCGACGCTTACAACGGCGCAAAACATTCCAGTATCAAGATGGCGCCTGCCGACGTTTCAGAAACCAACGTGCTTCAAGTCAGAGATAATCTGTACGGCAAACGGGGCCCAAAATCGAATAGTAAGCCAAAACTCAAAGTCGGTGACACGGTGCGTATTAGCAAATCCAAAATGCTGTTTGAAAAGGGCTACGAAAGCAATTGGAGCGAAGAAATTTTCAAAGTCAGCAGCGTCGTGTTGAGGCAACCAGTCGTCTACAGAGTGACCGATCTTGACGGCGAGGAGGTGGAGGGAACGTTTTACGAACCCGAATTGCAACGCGTACGTCTTCCCGAAACTTTTAAAGTTGATAAAATACTACGTGTCAAGGGTAAAGGTGACAGAAAGAAAGTGTACGTGCAGTGGAAAGGTTACCCCGCCAAGTTTAATTCTTGGATTCCTGCCAGTTACGTCAGCGCCCTACCATGAAGGACCAGTTTTACCTCACCTTGCCGAGCGATAGCTCTATGGGATATTTCCCTAAAAATACCCTCACGAATTTCACCACGCAACTACCCTACCGTCTTACACTCGACGGCCAGTGGGAAGTAGCTCTCGCCGAATTCCAATATCCGTGTTCTTTCACCACCGTACCCGAGGGCAGAAACATTGTATGGTACAACTGGGTTGACGCTAACGGTGTGGAACAAATATTCAAGGATCACATCCCGCCTGGAAACTATAGCACTATCCAAGAAATGGTCAAAGCCCTAAACGAAATAGAGGCTTTTAAACGGGATTCTGGAGTTGTATTCAAGTACACAAGCACCAACAAAAAAGTGGACGTTGTTTCTTCTTCGCCAAATATACAGCTGCTGGAGCTATCTAATCAACTAAGTCTACAGCTCGGTTTCGATCCTAATACTAATCTGATCAAAGTCCCAAAGTCACCGTACGCCGCCAACATTCTACTAGGCTTGCCCTCGCAAATGTACGTCTACACGGATATCATCGATCCTCAGCCCGTGGGTGACATTGTGGCACCGCTTTTACGTATCGTCGGTATCAACAACGCAAACTATCTCTATGGCATACATAAGACAGTTAGCTACGATCCGATGCACTACGTGCCAGTACTTAGAAGAGAAATTGAAAGCCTGGAAATCAATATAAGGACCGACACTGGTGAACCTGTACCATTTGAGTTTGGAAAAGTGTGCGTGAAACTTCATTTTCGACGCCGCTCAACATGAACTGTCCTTACCAAAGATACTACGTCAACCAGGCTGGAACGGGAATATCTTCGATCTACCACGGTGTTCCCTATCAACGTGGGCATGGAATAGGAAGTTTTTTCAGCGGCCTATTCAAGAGCGTCGTACCTTTGCTGAGAAGTGGCGCTAAAGCCATAGGAAAACAAGCCCTTCATACGGGTATCGACGTGCTCTCCGACGTCGCCAATCAGCGTCGTCCTTTCAAAGAGGCTCTACGGCAGCGTGTCGGCGAGGCTGGAACAAACCTGAAACGCAAGGCGGAGCAGAAGATCGGCACACTGATGACCGGCTCAGGCTATAAAGGGCGTCGTAAGAAGCACCGGCGTCAGTCTTCAGCCGTTACCCGACGTAAAAAGGTCAAGAAAGAAGCTGTAGATATTTTCAGTTGAAATGTCGTTTCTACACCCCCAGTCCTGCGAGTGTGCCAGCAGTGAACTCGATCTATTTTCAGTCCCACCCACGCAAACCAGTCTCGAAAGCGGACAATGGATCCAGTACAAACCTGTCTCTTCACTCACCGATGATTCACCCATAGAATTTACCGTTACCGGTCAAGGCGAGTTCTATATCGATCTTTCGCAGACTATGCTCTATCTCAGGGCGGCCATCGTGAAACCCGACGGTGGCTCTTTCACAGAGGTGGATCAAATCGCTCCCGTCAACAACTGGTTGCATTCGCTATTCACACAGGTGGATGTGTTTTTAAACCAAAAACTAGTCTCACCGCCCAGCAACACGTATGCTTATAGATCGTACATTGAAACGCTGCTCAATTACAACGGTGAAGCTAAAAGAACACATTTGACTTGCGGTCTCTGGTTCGCAGACAGCCCCGGAACCTTTGAGGAGACTAACGCAGTCAACAAAGGATTTGAGGCCCGTCGCAGTCTAACAGCCAAAAGTAAGACGGTGGATCTTTTGGGTTATCTACACGGTGATGTATTTAACCAAGAGAAATACCTTTTGAACGGTACCGAACTCAGAGTCAAGTTGGTCCGTTCCAGAGACGGGTTCAGTCTTATGGCCGTCCCTGAACTCCCACACTATAAGGTTCACATCGCTGAAGCAGGCCTTCTAGTGCGACGTGTCAAAGTAGCACCTTCTATACTGTTGGCACATGCCAAGGCATTAAACGTCAGTCCCGCAAAGTATCCCATCACCCGCGTGGAAGTAAAAACACTCACTATTCCTACGGGTGTACATGGGAAATCGCTGGACAACGTATTCACCGGACAACTACCCAAACGATGCATCGTGGGCTTTGTATCAAACGCAGCGTTCAACGGAGACGCCACCAAGAACCCGTTCAACTTCCAAACCTACGGCATGAACCATTTCTCGCTGTACGTGGACGGAGAACAAGTGCCGTCGAAACCGTTACAGCCCGATTTTTCAAACGGCAACTATGTCAGGTCCTACCACACACTGTTTTCTGGAACGGGTATCCATTTCATGAACGAGGGTAGCGACATCACACGAGAAGCCTTCCCTAAGGGATATCATCTAATGGCTTTCGATCTCACACCTAATCTGTCAGCCCACATGACATCACATTGGAATTTGACGAGGCACGGTTCTCTGAGCATCGAAGTGAGCTTCACCAGAGCTCTCACCGAAACCGTCAACTGTATCGTGTACGGGGAGTTTGCCAACATCATCACCATCGACAAGGACAGAAACGTCGTGACCGATTATGGGAGTTAATATAAACGGCTTCCCGCCCCTTACACACGTCATTTAAATCATGGACGTCATTGTGGATTTCCAGAGCTTCATCGACGACAGCAAGCAGTTTATCGTCAAGGAATTGAGTGTTTTATCTGTATGCGGAACATTACTTCAACATTGGGTGTTAAAGCCCCCCTTCGCTATAGAGGAACTTTCACCGGCGGCCAAAAAGAAAGCCGACTATATCGTCAACAAACTGCACGGTATTCCCTGGGATAGCGGTGATGTGGATTACAGCCTGCTCGAATCCCTCATCTCCCGCGCCACAGCACGTGCAGAAACCGTCTACGTCAAGGGAGCAGAAAAGAAAAAGTTTCTAGTCAAATACACGCCTACGCCCGTCGTAGATCTGTACGACAGAGGTTGTTCGTCTTTGAAAACACTTAAATTGGGTCGCACCATGTGCATGGCACATAGTTCTGTTTGGAGTTTCTGTTCGGCCTCCATCGTTTGGGGACTTCGAGACTGGATGATTGAAGATGGACACGCACACCATAAGACGTGCGCTGAAAACAAGCCCGTGGTTCCGTTCTGTACGGTCGGGTGTTTTCCCTGCTGATCAACTACCCGCAAGAATAGCGCGACCTGCCGCTCTCGTCATCAACACGGATCCACATACCAAGCCTGGGACGCATTGGGTCGCCATCTTTATCGACAAGAACGGCGTGGGAGAATATTTTGACAGTTATGGATTTCCGCCACGTATAAAGTCGCATCTGGCATTTATACGAAAAAACACTTCCCGCACGTCTCATAGCACGCTACAACTTCAAAGCATAGCCTCGGACGTTTGCGGGCATTACTGTCTCATGTACCTTCTCTATCGCGCCCAGAACATTCCGATGAAAACTTTCCTAGCCCTATTCTCACCCACCAATCATACAGGCAACGACGCTAAGGTGGTGAGATATTACAACACATTTTTCAAGAAGCTAGGCTCCTGCCGCCCCTCAAGAGGCTGCGTACAATCAGCGTGCGCCTATAAAAGGGGCGTCACGGCGGCGTGCCGTCCATAACCGTGACAGTCGTCGAAGCGATGGAAGGTCAAGACGTTTGCGCCCTCAAAGCAAAGCCGGTGAAGCCGCTCGCCATCACCAGTATTTTCAACACGCTGTTTCCGCTGGACGAAGTCGACGCCAAGCGAGTCATCGTCGGCATGAGCGTCAAGAACAACTTTACGCCCTATGTCCAGCTAGAAAAATGTGGAGGGAATTGTGCGGTATTTAACCGTACAGAGTGGCAAGAACTGGGCAGCTACAAGTCTGTCATATCAAAGTTTTTCAGCAACACGCAACCTCCTCAGAAGATTAGTCTGACTAATCATGAAATCTCTTTGCGACGCATGTGCGGTGACCGTATGGTCGTCATCAGCGAGAAACAAGACGCAGGACTCAAACGGGTCGCCTATCTAGCACCTAGCTGGGCACGTCTTTGCGAGGTGTGGGACCTCATCGACGTCGCCGTCGACCGCAGGGATATGTGGTCGACACCCGTCGCACGCTATTGCAACGATTTGATCGACACGCTCGTCGTAGATGTATGCGACACGCTTACAGAATCAGTGGATGTCATCGATCTCGAACAGCCTACGGTGGAAACGCACATCAGAAACCTGGATCTTATCAGTGCTACCTACTATACACGCCAAGTCGTCGGTTTGGACTATTACATGCTGGATTGTGAACTAAAAACAATTTTACTAACGCATCTAAAAGACACTGTAGAAAAACGTATGAACGAATATATGCGTCATTCTTGTAAAAGTGTATAATATGTATGTAAAACCTTAATGTATAATAAATGTATGTTTTGTAATATCGTGTTTTATTCAAGCAAAAAAAACCTGTCTGTTCCTTACACGTAGATACGAGTCTCGACTTGTTGGGCTAGCAAACATGAACAGGGTCAATTACCTCGAGGTTTTGAGGTCCCAATCTATTCTTGTCTCGACTTGTCTTGTCAACCCGCCAAACCGGCGCCAGTCATCAGGGAAAACCCATTACCAAATAGGGGGTGGGGGACATTATTCAAGGTCATGTTGCAACACCAGGAAAACCCCTTGCCCGGGTCAATGACCTCAATTCTTGTCTCAACACGTTTTGTCGATCCAGCGACGGTTCTCGATGACGTCACAGGGTGATTGAGGTGAGAGGGGGGAGGGGGGAAAGTGCGCAACCGTGATGCGCAGTGGTCACTACCCGGTAAGCGGCCGACCAGCAAAGATACTCTCCATTCTACGCAGGACAGTCGTAGCGAGAGGTTCGTGCAGAGACGTATGCTCACCATCCAAATAAAATATACTCCAATGTCCTTCCCCCCTACCCATACATGAATAATTAATTAGCACACATCAATAATCAATTAGCAGACATGAATAATTAATTAGCACGCAACAATAATCAAGAAAAAAAAGGGCCCGCACAAGTACCAACATGTTCAAGGTGTGGTGGGGTTGTAGGGGATGGGGGGAGGGGGTTGTAGGGGAGGAAATTTCGTAATCAACTGGTGGAGATTTTGTAATCAGAGCGGAGGGGTGGGGAGGGGGAGGGGAGGGGTCTAATTATAGAGGCCAATCAGAGGCCAGATCTATTTATAGCGACCTATCCGCGTCTGATCTATCTGGCCATCCCAACTACTCTTAGCTATTTCTTTCGGATGATTGTACCGAATATCACCGCTGTAGGGACTAGATGTCTTAGCTCTTTCTTTCGGATGACTGTACCGAATATCACCGCTGTAGGGACTAGATGTCTTAGCTCTTTCTTTCGGATGATTGTACCGAATATCACCGCTGTAGGGACTAGATGTCTTAGCTATTTCTTTTGGATAACTGTACCGAATATCACCGCTGTAGGGACTAGATGTCTTAGCTATTTCTTTCGGATGATTGTACCGAATATCACCGCTGTAGGGACTAGATGTCTTAGCTATTTCTTTTGGATAACTGTACCGAATATCACCGCTGTAGGGACTAGATGTCTTAACTCTTTCTTTCGGATGACTGTACCGAATATCACCGCTGTAGGGACTAGATGTCTTAGCTCTTTCTTTCGGATGACTGTACCGAATATCACCGCTGTAGGGACTAGATGTCTTAGCTCTTTCTTTCGGATGACTGTACCGAATATCACCGCTGTAGGGACTAGATGTCTTAACTCTTTCTTTCGGATGACTGTACCGAATATCACCGCTGTAGGGACTAGATGTCTTAGCTATTTCTTTCGGATGATTGTACCGAATATCACCGCTGTAGGGACTAGATGTCTTAGCTATTTCTTTTGGATAACTGTACCGAATATCACCGCTGTAGGGACTAGATGGCTTTGCTCTTTCTTTCGGATGACTGTACCGAATATCACCGCTGTAGGGACTAGATGTCTTAGCTCTTTCTTTCGGATGACTGTACCGAATATCACCGCTGTAGGGACTAGATGTCTTAACTCTTTCTTTCGGATGATTGTACCGAATATCACCGCTGTAGGGACTAGATGTCTTAGCTATTTCTTTTGGATAACTGTACCGAATATCACCGCTGTAGGGACTAGATGTCTTAGCTCTTTCTTTCGGATGATTGTACCGAATATCACCGCTGTAGGGACTAGATGTCTTAGCTCTTTCTTTCGGATGATTGTACCGAATATCACCGCTGTAGGGACTAGATGTCTTAGCTCTTTCTTTCGGATGACTGTACCGAATATCACCGCTGTAGGGACTAGATGTCTTAACTCTTTCTTTCGGATGACTGTACCGAATATCACCGCTGTAGGGACTAGATGTCTTAACTCTTTCTTTCGGATGACTGTACCGAATATCACCGCTGTAGGGACTAGATGTCTTAGCTCTTTCTTTCGGATGATTGTACCGAATATCACCGCTGTAGGGACTAGATGTCTTAGCTCTTTCTTTCGGATGACTGTACCGAATATCACCGCTGTAGGGACTAGATGTCTTAACTCTTTCTTTCGGATGACTGTACCGAATATCACCGCTGTAGGGACTAGATGTCTTTGATCTTTCTTTCGGATGACTGTACCGAATATCACCGCTGTAGGGACTAGATGTCTTTGATCTTTCTTTCGGATGACTGTTGCCGAATATTCTCGTTTTCAGCTATGTCGGAAACATAGGCGGAATTTGTTGGTGGGTGGAGAGAAAGGGAGTTAAGGGGCGGGGGCAGTTTCGTCCCAATATTTGTAGGACCAAAAAACCCAATTAAATATGAGTCGACAAGCGTTATTTATTCACTTTTGGCTCTAACAAATGTATCATGGAACACTGCGGTTCATCTGTTATTTCAATAGAGAATGCGAAGTAATTTGAGTGATAAACATGTAATTGGTTTAAAACAATATTAACTGTATTTTACGTTGCGGCCAGTCTCAATCGGAATCTCTGGAAATGGGTTCAAACGCTGCTCGCCATTTCCGAGATCCAATCGCAACTAGCCTCGGTTGATGATATCTAGCAATTATGAAGTGTTCGTCTGTCTGTAATTATAATTTTTGCGAATGTTTATGATTATTAAGTTTTCATATTTTAACCAGAGCCGTGACTAGTTTTGATTCACTGGTAGGAAGGGCGGGTGACCCTTTGGGACCATTTCTGAGAATCCCGGATGTACCATTCGTGTCGATCCGGTAATACTCGGCGGGGGGGCCCAGGCTCTATGTTTGCCCCCCCCCCCAATCGAAATGCTGAAATTCCACCTCTGGTCGGAAAGTGGGGAGCTGGGGTGTGACTGAAAAAGCAAAAGAAGAACCAAATTTGTGCTTTGGAGTATCTCAGAAGCGGACAAGCTAGGTGACTCAAAAGTGCAACATTGTTTGTAGTCTCTGAACATAATATGGCAACACCGCTTGTTGATGTCGTACTGGCCTAGCTTAACTTAACCTAAAATAAACTAACCTAACCTAACAACAAATGATGAAAAGCTATTACCGTTTGCCGAATATATTTATTAGAGTTACATTCAACATGATAGTTCGTCTCCGCCATCAATGTGGGGGCACAAGACGTTTGCATTGTTACCGCGTTGTGCAGTCGATTTTGATTCATATCTTCGTGTCCTATTGACATGTACTTTATAGCTCTTGTGAGCTAGAAAAGCTACTAAATCAACTTTCACGTTCCTATGCGTCAGGTCACGTGATCTGTAGCTGTCACTTTTCATATACCTCATCAATACTTATAGAATAAGACTAATAATATATTTAATTATTGTTATCATTGTTGTAAGCTAAAAAATGTTTAAATTTTCTAAAAGGCGTTCCCTTTGAAAATTGGTCTGTAAATAAATTATTTACAACCCTTCCTTCATTTAAGAGCGTGCATCACATGTCAATCAACTCTGTGATACAGTCGGCTAGAAATCGTAAATTTACACAAACACTATTGCACGTGGATCATTTCTGATTAGACATTAATGGAGAAAAAGAGTTAATACAAGTTCCTAAAAATGAACACTGTTGAAATATTAAATTATATTTGGATAAAAACTGCATTTAAAAGGCCGCTTTTGACCATTTTAGAATGTTTTCACAGATAAGCGCTGTTCACAAATCTTCATTCTGTCTTAATAGAGACATACTGTAGTTATTAACAAGATACTTTGTCGCTTTGTCCCCCATCGTCACCGCGGAAAATTTCGAGTAATCATTCAAATACGAATGTACTGCACACATTTCTGGCATATCGTAAGTCTTTTCTTTTCCCTTCTACTCCCATAATACCTCGCGCGAGCCGGGAGCTGAGTTGGGCCTGGCTATGATGAACGCTCTTAAATGTAAGTGCGTTTCCTTTCAATCCTACAGTAGTTATTCCTAACATATCGATGTAGCCATGAGGATGTCCACGGACTGGAGATAGGACAAATATACTTGCCTCTACCTTTGTGCAGGAAATGAGTGTTGCCGAGAGTAGCGGAACAGTTCCAGCGGTCGTAACGGAACTGCTCCGAGCAGTGGGTGGTGGCGAGCGTCCTGGCCGCCTGAAGGGTGTCGGGGACGCCGGCGTCTCGGCGGCACATGCGGTTCTGCTTGCGGGAACCGCGCAACCAACGGCACCTGCCGCCTTGGTCAGAGTTCCCGAACATCGCCGCCACAGTCTTCTCGAGCGCTGACTGGTTTCTGGAAATCACAGATTATTATTTAAAGATGTAGCGAATTATTATTAATATTACTATACTTTGTTTTATCGACATTAGGAACAAGCTGAATTAAATTAGTTTAATATAATATATTAACTATTATCGAAGTAAAATTGAATCTCGAAAATGTTTTTCATGGTCCATGTTTTATTATCGAAGTCAAATTGAATTACAAATATTTTTGTTGTTTTTCATATTGTATAATCGAATTCAAATTGGAATCCCGAATAGTTTTGTTGTTTGTTGTATTATGCAAGTCAAATTTTATTCAGAATATGATTATTTTGTTGTTTTTTTACGTCGTATCATCGAAGTCGAAAGGAACTTAGAATAGTTTTGTTGTTGTTTATTTTGCACTACCGAAGTCAAATTGAATTCCGAATTTTTGTTGTTGCGGTTCATGTTGTATTACCGAAGTGGAATTGAACTACGAATTTTTTGTTGCTATTCATGCTGTATAATATAAGTAAAATGTAATTTTGAATCTTTTTGTTTTTGTACATGATGTAGGCCTACATTGTGAGATTTTACTAAGGGTCAATATTCCTGTCTACCTCGGTGGCCTTGAGGTAAAGTGACACCTTGAAGTAAAGGACACGATGTTCGTGGCTTCAAACCCAGATGAGGTCGACAGATTTTTCTTGAGTGATAAAAATCCGTAGCACAACTTCCTTCGGAGGGGAAATAAAGCCGTTGGTCCCATATTGATTGTGGTGTGTAAAAAACCTTAGAAGGTATGTGAGTATACATTTCCCGACAAAATTGCTACGTCCTTTCGCTCTTGCTCATAGAAATTCTCGTGTGCTGATATAATCAGTCTGTTCAGAAAGTGCACGTTAAATACCTCAAATAAATAAATAAAACATCTCTAGCGATTTTGATCAAATTTACACTATTTTATAAAGGATAAGTTACAAAGTGAGTCAAGTGTGTCCAATACAAAATGGCGTTAGTGAATCTTTCTTGCTAATTTTATTCCATTTCGATAAGTCTATTTAAAAACAAATTTCAACATTTATATTATGCTCTTACGTACGTTCAGTTGTCAGAAATAGTCAACTTACCCCTCTAACCCACATCAATGCACAAGTAGACTAAGGCGTCAGCCTCGTATGGTTTAATTTGTTTGTAATGGGAAGGCCGGGGGTCAGATACCAAATGGGTGCACTGACGATGGGTTTTTCCAAAATGCTTTACTACTTTCTCTCAATTTTTACTAAATTATACTTCTCTCGTCTCTTTACAATCAGTGTAAATATAGAGCTAGCCTGCACACAATAAATAATTTTTCTACCTTAAATCACTCCGTTCGGTGGCCGCATAGTTTAAGACACTACTCTTGCAGCAAACTAGACCACCAATGATGGGGAGAGCGAGGTTTGAATCTCAGTCAGATCTACTGAGAGTGGCTTTTCCTAAATAGTTTTCCACTCTCCTTCCAGGCAAGTTCGAGTATACTTACTCCAAAATAACCTCCCTAAGCTCTAAAACAATCAGCGTAACTAGTACATAAGCGTGTAACCCGAACGGGTAGTAAGACGCGGTGCAAAAAAATATTATATATATATTTCGATTACCAAACTTGAATTGTAAAACAAGACAGTAAACCAAAATTCTAGTTTTTCATCAGATGTAGATAAAAAGGATTTTGTGTAAAACAATAGACAATTTAATATATTTCTCTCTATTATTAAGCACCGCGTCTTACTACCCGTTCGGGCTATACGCTTAAGTACTAATTACACTAATGGATTAGGAATTGGGAAAGTTGAAATTAGAATAAGTGAACCCGCATTTGCGTGGAGGGAGATTGGAAAACCATTTAGGAAAAGTCAACCCCCCACCCCAGTTCACCCGACCGAGATTCGAACATCGATCTCCCCGTCCTCAGCAGTCTAGCTCAACACGACTAGCGCGTCAGCTAACTACGCCACCGAGGCGGGTTTTAATACATTTGAAAGTATCATATAATTAATTACAAAAATAGTTAGTTAGACCCATTAAATATTTGAATCTAAGTGTAGGCCATTATATGGTTAAACTTTACCTTTTTCTTTGTGTTATAGTGGTCAGAGTACCTGACAACAGATCCAGAAGTCCCGGGATCAATTCCCTTGAACGGAGTCAAAACTCAAGCCTTTTAAGGACAAATTAGGAGCTACTTGAATAAAGAAGTAGCTGCTCCAGTTCAGAAAACTGAGATTAACGGCCGGAGAGCTCGTTGTTTTGACCACATGACAACACTCTATCCCCAAAAGTTGGCACTATCATCGCTAATGGCGGCGGCCGCTCGGTCAGTATAGCTCGTTTGAGGGCTCACACCATGGAGTGTTTTTTTTTTTTTTACTTTCTCCCGATACCTCGGAGGGAGAAGTATTGTGATCGTCAAAAATAAATCGAACTCGAGATTTTGATACATGTCGACGTTTCATGTATGACCCCCTGAAACAAAAAATTGTTTTCGCGATACCTCTGTTTATCTTTCTGTCTGTCTGTCTTTATGTATGTCTGTCCGTCTGTATGTCTGTCCATCTGTATGTCTGTCTGTCCTTCTGTATGTCTGTCCATCTGTCCGTCTGTATGTCCGTCTGTATGTCTGTATGTCCGTCTGTATGTCTGTATGTCCGTCTGTATATCTGTATGTCCGTCTGTATATCTGTATGTCCGTCTGTCTGTATGTCTGTATGTCTGTCTATCCGTCTGTATCTAGGACTAGAGCAGAAACTATTTTACCGACTGGATCTAGACTTGATATCTGGGGGTTTCATTAGGTCTTTATAAAGGATTTTTTGTAATTAGATATATAACCCTAAAATTAAAGGTAGTTTACTGAAGGGAAAAAAAATAAATCGATTCTCTCGAAATTTTCTCAAACGATTTTGATTAAATTTTATATATATATATAGACATGGTTTTTTGTTATAAACAAAATGGCAATTCTCATTTTCTTATGAAAATGACTTTGAGGGTACCTTGACATGAGGTAAATTTTCCAATTTTCATCATTTATATATCCACAACTATTTGAGATACGAAATAACTTTTAATTGTAAAGTTGTAGTAGCTTTAAAGATAAAAATCTTTTATTTGAAATATATTTTTATAAAACCAATAGTTTCTTAGTTATAAGAAAAAAAAAATATATATACTTTTTAATTCCGGTCTTTGAAAAGGAATTTGATTCTTACGCTCTGGTGACCTGGTGGTCTAGGGGTAAGATGTCAGACTTCTGTACTGGGGGTCCGGGGTTCAATCCTAGGTCCTGGCACAGATTTATCTGATTGCCAAACCCTTCCTTCACCTCTGACAAGACGTGTATTAATCACCAACTTGTGAATGTGTGGAATGCCAGTCCTCCACCGTGGTTCGGATTCCACGTTAAACTGTAGGTCCTCCATTTCATCTCACAATCACCCTACCATTACACATTAGAGTAAGTGCGTATAATCCGAACGGGTAGTAGGACGCGGTGCTAATAATAATAATAATAATAATAATAATAATAATAATAATAATAATAATAATAATAATAATAATAATAACTAGGAACACTGTTACAGTAAAATTGAGAAAAGAGAAACAGCTTGGTCCACCAAAGAACATAAGATTATTATTATTACTATTGTTATTAGCACCTTGTCTTACTACCCGTTCGGATTATACGCACTTACACTAATGTGTAATGGTAGGGTGATTGTGAGATGAAATGGAGGACCTACAGTTTAACGTGGGATCCGAACCACGGTGGAGGCCTAGCATTCCTCACATTCACAAGTTGTGATTAATACACGTCTTGTCAAAGGTGAAGGAAGGGTTTGGCAATCAGATAAATCTGTGCCGGGACCGAGGATTGAACCCCGGACCCCAGCACAGAAGTCTGTCACCTTACTCCTAGACCACCAGGTCACCTGTTCCTAGTTCCTAATACCAGAGAGTAAGTAACAGTGTATATTATTTTCATTTATTATCTTTGGTGTGATATTTCTACAATAATATCTAGACCTATTATTTCGTTTCACAAATCTTACGAGTTTCTAGTAAATGGTTATTTTTTAGATAAAAGCGGGTGAAAATCTGTACGATGCACCGTAACATTTTGTGTGTGTGTTAAGAGTTATGGTCGATATTTGAAATGTTACTGAGTCACTAGTTCAAGAGCTTTGTTTAAACCGGAACTGAAATAACAGACGCGCCCTAGCGGATGTTTGACCTGAAGGTGGCAACATTCGAAAACTCAAGAGAGATAAGCTTCAGCAGGTATTCCTTGGTTTGCACTTCTGTGTAAAGCAGGGACTGGAATGTCAGAACACGTACCGGTGGTTGCGTCGTGTGAGGCGTTAGACTCACAAAACACCTCTCGCAGTCGGGGCTTGACATTCAGCCGGGACCACTACGGGGAGGTTGTTTAGTCGTTCACGGTGGCCGAGCGTAGCGGGATTCTGTTTTAGATTTACCATTTGGCATCTCGTCCATCCGGATCTTTTGTTCCGCGGCAACGGTCAAATCCGTGGACCGATTTTAACGAAATTTGGCAGTGGCAGTTTTTTATAGCAAAGCTGAACAACATGTTTTATCTTATCTTAGATCTGGTTATCCGATTCAAAATGGCGGCTGTTCAGAAATCCGTATGTTTGCTTACTACACAATAACTGATAAATACGTGGACCGATTTTAACGAAATTTGGCAGAGATAATTTTTTTGAGCCTAGGCCAAACGATATATTCGCATAGTTATTCACACTGGATATTCGTTGGTGGTCGCTCGAAAGGTTATTCCGTTTAAAATATTATCTCAAGTGATTTTAGATTTAAAGTTATAAGCAATAGATCGAGTGCCTAGGGCGTAATTTTTTCAATTTTAACATATATTGAGAACATTGTTTTAATAATCACGCCGCGAGCAATGGTTATGTTCTACGAATATAATATTATACTACTATATATAGCATTTATTGGTTTTTTGTATAGCTTGATCACCAAGGAATAATACAATTCCCTTCAAAAGAAAAATATTTTTTTTAAATAAAGAAATATTTCAATTGGAAATCCTAAGAGAAAGGTTAAGACTATAGTAGCGATAATAACATATGTACGTGTAGTTTTTTGAATAAAGGAAGTGAGGTCTATTATTCACAAAACTACTTGTGAGACTATAATAATAATTAGAACATGGAGGGAGTGAGGTCTCTACTGTTCATGGAACTACCAGTGCTGGTACACTGATAAACTACCTTCCATCACCCTTTTTACACTTGTTAAAAATAGATCCAACATTTGTATAGTTGGACAGCAAAATTTTATATATTAAAAAAATATATTTTAGCAAGGAAAGTGAAACATAGTTAAAAATTTAATTTTTTTTTTTGTTAAATAAAAGATTGTTACAATGAACGAACTAAAACTTTGTTTTTCTACTAAGTCTTATTTTCATTGCTAGAATATGGTTTGAGTATTTTTAATGTAGTAACATTTTGTTTTCAATTAATTAAAATTCCATGTAGTGTCTCAGGAGAATAAACAAATATTTTATAAAACAGTTATAGATAATTATTTTTCAAAATTTGACTTACACCGGCGCAATTTTTTCCTCAATTTTAATGATGGTATTTTTTTAAATATTGCTACGTGTTTTTTTAATTGAAATATTTTATAATGAAATACAATGCTTTGTATAATAACCTGAGGTCTAAACCTCTGCAATGGCGTCTAAGAGATGTACATGCAGCATCCTTAAGGTGGGAATATAGGAAACGGATTGTAGCACGACATTTTTTGGCCAAAATATTGTTCCAGTAGAAACATGGAGTTTAATTTCCTTCACATGATGATATCAACAGTTGTCCTGGAATTTAATGACATTTTATATTTATTTAAAAAGTTTCTCATCTAATGCCGCTATGCTCATGACAGATATTAAACAACCTGTTGATATACTATGAGAATAAAATTAAAATTTATGTTTCTACTGGAGCAATATTTGATTTATTTTCGCCAAAATAATGTTTTTCTACAAAAACTGTAAAAAAAAAACCCTGCTCTTTATCGTGTTCTCCTACATAGCCATCTTAATTTTTTTTAATTAGACAGATTCTATAAAAAAAAACTTTCAAACTACAAGAAGCGAAGTGCTTTCTTTATCTAGTCTAAGGATTTTTTTAAACTTACCCGGACCCCGGAGACAGTTTAGAGACTTGAACCAAGGACAAGATAACGAGAAGAAATATGATGAGGAGCACCGGTTTATTCATCTTCTCGACAACTGACACTCGCAATACATTTCACCAACTCTTGCACCACCAGGAAGGGAGGAGGGGGAGCGGGGGGGGGGGGTAGAAGGGGGTTAATTTCACCTTCACTTTACTTCTACGAGAATTTTTTTTAAAAATAAATAAACGTTTCTGTCGTTAATATCACTCTTTCACACCGATGAATAAAACAGGTTATAATTTTAAACAAATTCTTGAACGTCATCTCGATGAAAAGGTTTATTTTTTTTTTTTCGCGTAGAAAACAAAACAAAAGAGAAACAAACTTAGCGCATAAAGACTTCGAACTGGTAGATCCCATAAAACTTATATCAAACGCGACGTTAATTAGAAACGGTAATTGATCACTTCTTCAAAGAATACCACACACAAGAAAAACTAGAATTAAAAAAAAAAAAACTATGTTTAACTCGTCACACGCTAAATCACCTCTCACTGATTACATTTTTTTTTTTTCAAAAGGAACGTTAATTCGATATTTCACCCTTTTATTCACTCAACATTTAAAACACCTGAATCACCAAACGGCCGTTAAATTACTTATTCACTTTCTGTTAAGACCGTTTCTTTGAAATTCATCAAAAGATAAAAGGAAATAATTGTATCGGTGGAAAATACGACATACCTTCTTATGGACTTAATTTAATGACAAATAGGTTCAACGGTAAGTCTATATAAACATGTTATTATAATCTGCGACAATCCAAGGTGCTGGAATGTTTGTTCGTTTAGGATGAATAATTAATAGTTTGCACGGCGTACAATTCAATATCACAAAGGGAACAAAGGTCTTAAAACAACAACCGTAGAAATGTTTCAAATATCATCGTCAGAAGATGTTTTCCATATTGCATTGAATCATATGTTCATGTAAAATGAATGGTAAAACTCACATGTAACTCATTATATAATTATTATTTTTTTGTATCGTAGCTTAAACAATATTTTCCTAAGTTTTTCGCTAAGTTTTCTTGACCACACAAAAGAGCACAAATCTTGCTCTTCAAGATCGTCACAAGGACTAGTTTAATTTCTCTCATATGGGCAATCATCTCACCAGAGGTGAAGAGAAGGGGTTTTGGGATAGAGGAGGAAAAGAGGGATCGTCAACACTTATTCCAACAGTTGAGAGATGGGTTTGAAGAAGGGGGTGGGGGGGGGGGGGTCGGAAAGGAAGTGGACACGTTAAAAGGAAACGGCGAAAGGCGTGATTGACGAGGGAGAACAAACATTCAGGTCAGATAATAAACACTCTGTAACAATAGAACCTCTATGTTGGTTCGACGAAGAAGGAAACAGATTATTGAATCCATGTGTGTGTTATCTAAAATTTATTGATGTTTTTAGAAAATTAGTTTCGTTGAACTAGCAGATGCTACCCTTTATTATTATTATTAACACTATTCAAGGACCCCACTTCGGTGGTCGCATGGTCTAACTCGCTACTCTCGCTGCCGATGATGGGAAGATCGAGGTTCGGATCTCGGTCAGGTATTCTGAGGGTGATTTTTCAAAAATAGTTTTCTACCTCTCTCTCTCTCCATCGAATGCTGTGAACTCTTCTTAATATAATCATCCTATTCTAAACCACATATAATTAAACCGTACAATCCGAATGATTTAACGTGCGAAAAAAAAAATTCAAACATTGAAATATGATAACAGCACTTTCATCTGTTTCTAAGCAATTGCGTCTTTCCGTCGGCTATACCAAAGTTTATTTATTATTATATTAATTAGACCATCTTACTACCCTTCGGTTATACGCATAATTAATTGTCAATGGAAGGTATGTGAGATTTAATGAGGATACAGTTTAACGTGGGATCCGAACACGTGGAGGCTGCATTCCCACATTCACAATGTGATAAACACATCTTTCAAGGCTGAAGGAAGGGTTTGGCAATCAGATATCTGCTGGCGAGGATGAACCGACCCAGCCAGATCGCACTTACCTGACCGCAGGTCACGGTGGAGGTCTACAACCATTTCTTATTTACTGACTATGCACTTCACGATGGAACATATTGAATATTATAATTGTTTCACATTAGGCACCATCACACAGTTGTTTAGATATATTGTCAAGGTGTCGCTGTTGAATTTCAATGACAAACATTTACTTTATAAACGTTGGGCTCATTCCCCAACATTCCGCTGGATAAACAAAATGTCAAATGAAGGAATTTCAAACAATCTGTGCTGGACGAGTTACGCCCGCACGATGACCACCCCGAACCGCAGTAACGAGTGGTGCTACAAACCCATAACATACTGTTGAAATCACCATGCAAGAAATTTAAACTTCACTTATATTGTTGTACTGCAAATGTCCCAATTTTATTGAAAACTTCCCATTTAATTTGTTTTTCTCATTAAAACGCTACAAATGGTTGACGTTATCCACTGTTGATTGTGCTATAACGACTATAAAAGTGCGGCTAGAATAATAACAACGTTAGGGCCCATGCATAGCAAGACATGTGCTTGCTAGACATGCTGTGAATTTGTTCATTGTCTAATAGTGGGGTGGTCCAGTAACACGTGCTTCCATAATCATCACAACGTCGCGCTATAATTAGTTTATTGTCTTGGTTGGTCCTTACTCCCACCCCCTACATATCTCAGTATCTGTCCGGGTTATCTCCCCCATCCCTCATCCTTAATTTTTTTTATCACCGCGTCTCACTACCCGTTCGAGTTATACGCTTATGTACTAATCAAGCTAATGGTTTTAAGGATAAGGAAGGTTATATTTAGAGGAAGTGTACCCACATTTGCTATTAATGTATATATATTTGACGTACCTTCCCAATTATTGTTGAAATCGTTTACCTTTACGAGTATATAATTCTTCTTGACAATCAGTAAATACTAATAACCACAACATAAGAATTGTCTTCTACTGTATAACCAAACTAGTGCATTAATAATAAGACAATATACCCGATCAAGTGGCCACATAGTCTAGGGCGATACGATACTCTCGCAATAGACTAGACTGCCGAAGATGGGGAGATCGGGGTTCGACCCCCGGGAGAATGTACTGAAGAGGTGTTTTCCCTAAATGGTTTTCCACTCTCCCTCCACGAAAATTCGCGTTCACTTCCTCTAATTTCAACCTTACCAATTCCTAACCAATTAGCGTAATTAGTACAAAGTCGTATAAACCAAACGGGTAGTAAGATACGGTGTTAAGAAAAACAATAAAAAATACACATTTAAACTGCCAATCTGGGGATATTTTTTGCTTATTTTTTTCACGGTTGGCAGTATTTCTAACCTTTAGGTGTTTGCGTCTGTGAGAGGTGGTCCCACCTAGGACTGAGGAGGGATTGTTTCTGGGAGGTTGTCGCCGCGGATCGAATAATAAACCTCCTCAGCCACACACGAAGCCCACATAGTGGCACCACTGTGTATCAGATCAACCAATTGGTCAACACTTACCGACTCGAGTCTCACAGCTTTGCAAGCTGTGAAAGAAATTACATCAATAATATCCTTCCTTTGGGTACACAGGAAAAATAAGCTGTGAATTATTCTCGGCACCACGAAAACTTAAGCCAGGTTCCCACGACACAATTTACTGTACACTAAGTTGTGGTCACATGATGTTGTTTGGAAAACAAACGCGCCCTAGTTATGCTATTTTTTAATCTACTTTTTCTATTTGTAAGACCTCGGTGGTCTTGGGGTAAAGTTCTCGTCGCCCTCAGGCCGGGGTTGACTGATTCTTCTTGAGTGATAAAAATCAGTAGCACAACTTCCTTCGGAGGGGAAATAAAGCCGTCGGTCTCCTTTCTATTGTGGCATGTAAAATAACCCTGGAAGGTTTGTGAAAATACCTTTCCCGGCAAAATTGGTAAGCCCTTTCTCTCTCGCTCATAGAAATTCTCGTGTGCTGATATAATAAGTCGGTTCAGAAAGTGCACTTTAAATACCTCAAATAAATAAAATAATAGCTGGCGTTTTTGTTTGATACACGCTCACATTCTTAGGCTATATATTTATATATTACTTAAATTATATTTATTAACAACCAAATACATGATAAAGACAAATATACATTTAAAAGAAGATGGGAGTTTTAACCCAAAATTTATAAGTTTTTGGATGTTTTAAAAACAAGTATTTATATGATTTATAAAAAAAAATCACTTATAATCATAGCACCTTAGAGGAAGATTATGTAATATTATTTCAAAAATATATGCTATGATTATTTAAAGACTAGCATAAATACCCTGATTTTCCCAGGACAACCGCGTAATGCATTGCGCGGTTACCTCGGACAAAGCTTTTATTTGCTTATAGCAGACAAAAGAAAAATCTCTTCATTTTATATCTTCCAGTCCAGTTTTTAATAAATTTAATTTGATAGATCTAGCTAAAAATTTAAAATTCCAGTCTCTAGGGGCGAATGTTCGTGCACAGGGGGTACTAATTTTAAAATTCCACACTCTTACGTGGGATAAATATCGTGCAGTGCTAATGACAGACATACTCTTTATTCTATTAATACACATATATATATATATATATATATATATATAAGCAGGGTGTAGATGAGATAATAGAGAAAGCAAGACCAATATGGTATGGTCATGTAATGAAGATGGAAAAGGAGAGAATGCCAATGAAAATGATGGAAATGAAGTATGTAGGAAAAAGACAGCAAAGGTGGCCCAGAAAGAGATGGAAGGAACAGATAGCAAGAAGTGTGCAAGTGGGAGTAGAAGAATGTAAGAAATTAAAGGAGAAAGAATGTTGGAAGGATAGAGGAAGATGGAGGCATTTTACTAAATTGACCCGGCCACAGACCGGAAACAGCTGATGATGATGGTGATGATGATTATGATGAAACAAATAAGCTATCGCACTTGCGAATATCGTATGCAATCACACTTGACGTATGAACTTATGTGCAACCAATGAGATGTATAATTTTTATTTATTTATTTACTTATTTATTTAGCACCGAGTCTTACTACCAGTTTTTGTCATACGCTTATGTACTAATTACGCTTATAGGCTAGGAATTGGAAAGGTTGACTTTAGAGAAAGTGTACCCGTATTTTCTTGGAGGGAGAGTGGAAAACCATTTAAGAAAGACCACCTCCCAGTTCACACTACCGAGATTTGAGCCCTCGATCTACCCGTCCTTGGCAGTCTAGCTCAACACGAAACTAACGCGTTAGCTAACTACGCCAACGAGGCGGGTATGTATAATTTTACCGTACACATTTTTTGTGTACAAGAAATTGTGTCGTGTGTACCGGGCTTAGCCCTACTTAAGCTCACAATATCTTTCAAGAACTCTCCATGGTAATGTTTAGTTAATATTGTCTGAGTATACAAACAAAATATCAGAATAGATTCATAGACCGTGTTCTAGAGTGGATCTACGGTTATACTGTTTGAGTTCTCTAAGGTGAATGGGTTGTGAAAAGTACAACCAATAAATTATGTCTCTAATTAATTCCTTGGGTTTACGAAACATTCAAATAATTAATTAATCTTTTTTTTTTTGACCGAGAAAAGTGAGCTTCTGTTCTAACCTAATCATTTGGTATTTCATCTTTATAGGTCTTTTTTAGGCGATAGCTGACAAATTTATGGACGAATTTTAACGAAATTTGGCAAGGGCATTCTTTGAACCTAGGCCGAGAAACTTTTGTTCATGGTTTTCAGATTTGATTATCCTATTCAATATGATCGCCACTCAAAAATATGTGTGTTTGTCTCATGATAACTGCCAAATGCGTGGACCAATTTTAACGAAATTTGGCAGGGATACTCTTTGAACGTGGGCCAAACGATGTATGCACATAGTTTTTGAATTTGCTTATTCGTTTCAATATAGCGACCACTCAAAATGATTTTCTTTTAATAGCTCACCTCAAGTGATTTGAATTTATTTTAAGCAATCAATTGAGTACCTAGGGCGTATTTTTTATTTTTTAAATTTTGACATATATTGTGAGACTGACGTCTTAATCCACGTGAACTATGGTTAATATCCATGCTATAATATAGTATTAATTTGTTTTCTATAAGGCCTATAATTAACTTGACAACCAAGGTAAAATATCAAGCTCAAGGATAAATTATATGAGATATTCTAACTTGAAATCCAAAGATAAATTTCTCCAAATATAAAATTTAAAATTGTAGTAACGATAAGAACATTACAATTGATTTTTATCTCATATATAATGATACACACATTTTATACGCATATATGATAACTACTCTAATTGGTTAAAGAAGAGGAATACAGTTTTTTTTAGAGGTAACACAACCGCATTTGTTTGAAAGTAGAGTTGGGAAAACATTTAATAAAAAATAAATACCGTTGGTATACCCCATCGGGGTTCATTCTCCGATCTTTCCGGCTTCAGCAGGCTAGTATCACACGAGTATGACGCCTTAGATCATTCGGCCACTGAAGAAGGTATTACATATACTTTTTTAAATGCTCACTATACTTAGCATTTTTTGAATGAGGTGTGAATTCTAAGCTTCACATAGATACTAGCTTAAAATTTTAATTTGATTTGAAACTGTCTTGTCAAATTCATTCAAACTTTTTTTTTGTTCCCATCCGTGCTATTTACGTATTTACCCTGATCGGAGAATGAATGAGGACTTCTCAAAGGGAAGTTTACTCCACCCTTGCATTCTAGTCCATATCAGTTCATGCTGTTTGCTCATGCGCACACGGACATGTAGTCGGACTGTCTCATCACTTAAGATGGAGTGCTAGTGAGCGTGAGTTTAGGGAAGTATTTTTGCAGTTTTTACAGCATAAACATTTTTGGCCAAAATAAATCAAATTTTTCTTCTATAGAAACATGTAGTTTTGTTTTCTGCACATGCTAATCTCAACAGTCCTTGAATATCTGTCAAGGGGGTCCTAGAATTTAATGACAACTTTTTCTCTTAATTTAAAACGTTTGTCACCAAATGCCACCATGCTCATGCCAGATATTCAACAACTGTTGAGATTAGCACGTGCAGAAAACTAAACTACATGATTCTATAGAAGAAAATTTTTATTTGTTTTGTTCAAAAAATGTTTATGCTATAAAAACTGCAAAATTAGCGCACTAAATTCGCGCTCACTAGCACCCAACCTTAACTGACCGGCCCCGGTGTAAAGTGGTCAGTGTACCAGATTACGAACCTAGGGGTCCCCGTTTGGATTCCCCGCTCTTACTATGAGAAATTTTCCTGAGAGGGAAATTACCCCAACGGACACCAGGGTTTGGTTAGTTAGGCTTAAATTAGGTTTAAATCTATACAATGGTTCCACACCCTCGTACTATCACTACCACCCTCGTACTATCACTACCATACCCACCATCACTAACATACTAACTATCACATTCATCTCACCTCATCTCATCTCTTCGGGACATGGAAAGAATCTCCATGGAAATAATGTACGATTAATACGTTCGGGCATCTCCTGGGCAAGGGTATATTAGTACATTCGAGGCTCCCTGGACAGTGGTACATTAGTACATTCGGATGTCCTCTGGCCAACGGTACATTAGTACATTCGAGCGTCCCCTGGACAGTGGTACATTAGTACATTCGGATGTCCTCTGGCCAACGGTACATTAGTACATTCGAGCGTCCCCTGGACAACGGTACATTAGTACATTCGAGCGTCCCCTGGACAACGGTACATTAGTACATTCGAGCGTCCCCTGGACAACGGTACATTAGTACATTCGAGCGTCCCCTGGACAACGGTGTATTAGTACATTCGAGCGTCCCCTGGACCACGGTACGTTAGTACTGGCTAATCTCTCCACTACTGGGCTACGAGTGATATACCTCAGACGCGCATTTATATATATCACTCAACTCTTTGTCATTCTCTCCGACCTTCGACTTGGCGTCACTCAACATTGAATCACTCGCAACGGGATATAAGTTAGACAATACTAATTGCGAGGGTTGCCTGTCACGTTGACAGCGCGTGGTGTCCGACACCTTAGCTCAGTCGGTACCGTGTCTGTCTACTGAGCTAAGGGCCCCGAGTTCGATTACCAGCATGGCTGAAAATTTTATCATTGGTGAAATGTGGGTTTCCCCTTCTCACAGTGAAGAATTAACGGTCGGGGGGCTGGATTTTGTGTCTGTTCTAGATTTAAGTTAGTTTATAAGTGGTGTGCTGATATAAATCAGTCGGTTCAGAAAGTACACGTTAAATAACTCAAATAAATTAATTGCAAAAAAAAGACAAAGCACCGTGTTACTATTTTTTTTTATTTGAAAAGGAGATTGCGTCTCATTACCAATTCGGGCTATCCTCATACAAAAACTAAGGATTAAGGTAAAGCTGAAAGTAAATGTACTCGCGTTTTCATGTAGAGAGAATGAAAATCCACTAAGGAAAACCCACCTCAATTTACTCGTCCAGGATTCTTATCTTCCGGGTCCCTAATACATTTGCGTAATTAGTACATTGGTGTACAGCCCTATTGTGTAGTAGGTAAGACGTGATGCTAAAAAAACAAACTAGCTATACAGTTTCAAAAATCGACTTTAAATTAACTTCTTAGTTTATTAAACAAGTATTTTGATCTTTGGGTGGACATTACCAATTTATTTTTTTACATCCATTACTGTTTCCAGCCTGGGTCAGTTTTTTATTCAAGTCATATATTTTCCACTACCGGCTTGCTAGGCCTGTCTTAGCTTCATATACCTTATAATATAACTTAAGACTAGTACAGGCACAACATCCAGTCCCCCAGTCGTTAATTCATCACTGTGAAAGGGTAAACCCACATTTTCACCAATGATACATTTTTCAGCCATGCCAGGAATAGAACCCAATACCCTTGGCTCAGTAGACAGACACTCTATCGGCTGAGCTAAGATGTCGGATTACATTGACTAATGTGCGATATTTATATTAAAGTTACACAAAATATCAAAAGTGTTCTCCTTGTGACGTTTTTGCAGTCGGTTCTCTGGTTACATTCAAGTCACGCTCCTTGTGCTTGGATAGAATGTCCGGCCAGCCTCCCTTGTGTGTCAAAAAGCTTTCACATGCAGGTACTCGGGGGGTTACCACCCCCCCACTCGAAGACATTATCCAACACAAAGGAGGACTGGATTGCTCGACGAGCATTAATTAGTTACTTGACACAAGGATAAGCCTGCTCTATAATTACGATGAAAATTATTTCAATCATATCAGAGAGTAACAATGAGTGCTTTGATTTTAATCTGCGTCTAACGATAAGGAGTTTATTAATAACACTCAAATAAGTTAATAGTTAAGTTAATAATAATAATATCTAGAATCCACCTTTGCGGTTGAAAGGTCTACGGCATCACTTTCTCAAGAGAATGGACTACCGGTAGAATCCCCAGTCAGGTGTACTGAGGGTGCGTTTTACCTAAATGGTTTTTCCACTTTCCTTCCACGTAAATTATTTCCTCTCAATTTGAATATGCTACCAAAGAGCGCGGGTACATAAAAGTGCAAGTGAAAAGTGGGTACAAAACAGCGCAAACGATCGGGGTACAAAATAAAGCAGGAACAAAAGAACCCAGGTACAAAAGAACGCAGGTACAAAAGAACGCAGGTACAAAAGAGTGGGGTACAAAAGGACGGGGTACAAAAGACCGCAGTTACAAAATAACGCAGGAACAAAATAACGCAGGTACAAAAGAAGGCAGGAACAAAAGAACGGGGTACAAAAGAACGCAGGAACAAAATAACTCAGGCACAAAAGAACGGGGTACAAAAGAACGCAGGAACAAAAGAACGGGGTACAAAAGAACGCAGGTACAAAAGAGCGTAATTATTAATTGTAAAACGTCGAGTGTCTATTTCCTAGCTTTTGTTTGGTGGCAGGAATGCGTAGGCTACTGGAATTAACAGCTGTCCAACTTCACCCTTTGAAACCTTATTGTTACATAACCTAACCTAACCTAACCTAACCTACCCTAAAAGCTCAATGCCAGTAACTTGAAAGCCACGTTAGGGCAGCTTGCGCGATCTGTACAATTGCTACTCAGTTAAACACAGGATCCCCCTCCCCCTTGTGCTGTTCTGTAGAAGAAGGAAGGCATTACAAGGTCACGAAACACTTGCGCGAACTGTAAAACTGTACACTTGCGCTGGGTTTTTTTGGCCTGCTCTATTTTGGGACCACTAGGTTGCGCTGTTATGTACCTGCGCTGTTTTGTACCCGCGCTCTTCGGGGCCACAACCCTAAATTTGACCTTACTCATACTTAACACATTAACGTAACTAGTACACCTGCGACCCACCTCGGTGGCGTAGTTAGATAACGCGTCAGTTTCGTGTTAAGCTAGCCTGCTGAGGATGGGAAGATTGAGGTTAAAATCTCGGTCGGGTGAACTAGGAGTGGTTTTCCCCTAAATGGTTTTCCACTCTCCCTCCACGCAAATTCGGGTTCACTTCCTCTAAATTCAACCTAACCAATTCGCGTAATCAGTACTTAAGAGTATAACCCGAATGGGTAGTAATACGTGGTGCTAAGATAAAAAACAAGGGCCCCCAATAATATACAGTAGGCCTATTTTTGTGTTATCGGCCCGCGATGGGCGTCAAATATGGTGATAACGGAATTTAATGCCCCGCGATGGGCGCCAATTAAATGTTACCGCTCATATTGTGCTATGATGTCCCGTGATCGAGCACCAATTATAACGCTATCGGGTTTTATGATGATGACGACGCGAGCATTCCTTACTGCGCACTTACACACGGTTATGTGATATGATTATTTCTGATATTTAGGGCCAGTTTCATAGTCAGATTTAGTACGCCTAAAGTGCGAGTCGATACTAAATACAGGACGACACCTACCTAGACCAAAATGGAATGGGCCAGTTTCGCATATGAAACTGGCCCATTCCATTCAATTTCAGGTAGGTGACGTCTTCTATTTAGTATCGACTCGCACTTTAGGCGTACTAAATCTGACTATGAAACTGGCCCTTAATCTTATTAAATGAACAAGACTTTTGATGTTGCACATGATTTATTTAAATGATTCCAACTTCGGCACTGAAGATATGATATTAAGTGATACAGTTTTTGTTAAATTACAGATTGTTTTTCTGTGATTTTACTCTTTAATATATTACTGTGTACTCTGTGGATTTAAGTTACTGGCACTATTTTTTCTACCAGCACTGTGTACTATCACTCTATTACTCTTATATTGCTGGCACTATTATATTACCGAGTTATGTGATATTACACTATAGATTCATACGCACAAGTTGCTTATATATGACCTATCCCTTGCCTCTTGGACCCCTTGTCAACAGTGTTAGAACTAACTAATGGAAAAACTCCTGGTGATCTGATGTTATGAAGGCTGGCTTCCTATTGGGTAGAGGGAGCCAGCAGGTCACATGATCCTTCTAATACAACGGAGTTGATCTTTAAGAAGAAAAAAAAGTTTTGAAGCGCATTAAATTGACATTGTTTCTGAAAAACGCGTGATTTTCCATGGACAAAGTATTAAAAGGAAATTTTATATACAGTACTTTAAAGAAAAATAAACTTCATCCATGACTTTTTAAATATAGGAGAGGGGTCTAAAACAGTATCATTACACTATATCAACATATCTCTAATGGATTCAAAACCATACACATTTTTAATTTGAAAAGATATGATAAAATAGTGTGAAATTATCTTATTTACAACTTTTCTCGCAAAATTCCACAGATATGAGATATAAATAAATGGTACTATTCTTCAAGCAAATAAAGTCATTTTTTTAAATAGTGTCACAACAGAATATTCCAAGATAAAGGTGGGAGTGAAGGGGACGCGATAAAAGGCGTTTTTGCACTTTTTTTTTATATAGAAAAACTTTTTTTGGACAAAGTAAATCAGATATTGCTCCAGTAGAAACAAAGAGTTTAATTTTCTTCATTTGGTGATATCAACAGTTGTTGAATATCTGTAGTGAGCATAGCGGCACTAGAGGACAAACCTTTTTAAATGAAAACAAAAAGTTGTCAATAAATTCCACGACATTCTTGACAGATATTCAACAACTGTTGACATCACCGTGTGAAGAAAATTAAACTATATGTTTCCACTCGAGCAATATTTGATTTATTTTGTCCAAAAAAAAAAAGTTTCATTATTAAAACTGCCCTTTCTCTCGTCCCCTACATCCCCACCTTAAAAACTGCCATTCCAATAAAAAAATACCGCAGTGGTATAGTGGTCAGTGCACCTGGCTACAAGCCTAGGGTTCGATTCCCGGCAGGTACCTTGGGTATTCTTGCCTTTAGGGGAATGATCCCAACGGACACCAGAGTTTAGTTAGTTAGGCTTAAGTTAGATTAAGACTCCCTCCGGCTCCACAACTTAATAATCACCATCCTATATATTATTTCTGTTGTCGACATCCCTTTTTATCAACTAATACAAAGCCTACAGCAATAAATAAGGTATCAGTGGATAGGATTTTTTTACCGACTTCTGACATAGCATACTCAGTTTACGTTAAAACACATTGTTTGTATAAAATTTAAGTTAAAAAAATCTAACAATATTTTTGTATCAATTACAGAAAATAAACTTTCTTTGCTATTTTGTGTATACACTTCGTTGAGTATTCAATTTCAACAACCCAACAAAATACTAAATCATTGATTGGGGGGAGGGGGGAGGGGAAAGTTATTATTATTACTAGCACCGCGTCTTACTACCCGTTCGGGTTATACGCACTTACGCTAAAGTGTAATGGTAGGGTGATTGTGTGATGAAATGGAGGACCTACAGTTTAACGTGGAATCCGAACCACGGTGGAGGCCTGGCATTCCACACATTCAAAAGTTGTGATTAATACACATCTTGTCAGAGGTGAAGGAAGGGTTTGGCAATCAGATAAATCTGTGCCGGGACCGAGTATTGAACCCCGGACCCCTAGCACAGAAGTCAGACACCTTACCCCTAGCCAACCAGGTCACCAAGTACCAAACATAAATCCAACATCATGACCCGTGTGATCTTGTACGAGAGTTTACAGGTAAGGTTTTCGGAGGAAACTCTAGAAGGAGGAAGAGTTCCGCTCAGACGCTGAAGGGGTTTTGGGCCTGTTGAACAAACAGGGTACAAGAGTTCAGGAGTGTTTGTCATACACACTAGCGCCCCTGGCGGCAGGGATCTAGCAAATGAGGAGGTCTCCCCCAGGTCCCCCATTTCTCAAATGACCCTCAAACACACAATTTTTTTTCTTTTAACAGCAGCCAAGTCTTTCCACAATTCTAGTTGTATGTGAATAACATTTTCTGAGAGCTAGAAAACTTATATCTAGGCCTACGTGCCAAGTCATGTTATTTTCTGCTGTCCCTTTGGATGAAAACTACCTATACCCAGATAAAATCACAAATAAAATAGTAGAATGCTATAACATTTTAGTTAACAAAAAAGTTTGTATTTCCTATAAGGCCTTTTCTTTGAAAATTGGACTATACTATTATATATTTATTTAGCACCGCGTCTTACTACCCGTTCAGGCTATACGCTTAAGTACTAATTACGCTAATGGATTAGGAATTGGGAAGGTTGAATTTAAAGTAAGTGAACCCGCATTTGTGTGGAGGGAGAGTGGAAAACCATTTATGACCCCCCCAATTCACCCGACCGAGATTCGAACCTCGATCTCTCCGTCCTCAGCAGTCGAGCTCAATACGACTTGCGCGTTAGCTAACTACGCCACCGAGGCGGGTTATTATATATTTACTTTGGCAACAAACTGAGACCTGTTTCGGTGACCGCGTGGTTTAACGCACTACTCTCGCAGTAGACTAGACTGCCGATGACGGGGAGATTGAGGTTCGAATCTCGGCCGGGTGTACTGAGAGTGGTTTTCCCCTAAATGGTTTTCCAATCCACTTCCACGCATATGCGGGTACACTTCCTCTAAATGTAGCCTTCATAATACCTAAAACTAATAACATAATTGTTACATAAGCGTGTAACCCGAACGGGTAGTAAGACGTGGTGATAAAAACTAAAGTTATGAAAAACCCAATCATACAGAAGTCCTTAGGGAATATAGTAATTACTAAGCAAATTATAATTGTTTCCAAATAAGTTGATCTTATTATATTATTGGGTGTTCTGTCTTACGACAGGTCTATTCCTTTTGTCAGTAAAACTTACACCTCCAATGCCAGCTGCCATATATCACCGTTCCTACGGTGGATGCTCTATAGATGTATGCCGTTAGAACGGTGGCGTGTTGGTTGCGCCTTTTGAAAAAAAATCGGAGGCGTAAGCGCCCGCCTAAAACAAACCGAAAGGCTCATTCTATGCGGATGTTGAAAGCGCGGCAGTTTTGACGCCGCTTAAACGTCAGTTGGATAAGTCAATGTGGACCACATGGTCCGATCTACACGAGCGTTTTAAGCGCCCGGTGTGTCGGCGTTAGCCGGGAGTTTGGCGCTTTTAACGCAACTGGATGCGTTAACGGCGCTGAACGTTGGCAGCGCTGGTAACACTATACAGAGAGTTTTCACGGCTTCAAAATTGCGGTGCTTTTAACGTCTATTGTAGATTAATAAAATAACAAGGCAGGCGTCGGCGTCATGAACGCGGCGCTATCAGCGTCCATGTAGAATGAGCCTAAAGGTGCCCCCTCACTTGCAGTTATCGAAGAGGCCGTCGTCACCTTACGCTCCACCACGGACTGAAAGCTATTAATCACCACTCACTGGCAGTTATCAGACAAGTCACGACCTGCCGGCCATTCGTCGAAACTGAAAACTGCTTGTGTGTGTTTTGTTTGAAGATATTTGTCTCAGAGATTTATCTAGAACGATGATGATCCACCTAGTTTCTTGCCTGAGGGTTAAGTTCACCCCCTACCCCCCCCCCCCCCCCCCACCCACACACGCAGTTCCGAGGCAAGTCCCAGCCGGCAGATAACAGATCAAAGCAGAAAACTTCATCATGTGTGTAGTACTTTTTCTCAGTTAACTAATGAAACCCAGAACTTTTGGTTAGATAGATTTTTGCCTTCATGGTGTCAGGGGGAAAAAAAAAAGCAATAGCCCAGAATGTTTATGGAAATTTATTGTTATATTAAAGATAAGTGCTACGCGAGAAGAAACCTTAGGCAGAAAGGAAAGATGGTCAATTATTTGTCGCAGTTCGGGTCTGCTTTTCCAAACTATGCATTGTGTTCGCGCTCGTCGGCTGGTCAAAGCCTTGTTACTAGCGACTGGGAGTCATCAAGAGGACGTATATGGACGTTTATTTGTTGATCGGTCCTGTTTCAGAACTACTGGTGTGAATGAATGTTGGTAAGTTAGGTTAGATTAGGTTAGGTTAGGTTAGGTCAGTCATTGATCTGATATCACTATTCTACCAATGCCACATTTTTTGACCGTGCAGGACTAAAAACAAATACCATTCTGAAAAAACAAAAGTGATTCATACGAAATAATACTTAGTAAAACCGGGTGAAAAATTAAATGTGTTCGTAAGTGAAAATTATAAAATATATTTGGATATTAAGTGGGTGCAAACACACACAGGTGAAACCAACACTTGGCCGTTAGAACTGCAGTATGTTTACGATGTTTACTGCCGAAGCAAGTAGTGCGCAACTTACCAAGAAGATGGCAGTTTAATTTTCAAAACCAACCCATCTTCTTCTTGTAGTTGACAGTTGACTTGAAACCCTAAAGAGAAAAAAGCCCAGCCAGATATAAAGGTTTGTTATTTTAAGTGAGCCGTGGAGTGGTAAAAGCAAGACTTGTGTCAACAGCCAAGGTCTGCCAACACTATCTCTGTAAAGATTGAGGGGGGGAAAGGGGGATTCTCTTCTTAGACATTAAAAAGTGTTAAAGTGTCAGTGAAACGTTCTATGGAGGGGGGTTTTTCTTTGAGTACGTTCAGAGACAAGGAAGGGTGCTTCGGAAATGAAAGTGACTCAACATTTATGAAAACTTGATATATTATATTATTTATCTTTACCGATTTATAGCAATGTTTTTTTTAAAAATGTACTAGTTACAAATACCAACACTTTTAAGTTCGTTTATTTATTACTCCTTTCATTAGTCTCTGTAGTAACACAATATACTGCCCCCTCACCCCCTTTCACCCCCCCCCCCCCCGAGAAATAATGGACAAAGAGGTAAAAAGTACGAAACTGCATTTTGTAAGTCGAAAATTGCATTTTCATAGCGTGGCTCTTTTTGTAATTTTACTTAAAACACATTTTTTTGGGGGTCAAATGTAGGCCTAACTTTTAGAAACGTGTGTGATGAATTGATCGAACATATATTAAGGTTATCAATTTAAAAAATATATATATTTTAGGTATTTATTTAACGTGCACTCTCTAAACCGACTGATTATATCAAAACAAGACTTATTCACTAACTTAAATTTAGAATAGTCGCAATACCCATCGTCACGCCCGTTAATTTATCACTGTGAAAAAGTAAACCCACATATCACGAATGATAAATATTTTGGTCATGCTGGGAATCAAACCCGGGGCTCTTAATTCAATAGACAGATACGTTATCAACTGAGCTAAGATGTCGGGCTCATTTATAAACAAGTCATACCATTAAATATATAAACGCATTAAAAACTACTAAATACGTATACAATTTTTTTTAAAATTTATTAAATTAGCAAACCCGAGGAAGATCGACATTAAACTACAGCCAAGCTACAGCCAAGGCCATTTGTACAGATTTTTTTTTCCGCCATTCAAAAGACTTTTCTTCTATGAAATGTTACACACCATAAATGTATTTTTACAAACGAGCTATGAGGGTAAGAAACTTTAATTTTTACGTTTTCCGAAACTAGTTCTAGGCCACACTTTTTTTAAATAAAAATTTAAAAATTGAAATTTAGTAACTTTAATACCATACCTATTAGATAAAGCTGGGATTTTACCGTAGCCTAAACCAACCATCCCGTGTTTTGCAACTTTAGTGCAAACGTTCTCTAACAGATGGCGGAGAGATGAAATCGTTGTCAACGTTTCTGGTTTTTTTTTGATCTTTTTACCTCCCTACCTCCATTATGTCCTTCTAAGTTTTTCATTAGAAAAGGAAGTGCGACAATGAACCTAATTATAGCTTGAAGAACATCATTGACGAGGGAATTGGGGTAAGAGAGTGTAAAAGAAAAAAACTCAAGAGAGGTAATTTTTCAACCATGGTCTAAATGTATATATTAGTGTTTTTTTGTGTCAAGAACCATGAGAAAAGCAGAAAGAGTTTGGTAAGAAGTACTAGACAATATAATTAACTACTCGAAAGTCAACAAGAACGATCGATATAAAACATGTTTAGACATTTATTTTGTTTGTAAGTCTGCAATACAAGTCTAATTATGTTGTATTACTTTCGTACCTTTGTAAGTTTTATTTTTTTACCTTTAATGAATATTTCATTTTTTTTTTAATTTTTAAGAATAAATCTCTAAGAATAAACCTTCCTTAACCAATCAAAATATTTTTCAAAATCAAATACACTTGTCAAATTCGAGGTAATAGCCTATGTGTGTAACGATTATACCTTCCTAATGACCTAATGATTATATTATAAATATTATTGAAAATTAATCAGATCCATGGGCCACTATGACGGGTATGTTTTTTGTTGTTGAGAATTTGTACTCCTCTTTAAGTTAAATCCCTTACGAGCAACAGACAGACAATAGTTTAAATCCTTAGAGAATGCATACATTTGTTTTAATCCCTAAGGAAATATATACCGTGGTTTGAGGCCTTGGAGAAGACAATGGCTTAAATACTTCTAGAAGACAGACATTGGTTTCAATCCTCTTAGAAGACATACATTGATTTTAATCCTTATAGAAAACAGACAATGGTTTTAATCCATCTAGAAGACAGACAAATGTTTGAATCCCAAGAAAAAGACAGTTTTTTCTTAAGTTTTCTACAATATCTCGACGTCACACATACCTGTTGGGAGGGTTGCATTTTTGGTTAATAACACAACATTTTGTATTATGAAAATTTAACCATATAAAATGGGTTTATTATTTAATTTTGTCCCATACCATCCCCTAAAACTTCCCCCTCTTCTCCCCCCCATTTAAAAAACAAGAAAGTAGTCTTACAATGATTCTCTCTTTTGTAACCCTGCAAGTTTTCTACTGTTTCATTTCTTTCATCTGGGTCAAAAAAAAAGTACGGTATGTTTTTACTTCGTTTCACTTTCTCCTTGAATGGGCCAGATTACCATAATCCCTTTTCAACAACCTATTGAGATATTTCACCCCCTATAACCCATCCCCCTCTCATTCACCACCTTTTTTTTTTCTTTCTGGTTTGTCATGTTGGTATTAGAATAGCAGCTACTTATCCGAGCATGATACTGCCCTTGGTACATGAAAAGACTGCCCTCTTGAAAAAGATGACAAGGGTAGTTGACGATAGGGGTTGGTGAGGGGGATGGGGGGAGGAGAAGATTCAAAGGGATAGATGTATCTCCATTAGGAGAGATTTTTTCCCCCTCTTTTTTTTTAGTAAGGATCGGTACAAAATAAGATACAAAACTCACCGAGGATGGAGGACACACATTGTGTCCTCTTAGAATGAAATTATAGACGATAGATGACACTTCCATTTTGTTTCTAACCTCACGCTCTAGTGCCAACACCGACTTAAAACTAGTTTATATGAAGGAAACAAAAAGAGGAATTAATTTAAATAAGTTGAGAAAAAATTACACCTAGACACGGGAATCAAACCCGAGACTTAACGTGACAATGCTATACCACTTAAAGAGTCCATTCGCTAAAGGAGCGGTGTTAACTGGAACTTCTAGCAGAAGATGTAAGAAACGGTTAAGATGTAAGAAACGGTTAAAAGAAAAAAAAACACAATTAAAAACAAATGGTTTGTTGTCAAAGTTTTGACTGCCAAAATTGACAACATGTCAATATACGATCTGGAAGATCATATGGTTTGGCGAATGAATACATGACAGTATATCTGGTAACCTTTGTTAGCTGTCAGTTACCACCACTCTTATGGGGAATGGACTATATCTACTATTCATTCACGACCTTAGTTAACTTAGATTACAGCTCAAAAATTTACTAGAAATAGTCCCTAATGTATCCCTACGCCAACAGCTGACATGTCTCTATGGATAAGTGTAATGAAAACAAATGGTAATATATGAATGTGATAGTTAAGCACAGCAATTTAGGCCAATATTATTTATATATTTATTTGAGGTCGGACACAAAGCTTATTTATCGTTTTATTACACTTAAAAAAATATTCACATCACTTTCACAAAAGTTCTAACGAACATAGCTTCAAAATGGCGACAAACGAATTTAAACCATGCGATTGAACGTGACGGAAACAAGTTATTTACAATGATGCACCCACGCAGTGGATACAGATATTTTATACAGTTACATATTTCAAAATACGATAAAATAATCATAAAATAATTTATTATATAGAAAAAAATTACAAGCATTTTCTCTTTTTCAAGTAAATACGACGCCTGTATTAAAAGTTATTGATTTATGCCCTATATTACACATAGTCAATAACGTTCCAAAACGAAGAGTAAGTACTTTTAATTATGTTTAAAATATTGTTTCGAGTTGGATGAAAAGAAATTATTAAAAGTAATGAAATAGTATGAGATAGCTTAAGTTTACGTTATATTAAATCTAAAATATAACAGGTAATTAAAAAACTTAACATTTAAAACAAAACCATGATTTTTTTACAAGTTTTGGCAACCCAAAACATAAACATATGATTTTTGAACTGTCATCCAGGTAAAAACCTATCATGAAAAGACTCTAGTATTCCTCCATTGCTCAAGTTAAAACTTCACTCATAGTTTAGTCCGAGGACAACACTTTGATAAACCAACACCATTTTGTAAATATTAACTATTTTTGGTCGACTCCGTCCTGAATCTAACCAGGATTCCTCAGACTAATGGTCGAAAACTTTAATCGATTCTGATCAGACTTAACAAATGAGTGTGCCTGTAATTAACGAGACTGCGAAGTTGTCAACTTAAAATGATTTGTATTAATGTGGGGATAGTAGGGGACGCGAGAAAAGGTCAGTGTTTTTGGAATTTTTACAGC
Source organism: Timema podura (assembly GCA_033556935.1). NCBI lineage: Eukaryota > Metazoa > Arthropoda > Insecta > Phasmatodea > Timematidae > Timema > Timema podura. The sequence goes on from JAVRXN010000005.1 coordinate 9,734,129, forward strand.
AAAGCTTTTTTTTTTTTGCCAAAATAAATTAAATATCACTCCAGTACAAACATAGTTTAATTTTTTTCACTTGGTGATATCAAAAGTTGTTGAATATCTGTCATAAGCATGGCGGCATTAGACGAGAAACTTTTTAAATAAAGATAAAAAGTTGTCATTAAATTCCAGGACACCCTTGAAAGATATTCAACAACTTATTTAAATATTTATATTAATATTAAGTCGGTGGCCGCATGATCTAACGCGCTAGTCTCGCAGTAGACTAGACTGCCGCTGACGGGGAGATCAAGGTTCGAACCTCGGTCGGGTATAATGAGTGTAGTTTTTTCCAAAATGTTTTTCCACTCTCCTTCCACGCAAATGCGGTCTCACTTTCTATAAATATAACCTCTCTAATGCCTATAACCACTAGTGTAATTAGTACATAAGCGTATAACCTGGACAGTTAGTAAGACGCGGTGATAAAAAAATTATACTATTACATTGAAATACTTATTACATTAAAATTTGCGCCTCACTAAAAAAAAGAATAACATATCAAGTCTTACCCCTTGTCACTCGTGGACTGTAATGATTTGAAATCATTGAATCATTATTTATAGCTTACAATAATCATACACTCACCCGCCTCGGTCGCGTAGTTTAGCTAACGCGCTATTTTCGTGTTGAGTTAGACTGCCGAGGACGGGGAGATCGAGGTTCGAATCTCGGTCAGGTGAACTGGGGGTGGCTTTTCCTAAATGGTCTTCCACTTTCCCTTCCCACGCAAATGCGGGTCCACTTTCTCTAAATTCAACCTTCCCAATCCTTAACACATTAACGTAATTGGTACTTTAGCGTATAACCCGAACGGGTAGTAAGACGCGTTGTTAAATATATAAATAATCATAAACTTTGTGTAATAAAATTTGTAAGGTTAAATTAACTTAAGTAAGGGCTTAAAATCACTGTTTATTTTATAACAAAATTTTGTCAGTCAAAAAGCTTCCAAATGGTTTATATAACAAAATGAAATAAAAGATAAAATGTTTAGAAAGCCATTCAAAACTAGTTTCTTTACCACTAGATTGTTCGATTATGAGCCAGAGGCGAGGTAGGAAAGCCCTTTGGAATGAATTGCACAGGTAGACCTTTCAGGAAAGAGCCAACAATGGGTCAGAGCACTTGAGCGTCACAGACTAGTGTCAGCGTGTTAACATAGAGAAAGGTATACTTATTTCTCTATGGTGTTACCAACCTCCTTGTTGACAATGAACAAGTTCATTAGCAGCTTGTTCTCGACTGTCAAACGTTCAATGGCTACTTCAAGAATATAGAAAGGCTAGGGATCACTTAGCCAACGAGTGAATAAAGTACGAACTATTCAGGGATTCTAACTGGTGGGGCCACGAAAGGTTTTTTTTGGGGAGCCTCTAAAAATAATTTAACCTGTTATTTGCTTATTACTGAAGTCAATTATCTTAAATTTTACGTTTTGGAAGAAAGAATTCGACGATCGTAAGCATGTGAGTACAGTAGCCTTTCGATTTTCCGGGGTAATGTTGGTCAGGGGAAGCACGGAGAGTATAAATCACGGATAATACAAATAATCTCCATCTTGTTTATCATCGCCATTCGAAATTTGCTGCCCTTTGTGTCTACTTATTTATGCGAAAAGGGATTTTCCACAATAGTGAACGGGTAGTAAGACGCGGTGCTAAATAATAGTAATACAAATTAAAACGAAGCAGCAAAATAGACTCCTCCATGCGAATAACACTAAGGAATGCAATTGAAACAAGACTAGACAAAGTGGAAAGTGTTCAACAGCAGAGGTTCTATTAAATCTATTTAGCTAAGTTAATTTATGTTTTTTTATAATCATTAAATAAATCCACTATTTTATAATAGTACATCTTGATGATTATTTTGTTAGTAGAAACTAGGGGGCCGCGAACATATTTTAAGATATTTAGGGGGCTGAGAGTAATAAAAGGTTAAGAACCAATTAACTATATAATACAATCCACACAATACTAGAAAACAAATTTACTTTGGTTGAACCTTTTTATAGTTAAAATATCAGTTTCTTGTCATTTTAAATAGATTTTCATTCCTTTTTTGAGGTATTCAGCGTGCACTTTCTGAACCGATTGAGTTTATCAGAACATGATTTATAATTTATGAACTTAGATCTGTGACATACACAGCATCCAGTGCCAATCACTATTAAAGAGGAAACCCACATTTCCCAAGGATACATTTTTTGGCCATACCGTGAATTGAACCCGGGACCATTAGTTCAATAGGCAAACACGCTAATTATTATTATTATTATTATTATTAGCACCGCGTCTTACTACCCGTTCGGTTATACGCACTTACGCTAATGTGCAATGGTAGGGTGATTGTGAGATGAAATGGAGGACCTACAGTTTAACGTGGGATCCGAACCACGGTGGAGGCCTGGCATTCCTCACATTCACAAGTTGTGATTAATACACGTCTTGTCAGAGGTGAAGGAAGGGTTTGGCATTCAGATAAATCTGTGCCGGAACCGAGGATTGAACCCCGGACCCCCAGCACAGAAGTCTGACACCTTACCCCTAGACCACCAGGTCACCAACACGCTAATGACTTGAGCTAAGGTGTGAATACTTTTAGATTTTAACTTAAGTTTTAGAGATAATACATTAAATTAAAGAAAACTTTCAATACTTTTTTTTTCAACATGAAACAAGGTGACCCGACATAACGTACCACCGACAAAACGTACCACTCACCACTCAATGGAGGGTTGCAACGGTTAGTTACTGGATGGTAGATAGCTGTGAGAACGTCAAAATTTCAGTTAGTGTAAGTTAAATCGTGAGCTAGGTTAGATAAGGTTAAGTTAGGTTATGTTATGTTAGGCTAGGTTAGGTTAGGCCAGGTTTGGTTAGGCCAGGTTATGTTAGGCCAGGTTATGTTAGGTTAGGTTATGTTAGGCTAGGTTAGGTTAGGCCAGGTTAGGTTAGGCCAGATTATGTTAGGCCAGGTTATGTTAGGCCAGGTTATGTTAGGTCAGGTTATGTTAGGTTATGTCAGGCGGCTAGGTTATGTTAGGCCAGGTTATGTTATGTTATGCCAGGTTAGGTTAGGTTAGGTTAGGTTAGGTTATGTTAGGCTAGGTTAGGTTAGGTTAGGTTAGGTAACGTTAGATTTCAAATACTTGAAACTCTCGACTACCATTGCAATTCTCCTTTGCGACGTGACCTTGCATATCAGAGGCATCTTTACGCACTAGCCTTCCACCTGAGTGATAAGTTTTGTCCCTGGTACGTTTTGTCGCGTATTCATGAAACAATGTTTCAAGATCCCCCCTAGCGTGAAATCCACCAATCACTAAACTATCTTGTAGACGATATTAGATGAAATGTTTCACTACATTTTACTGTGTTGTACAAACAATTCCAATGTTTTGTACTTTCTTGCTCGAGGAAAGTAAAATATGGCCAATTTTCTAGCCCGTTGTCGTGTAGGGTGACCTTTTCCATGGTTTTTCTGTGTGTGCGACAAACTACACCGGTTTACCACATCGGAGACTTAATTTGGTAAAAAAAAAAAGTTGTAGAAACTACGTTATTTTTAGTCCACGCGAAAGAAAGAACTTGATCTTATTATTATTAGCACCACGTCTTACTACCCGTTCGGGTTATACGCGCTTATGCTAATGTGTAATGGTAGGATGATTGTGAGATGAAATGGAGGACCTACAGTTTAACGTGGGATCCGAACCACGGTGGAGGCCTGGGCATTCCACACATTCACAAGTTGTGATTAATACACATCTTGTCAGAGGTGAAGGAAGGGTTTGGCAATCAGATAAATCTGTGCCGGGACCGAAGATTGAACCCCGGACCCTCATAACAGAGGTCTGACACCTTACCCCTAGATCACCAGGTCACCAACTGGATCTTTATTTGGGATTCAATCATTTGGAACAAAGGTTTGAAGTCGTACATTGACTTTTCATTGTATGTTTATTACTTTCTCTCGAATGGAAAGACCTAGACGCAGATGGGAGGATGACATTATAATGAAATATATAAGGTGTAATGAGTGGACTGGATAGAACTAGCTCAAGATAGAGAGGTGGATTGGATAGAACTATCTCAAGATAGAGAGGTGGATTGGATAGAACTATCTCAAGATAGAGAGGTGAACTGGATAAAATTAGCTCGAGATAGACATAGCGGGCGTATTTTTGTAAGTATGTATGAGGTTTTCGAGCTACTAGTGCCATGAAGTAAGAAGGAATATTGTAAATTATTAAGCAATTATATGGTGTCAACGATATTTTTAATATAAAAATACAGCTGTTAATCGGTCATCTTTTTTTTATAAACACATATTTATAGCATTCACCTATCACACGTATCAAATATAATTTAATATTCTCCACGTTGGGAGTTCCAAATTTTCTGATATTATCTTAAACGACAGCGAATTAGATGCTAAAATACACTCGATCTTCATTCACCGATAGTGTCTCACCAAAGATGAAGATTATCTTGACCGACAATCAACACACGATTTTCTTAAAACTCCTTTCCTCTCTCTCTCGCACTCTCTTTCTTTGATATCCAAAGAAGATTTATAATAAACTCTTTCCAATCTTTTCTCTTCCACAGATCTACAAGATAAATACATCATAATTTAAAACAATGGGCTGAGTAAAAAAAAAAAAAGAAGTAAGTAATCACGAGTTGTACACCTCACCCTGGAATCAGTCTGTTCCGGTAATAAACGTCGAATGGTACAACAGCTGACGAGCAGGAACACCAAACGAATCTACGGGGGGTGATTGTTTTAAACCCTCGCTCTCTCAAACAGAATTTGGAAATATCCTCGAGCCAAACGCAGGACACTTTTACAAGGACTGACGAGTTTAAATAGGTTTTTAGTTCTTCTCCTCCGTCCACGATTACCTTCTAGTTAGTAAAGATTCGTTGGTATTTTTTTTTTAGCCAAAGATTGGAAATATTTTGGCACTTAGTCCCTTTAATGTTCCCTGTGTTTTGAGCCCGTTTGGAACCACCCTTCACGACTTTTACTTGCTGTCACGATTTTCCGGGTCCGTGGTCACTCGTGATTTTTCTCTGGAGGAGAGGCCATGGGAAAGGGGGGCGGGGAAGAAAAAAAAGGGGGTTACTCTTTTAATTAATTATTGTATCATTCTTTCCTAAATAGACGCGAAGAGCGATTAATGATACACTAAGAGGCGGAAAGTGTAGGACGCAACATTTTTTTATTATGACGCCGATCCGCACCAATGACCGTGAGGTTTAGGGCGTTAGATTTGCATTGAAACCTTCCACTGTTGACGGATAATTATTATTATTATTACTTAGCACTGTATCTTACTACCCTTTCAGGTTAAATGCTTAAGTAGCCTACTATAATTACGCTAATGGGTTAGGAATTGGGAAGGTTGAATATAGAAGAAGTGAACCCGCATTAGCGTGGAGGGAGAGGGGAAAACCATTTAGGGAAAACCACCCCTTAGTTAGCCCGAGAGAGATTCGAACCTCGATCTCCCTGTCCTCAGCAGTCTAGCTCAACACGAACCTAGCACGTTGGCTAATTACGCCACCTAGGTGGGTCGCGTGAGGGAAAAAAAGGGCACTAGGCCTCTTACCGTCTGTTTTTCTGATGGTGGGTAGGTTGGGGTTTGAACTCCGGCTGGATGTTATTAACGTTGCCTACTTGGAGATTTCAAGGCTACTTTACGAAGCGGGTTGCATTTCAACACCAATGTACAAGTTAGAAAGAGAAGAAAAAAATAAGCAGTTCACCCTGTAAGGACTATAGTTTATCTACAGTTAACACTTTCCCTCTTCCTCTGACGAGTTTACACACTCACTATATTATTTGTGCCTTGAAAACAATGACTTACTTTTTAAAATTACCTTTTACCTGTTTTATATTTTAGATATACATATGCTTTCTCGGACTTTTTTTAATCCACATCCTGGCAGGAAGACTCCTACAGGACATGTTCGTGAATAAACCAAACTTCCTGAGTTGTAGAGGATTTATAAGAAAATACCTTTATAAAAAAAACTACGTCAATGTGAAAATAATAATGTTATGACACTGTAGGTCTATTTTAATAATTATTTAAGAATTTTTAATATTTGTTTCAACGTTACCTATTTAAAACTCGCCGAAATAAAAAGTAACTTCATTAACATGGGAAATCCCATCTTGACCTGCCATGACGTCACATTTAAGCAACTTCCTTATAATATAATGGTTTTTCTTAAATGGTTTCCCGCTTTACCCTTATGTGAACGTGGCTACATTTCCTCTAAATTCTACCTTTCTCAACCCACCCATCCCCAATTAGTGACGGATAATAGAACGCGTTACAACATTTAAAAAATAAAATTGAAGATATAAATGTTTCTCTCTCTTTTTTTTTTCTATTTACCATAAATATGAATGACACTTTGACCTCATTTGTAAGCAGCGCTTTACGGCAGTCCTCCCTACTATCATTATTTCCCCCAAAGAAAGAAACAACTTACTGACGTTCGTAGTAATAATAGTCTACCCCATAAAAAAAAAAGAAGTTAAAAGCCGAATGCCCGTGTGTATTGAGACATTAAGAGTGTTGATTAGTTTCACGACATGGACACAATGGTCGTGGAGGGGTGCCCCCCTGTGATCTTCTCCTCGGGTGGGCTAGGGTACCCCTTCCCCCCTGCTGGGTAGACAACTTCACCTTCTTGCTCGGGTTCAGATTGCCTCGTTCCCTAAGTTAGGGGGGGAGGGGGAGTTGTGAACAGAGGGGGTCAACCCCCCCCCTCCCAAGAAATGTATTCAGACCTTCTACAGTATGTTTTAACTCTCACACACTTTAGTATCATTACTAACTATCTTACTAACCGTTCGGTTTATAGGTTTATGTACTGATTCCACTAATGGTTTTTTGGGATTAGGAAGGCTATATTTATAGGAAGTGTAACCATATTTGCGTGGAAGGAGAGTGGAAAACAATATGGGGAAAAACCACCCTCAGTACACCCGACCGAGATTCGAACTTCGATCTCCCCGTCATCGACAGTCTAGTCTACCTAAGACTAGGACAGGCACAACATCCAGTCCCTGGCCGTTAATTTATCGATGTGAAAGGGTAATCCCATATTTTTGTCAATGATAAATTTTTCGACCATACCGGGAATCGAATCCGGGGCCCTAAGCTCAGTAAGCAGACACGCTACCAACTGAGATAAGATGTCAGATACATACCCGCATTTGCGTGGAGGGAGAGTTGGAAATCTTTTAGAAAAAAAAGACTTCATTTCGACTGAGATTCGAACCTCGATCCCCCCGTTATCGGCATTCTAATGCTTATAGGAATATATTATTATTAATATTAGGTGTTCTGTCTTACGACAGGTCCATTCCTTTTGTCAGTGATCTTATACCGCCAATGCATCCTGTCCTCTGACTCCTGCTTCAGCTCGCAGAATTTTCTTCTTTCCTTCAAGTCATCTAATATTTGACTCCTCCTTCCTAAGCTCCTCTTTCCTTCAACCTTTCCTTCTATGACGTCGTGCAGAACACAGTTCCTCCTATTACATTATATACTAATCTATTTTCTTACTATTTTAGGTTTATATTTATATTAAAGATAAAACGCCGCCAATCTGTGGAAAAATAATAATTAAAAATGTGCGCACGTGATTATTGGCCGCTTTTTCAGGATGGTGGTCGAATATCAAGATGTAATGTCAAGAGATTCTAGTTTGTTATTTAGGAAAAAAAACAACAAAAAAAAACCTTTATTTTTTCATCAGTAGGTGGTGGTAATATACTAAAGCACTGGTGGGAGGGAAAAGGTCGGGTTTTGAATCCTAGTCACGGGTGTGCTCGGGATTGATTTTCTCTCCGGTTTTATACCTCATCTTTCCATAATAATGCGGATGCATTTCCTTTAATATTTTTATCGAATCACTACCCTTAAAATAAAGTCGTTAATAAACTTGAGGCTGAACGTACTTATTTATAAAAAAAAATACATATCCATATATATTGCTAATAAAATGCGATCGATACCTCCATCTGGTATCAAAGGCGGACACCCACGAAGTGTGTGGCCTTCCCCCCCCCTACCCCTCGGAGGGTGTAGCATATAGGTGAGCACGTATCAATTATCATTTTTATTCTCTGTTTTCATATGGAAATGAGTGTGTCTAATAAAAATTCCATCCCTGGGCAGTATGTTAGAAGAAGCATTAAAATTTTTTTTTTAAAAAAATTCCCTGCTGAAAGCCGTGTCGAGGGGCGCGGTGCGAAGGTCAGTCCAAAGGTGGCCAAAGTTCAGGTTCGAAGACTAATGTGGCCCTTCCGTCTTATTTTTTTCTTCTTCTTTATGGTTTTAAATTTATCTGATTGCCAAACCCTTCCTTCACCTCTGACAAGATGTGTATTAATCACAACTTGTGAACGTGAGGAATGCCCAGGCCTTCCACCGTAGTTCGGATTCCACGTTAAACTGTAGGTCCTCCATTTCATCTCACAATCACCCTACCATTGCACATTAGCGTAAGTGCGTATAACCCGAACGGGTAGTAAGACGCGGTGCTAATAATAATTTATGGTTTTAAATTAATTACCAAGGCTACTAACGGTTTAATCAACTTCAAAGGTAGATATATGGAAGGTAAGTTATAGAAGAATGATACCCACATCAGCATAGAGAGAGGGTGTGAAAACCAAAGGGATAGTACCTATACGTTGGAAATCCAACCCATGTTCACCCATCTGAGATGCTTTTATTTAAAAAAAAAAAGCACCACGTCTTACTATCCGTTCGGGTTATAAGCTTATGTTCAAATTACGCTAATGGTTTTAAGCATTAGGAAGGTTATATCTATAGGAAGTGTACCCGCATTTTGGTGGAGGAATAGTGGCAACATATTTTTGGAAAAAACCACCCTCAGTACACCCGAACGAGATTTGAACCTCGATGTTCCCGTCATTGGCAGTTTAGTCTACTGTGAGAGTGACGCCTTAGACCATTTAACCACCAAAGTGGATATCTGGGATCCTCAGTCTTCCCATCATAGGTGGCCATGTACATTGCAGTGCCCTAGAACACGTGGCAATCAATCCGAACTGTGCCCGTGATAACTTAAAGAGCTATTATGCTAAATACTTTTAATTAAAATCAAAACATGAATACTATCTAATATGGTTAGTATAATTTCGAATCCAAACTTAATCTTTATTTACAAATGTATTGCTTTTTTTTGTTTTGTTCACGGAGACAATAACTAGATTAATAGATACATCAAACAATACTTAAAACTTGAACTCTTTTTACCTTTTAGATGAATAAATAATGGAGTTTAAATTGTTGTGGAATTTGATTGTTAGCAGAAAGCTTGAGACTGGTTGGTTATCCTTTCTTAGAGCGCATTCCCAAACGATTTTGAGCATGCTCTAGTAATTTATACGTCCGTTTGATCAAATGAACAGACAGGGGGACAAATGAACAAGTCCTAAGAAGAGTGGGTGAGAAGATTAGGTGGACAGACAGGGGGACAAATCAACAAGTCCTAAGAAGAGTGGGTGAGAAGATCAGGTGGACAGACAGGGAACAAATGAACACGTACTAAGAAGAGTGGGTGAGAAGATCAGGTGGACATACAGGGGGACAAATGAACAAGTCCTAAGAAGAGTGGGTGAGAAGATCAGGTGGACAGACAGGGGGACAAATAAACACGTACTAAGAAGAGTGGGTGAGAAGATCAAGTAGACAGACAGGGGGACAAATGAACAAGTCCTAAGAAGAGTGGGTGAGAAGATCAGGTGGACAGACAGGGGGACAAATGAACAAGTCCTAAGAAGAGTGGGTGAGAAGATCCATTTTGGATGTGATTCTTGGGTGCAAAGCAAACTGGATCGGACACATCCTTAGGAAGAACTGTCTTCTACACGATTTCATCGAAGGAAAGGTTGAGGGAAAGAGGAGCTAAGGAAGAAGGAGGATTCAAATATTGGATGACTTGAAGGAAAGAAGAGCAGGGTGCATTGGTGGTCTGAATTCACTGTCGTAAGACAGAACACATAATAATAATAAATTATATTTATTAGTAGGCTAGTACTTTGTTAGTTACATCAGTTGGTACCAGCGACTTATGCTAATATATTTATATAGCAAACACAACAACCAGGATCCAGTTCATAAATTTGAAATTTAATAGTTCGTTCCCGATCTCCCTCGATCTCCCCGTCCTCGGCAGTCTAGCTCAACACGAAACTAGCGCGTTAGCTTACATCACCAAGGTAATCGTTCTGCAAACTAAACTAAGGAACCCGGTTAAGAGAAATTTCTCGTTAAAACAAGTTTTGGACACCAATGGCCCGGTTATAACCTCTAAACATAGCGAGGCAAACCTAATGGAATGTGTTGAAACTCCACTGCCTACTGCACCATGGTAAATAATATTCTTGTCAGTCGAGGGGGTAAAAAAAAAAAACAACAAAAAAAAAACCCCCAACAATAACAAAAATAACAACACAAAAGGTTTGTAAGGTAATGTCAGTTATTTAGATCAAGACACGAAACGTGTTTGTGTATTTAAAAAATTATTAGACATGTCTGAGTGGAGCGAGAATAGGGCGTGTTCCGGAGGGAAGGGGGGTGCAAGGGGAGAGGGGGGGGTTCTGCCACCCACGTCCAGCGCTCAACTCCACTCCCCCCCCCCAACGCCCCCTCTCACTATTTCTGTCATTAATTAGCGGTGGGCCCCCTGGGGCGTGATGAGGGGGGGCCTCCCCCTTCCCGCCCTCGATGGGGTCACGACCGCCGGGCCCAAGGGACGTGCTCACTCCCGGACCACCTGCAAAGATACGAGTCAGGGTTCGAATCTCACTATGACCACTTTTGGTTTTATGGGTCGATTTGTATTTTCGATTTGAAAACTGTTTTTTTTAAAAAAAGAATATCCTTACGCGAGATATACTTAATTTAATGACAGTGTGCAATAACACGAATATAAAAATACATGACAATAGGGTATTTAATGTAACATTTAAATATAAACTACAGCCCAATTTTCATAAAAAGAGCCAAAATCTGAGGTCTAGAAAATATCCTCTTCGGTGGCCGCATGGTCTGACGCGCTACTCTCGTGGTAGACTAGACTGCCGAAGATAGGAAGATCAGAGTTCGACCCCGGTAGGGTGCACTGAGGGCAATTTTCTCTAAATGGTTTTCCACTCTAACTCCACGCAAATGCTGGTGCATTCCCTCTAAATTAATCCTTCATAATCCCTGATACACATTAGTGTAATTATTGCATAGGCGTATAACCCGAACGGGTAGTAAGACGTGGTGCTCTTATATATATATATATATATATATATATATATATATATATATATATATATATATATATATAAGCACCACGTCTTATATTATATTATATATATATATATAATAACATTGATATAATAAAATATTATCAATGCTGTCAGCAAAAAAAGGAAAAAAAAGAGTATTTTCTTAAAGAATCTTCCTATGAAATTTAAATTTTGCTTTCCTCAGCTTCCATAATTTATTTTATAGTGTCTGTCCCCGAAATTGTTAAGAAAAACAAAAGGTATTTTACCATGGGAATAAACATATACAATATTTTTTTATCTAATTAAAGTCAAAACTTGTTGATAATCAGCTGTTTCTATTTGATATTGCAAAGCTTCATGGCACAACACACATAATGATATGCGATTCTATTAATTTCTATGCCAATCAAATTCTACTCTCAATTTTCTACGAGTATGTGAATCCAGCTTAAGCTTGAATTAATTGAAAAAATATATAAATTATTTGCGGTTCTATTAATCTCTACGTCAATCAGATTCTACTCTTAATTTTCTACGATTATGTGAATCCTACTTAAGCTTGAATAAATTGAAAAAAAAATATTATTTGCGGTTCTATTAATCTCTATGCCAATCAAACTCTACTCTCAATTTTCTACGAGTATGTGAATCCAGCTTAAGCTTGAATGAATTAAAAAACATAATTTTTTGCGGTTCTATTAATCTCTACGTCAATCAGATTCTACTCTCAATTTTCTACGATTATGTGAATCCAGCTTAAGCTCGAATGAATTGAAAAAAATATAATTATTTGCGGTTCTATTAATCTCTACGTCAATCAGATTCTACTCTCAATTTTGTACGATTATGTGAATCCAGCTTAAGCTCGAATGAATTGAAAAAAATATAATTATTTGCGGTTCTATTAATCTCTACGTCAATCAGATTCTACTCTCAATTTTGTACGAGTGTGTGAATCCAGCTTAAGCTTGAATGAATTGAAAAAAAAAAAAAAATCAGCATTTCCAAGTCCCCAGAATAATTGTTTGTAGGTCGAATTAAATCGTAAAGTCAGTCCGAAAGACTAATAGCAACATAAAATTGTTTGTCAGATGAAATAACGCTCCTGTTGTGTAGGCTGGAGGCAACAAATTGCAGCGGTAACAATATCATATTCATCACACCACGGTGAACCCATGAGCTAACGTCTCACCAGGAGAACAGAACATTCTTCTTGGGATAAACTTTAATGACATTATAAGAATCAAATAGCCAAAGATATTATTTATGCTTTTAGTGAAGACTTACTGCATCTAGATATCATATTCTGAAAATTGAAAAATGACATTTGGACACGGGAATCGAACCCGGGACCTTTGGCTTAGTACGCCAATGCTCTGACCACTGAGACCTGCCTCGGTGGCATAGTTGGCTAACGCGCTAGTCGTGCTGAGCTCGACCGCCGAGGTCGGGAAGATCGAGGTTCGAATCTCGGTCGGGTGAACTGGGGGCGGGGGGGGGTTCCTAAATGGTTTTCCCCTCTCCCTCCACGCAAATGTGGGTTCACTTCCTCTAAATTCAACCTTTCCCATTCCTAATCCATTAGCGTAATTAGTACTTAAGCGTATAACCCGAACGGGTAGTAAGACGCGGTGCTAAATATTATTATTATTATTATTATTATTATCTAACCACTGAGCTATCTAGGAATCGTCCCATGCCCAGGGTCATTCTTCACTCATATTTTAAGGCAGAGTCTATGATGGACGTGCGGAAATCGTCGGCTACAAATGTGTGATTTTATTAAGATCACGAGCTATCAGATAACGCAACCACCTCGTGATCTTAATAAAATCACACAATTGTAGCCGACGATTTCCGCACGTCCATCATAGACTCTGCCTTAAAATATGAGTGAAGAATTACCCTGGGTATGGGACGATTCCTGGATAGCTCAGTGGTTAGAACATTGGAGTACTAAACCAAAGGTCCCGGGTTCGATTCCCGTGTCCAGGTGTTATTTTTCAATTTTCAGAATTTAATGACATTGCCTATTTGGGAGATTTACAAACTATTTTGTGAAGTGGAGACTGCATCTTAACTTGACGTACCTAAGAGGGAGGGGGGGGGGGGCCAAGGCGGCACGAAATAAGGGCAGTGTTTTTACCGTTTTCGTTGGAAAACATCTTTTTGGTCAAAGTAAGTAAAATCTTGCTCCAGTAGAAACATTAAGAGATAAATTTTCTTTGCGTGGTGATATCAACAATTGTTGATTATCTGGTATGGACAGACAGACAGCATTACAAAAACAACTTCTTTTAGTTTCAGAGGGTTGATAAACGTCAAGATTTATCAAAATCTCGATTTCAAATTTTTTTTTACGATCACAACACTTTCTCTCCACGGTGTCGAAAAAAAAGTAAAAAAAGAAAAATTTTTAACGGTTATTTTTTATAAGTTCGTGTTTCAATAAAGTAAAAATTGTTAAAAGGAAATAAATTGTTTGTTGTGAAAGCTTAGACTGCAAAAAATGACAATTCCTCATATGTTCTTGAAGATAATATGGACATATGGTAACTTTTCCTAGCTATCACCTACAACCCTTCAAACCACGGATAAGCTGTACATTTGGAGTATCCCATCAAATAAAATGAATACAATTTTGGGGCCCCCTATCCTGAAGACACCCTGCAGTGATGAAGACCCCTAAAGTAAACCCGTTTCTAGACCTGGATGGACAGCGCTCACATATTTCATCTGACTGCTCATTTTTCACAGATTCCGCGCCCATCACGTTCTACATTAGATACATATTTACATGAGAGCAAAGTCAAGGTCATACGATTGGGACTCCCAGATTTTCAACAACCTCAATATAGATAGTTAACCTGTTAAAAAATAATTTTATTTTAATATAAATGGTTAAATACCTCATTGACTAAGGCTGGAAACATAAAATGAACTGTCCTAAATATTAAATATTATTTCTGTTGTCAACATCCCTTTTTCTCAACTAATACAAAGCCTACAGCGATGAATATATCAGTGGATAGGATTCTTTTTACCGACTTCTGACATAGAATACTCAGTTTACGTTAAAACATATTGTTTGTTTAAAATTTAAGTGGAAAGAAAAATCTAACATTTTTTTTATCAATTAACGAAAATAAACTCTCTTTGCTATTTTGTATATACATTTGACTGAGTATTTAATTTCAACACCCCAACTAAATAATAAATAATATTGATTATTTTGAGGGGAAGGGGGAGGATTAATGTGTAAAAGTTTCACACGGGTTTAGTGGTAATATTTATTAGCTAAATTATAAAACAGTGTAAAATATCTTAATTGTGAATTCAAGAATCTCAACCAATTTATTGGGCATTTGATTGAAATTGGGGTGGATTCAGTAATCACCTGTCTTGATTATTTTAGAAGATTATTAAACAGGAACTTGCTGACCAACAAACCAGTCAATGTTTTTTTTTAGCACCACGTCTTACTATACAACCGGACTACAAGCTTATTTACTAATTATGCTAATGTTTTAGGGATTAGGAAAGTTGAATTTTTTTTAGAAGAAGTGTAACCGAATTCTCGTGGACAGAGTGGGTAAAAACCCATTAAACCATGCGTATTCCGAAGCAGTTCAGTAAATAGTTCATATCCGGCTGACCTTAAAGGGGCTGATGATTTAACAGGAAATCTTTGACAAAAAAAAAACCAGTCAGTGATCTATATATTGCTGACACTAAGAGCCAATTGGTGATTAATATTTTGCTGATACGGGAATAGACCTGTCAGCAACCTAGTTGATTCCACTGTTCCTATTTTCCGATGTGTGTGTGTGTGTGTGTGGTGAGAGAGAGAGAGAGAGAGAGAGAGAGAGAGAGAAGCGGGAGGGATTGTCACGCGCCATAGTAATCTTCCGGAGATAATTGGGAATGACGTTAAACTTGTTCCAGAGAACGTTGTCCTCTTAAACAATGTACAGCCAGGTACCGTTACATTTGGATAGGAAGGGCCGCTAGAAAAGTATTTTTTTTCTAAGCAGCGCGTCTTACTACCCGTACGGTTTATACGCTTATATTCTAAATAACTTGAGCTTAGGAAGGTTATATAAAGAGGAAGTGTACCCATATTTGCGTAGAGAAAGAGTGGGAAACCGTTCGCGGAAAACCACCCTCAGTACAACCGACCGAGATTCGAACCTCGATCTTCCCGTAATCGGTGGTCTAGTCTACTGAGAGAGTAGCGCGATAGATCATGTGGTCACCGAAGCGGGTCTTGAAAAGTTACTAAATATACTTTCATGTTGTCATACGTCAGGTACCTATGTAGCTGTCTCTTTTTATATATTTTTTATTTATTTTTTATCACCGTTGCTTACTACCTGTTCAGTTCATACGCATGTCTGATAATTACTCTAAAGGGGTAGGGAGGAGGAAGGAATCATTTTAGAGGTAATCTACTCGCATTTGCGTGGAAGGAGAGTGGAAAACGATCTAGGGAAAAAACAACCTCAGTAGACCCGATCAGAATTCGAACCTTGATATCCCAGTCTTTAAAAAGCCAGTCTTATACGATGATGGCACCTAGGAAAGGGGAGGCCATGAATGAAGTTTGTGAGGAGCATGTTAGCTGTCACTATGAGAAACAATATTAGGAATTCAGCTATCTGGGAAAGAGTAGGAGTACAGGGAGTACATGATATAGTAGAGGAAGCAAGACTGAGATGGTATGGTCATGTAATGAGGATGTTGGAGTATATGAGATAGTAGAGGAAGAAAGAATGAGATGGTATGGACATGTAATGAGGATGTTGGGGTACATGAGATAGTAGAGGAAGAAAGACTGAGATGGTATGGACATGTAATGAGGATGTTGGGGTACATGAGATAGTAGAGGAAGTAAGACTGAGATGGTATGGGCATGTAATGAGGATGTTGGAGTACATGAGATAGTAGAGGAAGCAAGATTGAGATGGTATGGACATGTAATGAGGATGTTGGGGTACATGAGATAGTAGAGGAAGCAAGACTGAGATGGTATGGACATGTAATGAGGATGTTGGGGTACATGAGATAGTAGAGGAAGCAAGACTGAGATGGTATGGGCATGTAATGAGGATGTTGGAGTACATGAGATAGTAGAGGAAGCAAGACTGAGATGGTATGGACATGTAATGAGGATGTTGGGGTACATGAGATAGTAGAGGAAGCAAGACTGAGATGGTATGGACATGTAATGAGGATGTTGGAGTACATGAGATAGTAGAGGAAGCAAGACTGAGATGGTATGGTCATGTAATGAGGATGTTGGAGTACATGAGATAGTATAGGAAGCAAGACTGAGATGGTATGGACATATAATGAGGATGTTGGGGTACATGAGATAGTAGAGGAAGCAAGACTGAGATGGTATGGGCATGTAATGAAGATGTTGGAGTACATGAGATAGTAGAGGAAGCAAGACTGAGATGGTATGGGCATGTAATGAGGATGTTGGAGTACATGATATAGTAGAGGAAGCAAGACTGAGATGGTATGGGCATGTAATGAGGATGTTGGAGTACATGAGATAGTAGAGGAAGCAAGACTGAGATGGTATGGGCATGTAATGAGGATGTTGGAGTACATGAGATAGTAGAGGAAGCAAGACTGAGATGGTATGGACATATAATGGGGATGGAGAGGGAGGCCAAATAAAATTATGAAAATGGAGTATGTGGGGGAAAAAGACCGCGAGGTAGGCCAATAAAGAGATGGGAGGAGTAGATAATAGCAAGTGTGCAAGTGAGAGGAGTAGGATAGAAGCAATTAAAGGAGGAAGAATGGTGGAAGGATAGAGGAAGAGGGAAGCATTTTACCAAACTGACCCGGCCACAGGCTGGAAACTGTTGATGATGATGATGATGTTGGTAACTTTTTAGTCCACGTTTTATATTGAACCCAAAGATATTACCGCCACCTTAGTTCTTCGAGGCACAGTTCGATAAGTTTCGCAACGTATGTTACCATCAATGTGTCGAGATGTTCATGTTAACTACCTTAAATGTTTGTTTGCTCAAGGTTATACCAAGTTACTTAGCACTTGAGATGATAATTGGAGAAGGGGTGGAGAAGAAGGGGGCGGGGGGACATGAAGGGTGTAGAGTGGGAAACTACAGCTCACTACCATATACTGAATTAATTATACTTAACACATAAGAAAGCATGTCTATATTCGCGTGACGAATTTTCCATTATAAATTATATTCAAGAAATAAATTATGTTTCACAATTTGCTTTACTGGATTACACAGCAATCAAAGCACAATTAGTTCTGCCCGCTGTAAAAGAAAATAAAACAGAAAATAAACCTGCCTCATCAATTATTTACTTTGTATGAGTGAAGTTATGTTTTTTTTTTAACTTTACTTTATTTCTCTGTCTTATACTTCTTTATTTTTTTTTTGTCCACACACTTTACGTTTTTCAGTTGCTTTGTAAGACACGTCTCATAAAGCTAGATGTATGTACAGAGTGTCTAATTGACGTTTCGAAACACCGTTAGGCGATAAAATTTGTAAAAGGAATGTAGAACAAAACAGTGGGAGATAAAAAAAGTTAAAAAAAACACATAAAATCAAAGATAATTACATACAGTAGAGGCAGAGATAATTCAGACTAATTGGTGATCGAACCCGTTCAGATTATCGATTTGACCGAACTTTCGAAAATACAGTACATATAAAAAATAAACAAAAAAATAAGCTTGGACGGGATACTTAGGAAAATTCAATGTTAAGGTAGAAACTATTTTATTTTATCAAAACAACGAGCTTACACATTTTTTGTTGTTGTTAAATATCACAAATACTAATATAGTAAGGCAAAAATATAACAAAGGGGAAAAGTCTCCATTTTTTTATGAAAAAGGGTTGAGGTGCGTTTTTTAGTGGCTATGTCTCTGATATTAGTAATAACACTATGATTATTTCTATAATTATTTTTTTTGCGATCCTAATTTTTGAGGTCTAAATTATCTATGCTTTACTGTGTTCAGTCATTTTAGTTTAGGGTAGTTAAATTAGTTTTAAGTTTGAGTGGATAAAAGAGGGTATAGCACTTTAAGGAAAAATACCCAAAGTTTACTAAATTGGGATTCGATTCCCGATAACTCAATCACCAGAAATTCAATATATTGCGGGAGTTATGCCTAACACCACATGGCCAGCGATATGGTTCACTGTTTGCTGGCCAAGTTGGTATGATGGTCGTTGTACTTTAAACATTTGTATGAACAACTGGCATGGACTTTAAATGGTGAGCCATCTCTTATGTATCACCAATCACTTTATCAGCTCCATAAATTCTCCTTACATAACATGTGCTAAGTTTGTTATAGCAAAGCACTTAGAATACAGTATGCATATAATAAAGCAATAAAATTCACAAAGTATTATTTGAGTGTGTGTGTGTGTATTAACACTAATTTCTAAGGTAAAGCGCAGAAGATTCTTTTAATTAAATACCAACCATGGAGTTTTTAAAATATTATTTCACACGTATATAAAAATAGTTATAAGTTATTAGTTAATTAATTCAATACATAGCTACACATTCAATAAAATTCTCCTACGAGATAATTAATATGGTTGTTTGAAACTCTCTATTTCATAAAAATACGCGGGGACTTTTGGGACATTTTGTATATTATATTTAAAAAGTTATGGAATATTTTATTTGCTTTCTAGATAATGACGGACTATTTTTGTAAGAAAATGGTTTTTATGTTTTTTGGACACACTAATCTAAACTTGTAGCTCCATATTTTTTTTATTAGTTTTCATAATATATTTATTGACTGCCAAGTTTAACTGACACGCTTCAGCTGGCACAAGAGCTTCATTTTCACAATCAAATTGATTAAAAATTAACTTCAAACTGAATTTTAACCAGCATCGGTGGTCACATGGTGTCATGCGTCACCCTCGTAATATAATAGAGTGCCGGTGACGGAGAGGACGGGGTTCAAAACCCGGCAGAATGTACTGAGGGTGGTTTTCACTTAATAGTTTCTCACACTCCCTCCACGCAAACGCGGGGACATTTAATCTTAATTGTACCACCCTAATGCCTACTCAATAGCATAATTAAAAGGCGTACATCTCGAATCTGAAGCAAGACGTGGTGGAATACCAAACAAACTAGATATGAGAATTTAATTATTAATCAATAGGTTAAGACTGATATAGGGGCTGTTGTAGATCAATACACACTAATTATTATTATTACCGCATCTTACTACCCATTCGGGTTATACGCACTTACGCTAATGTGTAATGGTAGGATGATTGTGAGATGAAATGGAGGACCTACAGTTTAACGTGGAATCCGAACCACGGTGGAGGCCTGGCATTCCACACATTCACAAGTTGTGATTAATACATGTCTTGTCAGGGGTAAAGGAAGGGTTTGGCAATCAGATAAATCTGTGCCGGGACCAAGGATTGAACCCCGGAACCCCAGCACAGAAGTCTGACACCATACCCCTAGACCACCAGGTCACCATCACACTAATTAATTAGATTATTAAAACACTAAAATCTATTTTTAAATGTTTAAAACTGTCTTCCGTGATAAATACAATAGTTAAATTAAATTTGACAATATTAAAACAAACTTATTGAGATCGAAATCCAAACCCAAAAATAAATTGAAAAATTAAAGCCCACCCAACATTTCTAATTACACATAAATTTATCTAAAGATGAAATCAAAACATTTCTTTCTTTCCATAACTCAGCATGAAACACGAATGGGCAAGTCTCTCATTGTGGTTAACAAACAAACAAACAAACAAACACGCAACGCAAACGAATAAAGAAACAGATATCACGATCGACTACCAACCGACATTGCGGCCGAATCTTCTTCCAACAAAGTTTTTTTTTCAAACAAAAGAACAACTAATCATTAATTAATCTACTGTTACAATGTACACAGAGAAACCAAAGAGGCTGATGAATGACGGAGCACTAAAACTTTCCCAGGCTAATTGAAACGTGTCTATATATACACACACATGCAAGTATATACATATATGTGATACTGTTGAGTTCATCTTAAAACGCCATGCGTACATGTCATCACGTCGGACAATTGGTTGGCGTTATCTGGTATTCAGATCAGAGAAGTGTGTGTTATTAATCATTCCTTGTGGTCGTTATATACATTATATAGTGTTACACCGTGCGGGGGACAGAAGAAGTGGCTATCTTAAGAGGTGGCGGAGGGCTTGAAGACCGACAGACCCCTCAAAGAGGGTTGTCACAGTTAGTTTTGAATGTTGACGCCTGTATGTTGCACACATGCAACCCCACAATACACGGCGACCTTCCATACACAATTTTAGAGGACAAGACAGAAATAAAACTTATGTTCTGGACTGATTTTTGTCCTATGATTAGATACCCTGATTTGTGGCAAATAAAACTATTAGTTTTCGTTAAATAAAACATTGTATTTCGATATAAAAAGTCAGTAAATAAAAGGATAGATCATGATATGTGGTAAATATAAATCCTGGTTTGTGGTCAAAACAATTTAGGAAATACTATATTTAATACACCTGGTCGGGGTTTAAATCCCGACCTGTCGAATCTGGCCAACCATACTAATCACCCACATTAACTTGAAGCAAGGATTCGAAAACAGAAAAGTGAAAATCTCATGTGGAAAACCACCCCTTATACAGAGGGGGGGAAGGGGTGGTTCGTGGGGCTGAAGCCAATCCCCCAAAATCTAAACGGAAAATTAAAAATTATTATAAAAAGTTAAAAAAAATATAAAATTATCTTTTACTAATATTATGTCTTGTAGTTATAAATTCCTAATTAAAAACATACTGTAGTAATAAATTTCAGTTTCACTTCCTTAGATGGCCTAAACATTGTGAATAGTAAGATTCAATATACTCAGGAATACCTCCCCATACGGAGATTAAAAATATGTCAAAATTTGTTTAAAAAAATATTACATTTAACCCATACTTGCATTCACTAATAATTAACATACTTTTCATTACTTCGAATAGAAAATGTATTAGTTTTTGTAAAAATTTATATAAAATTAGTATATTTTCTATAAAAATAATTAAAAGTATATAAATTATTAATGAATGCAAGAATGGGTCTACTTAAATATATTTTTGCACGAAGTTTTGATATATTTTTCTCTACGTGTAGGTCAGATTCATCCGCCCGCCACCCCACGCTGTTTAGTCTTGAGATGACTGTCATCGTCGAGCAATATTTGAAAAATGAGCTCCTTCTCCACCCCCCACCCCCCCCACCTAAAGACAATTCTGGATACGTGTCTGTAATACTGGGTTTGGAACCCTGACCTACTTGTACTCTAGTAGCCCAGACAACTCGACCACAGTCGGAGGTTTACATTTTCCTGAATTATTTGTTATTACCGGACAGAACTAGAAATTATTAACTTTTCTTAGGAAGAAGGAAAATAAATACTTGGAGAGGTTTGAAATGTGGTAATGGAGAAGACTTGAGAATATCAGGGGGACAAATGAACAAGTCCTAAGAAGAGTGGGTGAGAAGATCAGGTGGACAGACAGGGGGACAAATGAACAAGTTCTAAGAAGAGTGGGTGAGAAGATCAGGTGGACAGACAGGGGTACAAATGAACAAGTCCTAAGAAGAGTGGGTGAGAAGATCAGGTGGACAGACAGGGGGACAAATGAACAAGTCCTAAGAAGAATGGGTGAGAAGATCAGGTGGACAGACAGGAGGACAAATGAACAAGTCCTAAAAAGAGTGGGTGAGAAGATCAGGTGGACAGACAGGGGGACAAATGAACAAGTCCTAAGAAGAGTGGGTGAGAAGATCAGGTGGACAGACAGGGGGACAAATGAACAAGTCCTAAGAAGAGTGGGTGAGAAGATCAGGTGGACAGACAGGGGGACAAATGAACAGGTCCTAAGAAGAGTGGGTGAGAAGATCAGGTGGACAGACAGGGGGACAAATGAACAAGTCCTAAGAAGAGTGGGTGAGAAGATCAGGTGGACAGACAGGGGGACAAATGAACAAGTCCTAAGAAGAGTGGGTGAGAAGATCAGGTGGACAGACAGGGGGACAAATGAACAGGTCCTAAGAAGAGTGGGTGAGAAGATCAGGTGGACAGACAGGGGGACAAATGGACAAGTCCTAAGATGAGCGGGTGAAAAGAGAACAATTTTGGATGTGATTCTTCGGGTATAAAGCAAATTGAATCGGAAACATCCTCAGGAGGAACTGTCCTCTGTACGACGTCATAGAAGGAAAGGTTGAGGGAAGGAGGAGCTTAGGAAGAAGGAGTATTCAAATATTAGATGACTTGAAGGAAAAAGGAAAAATCTTGAAGCTGAAGGAGGAGGCAGAGGACAGGGCCAATGGGTTAAATGGCAAAAGGAATGGACTTGTCGTGAGACAGAACACATAATAATAATAATAATAATAAAACTTATTTATAAAATAAGTCTCCATTTTGTTTTTATACAAGTACGTTATAGTGATAAAGCTGTTATTAGAGGGTTCCGATATTAATTATTCAAAGAATTCTACGTCTTGAATAATGAATAAAATAATTTTTTATTAAAATGTTAATTCGAGAAAACGTTTTAATGGGGACGTTGTAATTAAGAAGTTCCAACTTTCTCTTTCTAACGACCAGTCAATCCCCACGGTCCTAATTCTCGAGCAAACTTCCAGTCGTGGGTGATTAACAGGGCTGCTCTATAACGTTACCGAGGTGAGTACAAACACACACACACACACACACACATATTACCTCGCCGTCATTATGTAAGTGGGGCGGAACACACCATTTCGGATGGCTTGTGGAAGAACGCTCCATGTAGGACATGACCTTGTTTTGAATGTTGTATGTCGACTCGTCAATGTCCTAATAGTTTAGGAACGAACGATCAGAAAAACAAAAATAATAAGAGGAAAACTAGAGTGGTTAATTTACAACAAACTGCTTTTGTGTTAGCATGGTCTAAGGCAGGGGTCTCCAAACCTTTTGCTACGCGTGCCACAAAATATATTTTACACATTTTCTCGTGCCAAAGTAACGTTTACCTGTTCTCCAAGTAGCATTATTATTGCCCTGATTGCCTTGACATACGTGAATAGATCACAAATCAAATTTGTTTCAACATGCAAATTTAGATTAAAGTCATATGACTGGTCACGTCTGAAAAAAAATGGCACTTTCCAAAGCAGGTCAATGTTTGATAAAATTTATTGAGGTTGATTCTTTTCTGTGAAAAATGAATCAACTTATATGTAATAAATTATATTTATAATAATTAGTCAATATAATTACTTATTTTTAAAATTAGGTAACATTTTTCGGGTCTTTTCTTTTATAACCCTCTGCAGGGAGACTTATAACTACCTAAAATTCATCACAAGCCGTTTTGTTGTAGGTATAATTAATGACGTCTGCGACTGTAAATGAGGGTTTGCAATTCCGACAGCACTCTGGCTTGGTGTCATGTGGGAAGCACTCTGGTTGGTGTCATGGGGAAGCACTCTGGCTTGGTGTCATGGGGGGAAGCACTCTGGCTTGGTGTCATGGGGGGAAGCACTCTGGCTTGGTGTCATGGGGGAAGCACTGGCTTGGTGTCATGGGGGGAAGCACTCTGGCTTGGTGTCATGGGGGGAAGTCTCTGGCTTGGTGTCATGGGGGAAGGTCTCTGGCTTGGTGTCATGGGGGAAGGTCTTGCTTGGTGTCATGGGGGGAAGCACTCTGGCTTGGTGTCATGGGGGGAAGCACTCTGGCTTGGTGTCATGGGGGGAAGGTCTCTGGCTTGGTGTCATGGGGGGAAGGTCTCTGGCTTGGTGTCATGGGGGGAAGGTCTCTGGCTTGGTGTCATGGGGGGAAGCACTCTGGCTTGGTGTCATGGAGGAAGCACTCTGGCTTGGTGTCATGGGGGGAAGCACTCTGGATTGGTGTCATGGGGGGAAGCACTCTGGCTTGGTGTCATTGGTGGGGGGGAGGGGGGGAAGCACACGTGTGGACAGGAACTGGACAAGTCAAATATACTGCGTGGTTAAGAAATAACAAAGAGAAACAATTAATTACTTTTTTGATAAAATCTTGGGGCGGGCCAGATATAATCTTGTGGTGAGCCGGATTTGGCCCACGAGCCGTAGTTTGGAGACCCCTGGTCTAAGGCAATGTTTCCCCAAACTTTATTGATCGCGACCTAAGTATAATATTTTCCTGGCCTTATAGCCCATAGGGTGGTTTCTATATTTTTTTTTAGTATCGCGCTTTACTACACGTCCGGATTAAACCCTTATATACTAATTACGTTACTAGTTACGATTCAGAAGGTTATATTAGAGGAAGTGTACCCACGTTTTTCGTGGAAGGAAAGTGTAAAGCCGTAGCAAAAAAGTATTTTCCAATAAATTTAATCAAACAAAATGTAAAGCACAATTTTTTAATGAAAATGTAACTTTGTTACAATGTTCGGTAGGTGACAAAAAAAAACCTATTTCATTGGCTAACATAATGCTGTATTATTCTTGAGGAGAGTTGTTTTTTAAAAACAACTATAGTGAATATATTTCAGTAACTTTTAAATCTTACAAAAATATAAGATTACACAAGATGTTCCCGTTAAAAAAAATTGGTGACATAAAAAACAGTGTTTTTTAGTGACAACCATGATGCTTTTTCATTTTGCAGATGAGTTCTTCGAGTTTGAATCCTATGTTCATGGCAGCCAGAGTCCAACGCACATCGTTCTGATAATCTTGATCGCTTACAAGACCTGATAATCCTTAATCCTAGAGGTGACTATATGTCAGAAGAGGGGAAATCTCTGTTCACCAAAGAGCATAGTAATCAACTCCCCATTTCCCAAAACTCAATTTGAAAAAAATATATATTTGCTTATATCTCGGGCACACTCGGTTCTAACCCGCTTCGGTGGCCGCATGGTCTAAGGTGCTTCTCTCGCAATAGACTAATCTGCCGACGACAGGGAGATCGAGGCTCGAATCTTGTTCAAGTATATTTAGGTGGTTTTTTTTCCAAAATTATTTTCCAATCCCCCCCCCCCAGACACAACACACACACACACAATATGGGTACTCTTCCTCTAGATATAACCTTCCCAATCCCTAAAACCATTAGCGTAATTAGTACATAATAATACAACCCGGACGGTTAGTAAGACGTGGTGCAGAAAAAACTATTGGTTTTATAAAATTATACTTGATAAGAGATACAAGTTTATTATTTTTATTTTAACAGTCTCAACTCAGAAATTATAATTTATTTCTCGTCTCAAAGAGTTATGGAGATATACATTAAAAAAAAAAATTTTCACTTATGTACATTTACCATCACAAAGTCATTTTCATGGGAAAATTAAAATGAAGTGCACCATTTTATTTTTTAATGCTAAACAGTGTCTAAATATGATTTGTAATCTAAATCTTTAAAGCGATTTTGAGAGAATCGGTTTTTTCTCTCTCTTTTGACTACACATTTTTCTCCGCTCACCCCCCACTCCCCTCTACCCCCCCCCCCCCCCCCACCATAAAACAGAACTGTACTCATGACACATGTATAAAATTAAACCAAATGTGTTTACTAAAATAATATTTTATTTAGTATGTCCAACATTGTTTAAGAACTAAAAAAAACTGATTTTAACTCACATTCCCTTTCATATCATCTTAAATTGTATATTTCCCTTTCAAAACAATGAATTAATGTCAGGTGGTCTGGGTGTTGTGTCAGTTTTTGAACCACATTAATTTGTGAATCGCGTGCTGAAATATAATCTGCCGGTTCAGGAAAGTGTACGTTAAATGTATCACACTAATAATTCATATTACATTTTCTAAAAATATTATTTTATGTTGATAAATATATAGTAAACATGGAAAGCATGAGAAAATCAAACGAAAACAAAATAAAATAAAACAGACAGTAGCACAGGTAGAAACACGAAATTATCTCCTTTTAATTGCTACAGTAAAAAATTTTGCCCTCTTGTCAACTAAATGAGCGTTGAAGTAAGTTCACTTGAGATTTATTAGCATTACACTAAGACGTGCTTTTAGGCTTCATGTCTTAAGTAGTAAACGCAATAATTGTATATCATTACAAGAGACACCATCTTGTAAATCCGAGGAAACGAAGCGAAAATGTATTTACAGCCTTCATTTTATGGCCGGGTCATTGTAATTTTTTTTTTAAGTGGGCGTCAACTGAAGGGTTCCTACCTTTAAATAGTGAATCTTATTTACAAGCACTCTTCTTACCTGTCATGGTAATAAAACGTTAACTTCTTGAGAATCGTGTTTCGATTTAATTTTGTTAGAAGTTAATTTAAGATTGATTTTAAAATTCGTAAACGATAATAATATTTATGAAGAAATGTTTAAATATATTACCCCAGTATTTTAAATAAGGTGATTATTACTACTTAAGGTGATACTTTCTAAGAAAACTTAAACATTACAAAGAGTTTATAGGTTCTTTATTTAACTTATAGATCACACATTAGGCCTCTATTAAAAATGGTAATCTGAAGCCGGAAATGGACGTTACATAATAATAATAGTTCTGTTTACTTTCATGACATTTTTAGAATTGTAAGTCTTCAATATATTTATACAAATAGAGATATACGATACAAATTTTTCTTGATTCCAATTTTTAACTTCAACCTCGATTTTTTGATTCTCGATTTCGAGTCTTGAAAATTTCCTATTTTATTATTTAATACAAAGTAAGTAAAGGCCTATATTTATTCAACTTAATAGATAAGCAAAAAAAGAAACTAAAGATTTGCGTAGTGATAGGCCTAAATAAACAATTCATTTTTAGACACAGAAAAAGCTGTATTAATGCATATTAGTCACAATTAATAAAATAATTAGGAATTAAAATATTAACATATATTTTACCTACAAATAAATCCTCACTGAGCCAAACATTTATAAATAATTTTTAAAAGGCCTAATAAACAATTACTATCGAAAACTCAATTCTTTTATATTCAGATGCGGCTATAAACGTAATTATTAAATATAATAACTTTGCTATCAAACCCTTCATGAAATAATTTTTTTTAAGCACAGCGTCTTACTACCCGTTCGGTTTATACACTTAAGTACTAATAACGCTAATGGTTTTATAGATTAGGAAGGTTATATTTATAGGAAGTATAACCACATTTTCATGGAGGCAGAGTAGAAAACCATTTTGGAAAAACCACCCTCAGTACACCCGACCGAGATTTGAACCTCGAACTCCCCGTCATCGGCAGTCTAGTTTACTACAAGAGTAGCGCGTTAGACCACGCAGCCACCGAAGCAGGTCTAAAATGATATTGAAACACATACTATTTTAAAATAATAACTCTTCTGATAATGCAAATCCAATATTTTTTATTTAATAGTTAAAAGAAAATACATAAACTATTAAAAAAGAAAAGAAAGCAATTATAGCCTATTCCATGAAAGACAATATTCATCTGAATAACTTTACTACATCCAGCAAATCATATCAGTCAGAGAGAGGTTATATGGACATTTTTATTTTTGGTAGGTGGCATGCCTGGTTAAGAATCCCCGAGGTGAGACCACACACGCGCATGCGCGCGCTCAAGCGTGCGTCTAGGTTGTAGAACTCTTACGTAAGAGGACCTTAAATGACGAAAGTTTAAAAGTAGCTCCAATCGGGAAAAATACTTTGAACCTCGTCAAACAATTAGTTCGATGGATTTTCAAAGTTCCAAATTAAAGCTTGAATAAATTATTTATTTTGATTCATTAAACATATAATCCAACCTGTAGTATCACACTTCAACAAATTTTAATTATGAATGTTTTTAAGACGTTAATTACCTGTGACGTCACGACAGGTCAAAATAGGATTTCTGCTGTTAATGAATTTACGTTTTATTCATCGAATTTTAAAGATAAAACGTTGAAACAAACACCATAAATAATTCCACAAATAGTCTTACAATACCACAACCTTATACTTTTTTAAATCTTGAAGTAGTTTTTTTTGTAAACGTATTTTTTTATAAATCATCTAAAAAGTAAGGCTATTTTTCTTGGTCACGAAAATGTCCTGTAGGAGTCTTCCAGCCAGGACGTAGATTAAAAAAGTCCTTGAAAGAATATGTCTATCTAGATTAGGAAATAAGCAAAAGGTAAAATTAAAGCAAGTCAATGTTTTCAAGGAACAAATTTTAAAATGAATGTGTAAACTCGTCGGAGGAAGAGGGAAAGTATTATCAGTAGATACACAAAAGGTCTCTCAGGGTGAACTGCTTATTTTATTCCCTCTATTTCTATTCCGTACATTGGTGTCTAAGTGTGATAGTGCTTAGACTGCTTAGGTGCGTCAAGTTTAAGACGCAACCCGCTTAACAAAACAGCTTAGAATCTATAAGTAGAAAACGTTGTTAAAAAACCCACCTAGAACCAGATTGTCTTTGACCATATTTTCGATTTATTTCGAGTCGAATATTGACGCACCTACCAATAACTAGCTATTAGCAACATAATCTAAGCTGCGGCAGTGTCGTGTCGTGAAGTGTTACAGGGTAAGCAGAGTTATAATCCATTCATCATAGGAGTGGTGTTAACTGACAGAAAAAAAAACTGTTAGAAGAAAAACATAACTAAATACAAAATGGTTTGTTGTGAAAGTTTTGACTGCCCAACAGTGACAAATCAATATATTATGGTCTTACAGATCATATGGTTTGGCGTATGGACACATGAGAGTAATCTGGTAGCTTTAGTTAGCTGTCAGCTATAACCACTCCTATTGTGAATGGACTATAATGTTGAGAATGAAGGGAACGAATAAAAGGTCAGTGTTTTAGCAGTTTTTATCGCAAAACTTTTTTTTTGTCAAAATAAAAAAAATATTGCCTTATACACAAACATGAAGTTTAAATTTTCTTCACATGGTGATATCAACAGTTGTTAAATATCTGTAAAAAATGTTCTAAAATGTAATGACAACTTTTTATCTTAATTACAAAAAACCATTCTAATCTGATGCCGCTATCCTCTGACAGATATTCAACAATTGTTGATATCACCATGTGAAGAACATCAAACTCTATGTTTCTAATGGAGAAATATTTAATTTATTAGGGCCAAATAAATGTTTTGCTATAAAAAAAAAGGAAGCAAAAAGCACTGTTCTTTTCGGCGTCCCCGACATCCCCACCTTAAAATTATTATATTATTATTATTATATTATTATTATTATTATTATTATTATTAGCATCGCGTCTTACTACCCGTTCGAGTTATACGCACTTACGCTAATGTGTATGGTAGGGTGATTGTGAGATGAAATGGAGGACCTTCATTTAACGTGGATCCGAACCACGGTGGAGGCCTGGCATTCCACACATTCACAAGTTGTTATTAATACACGTCTTGTCAGAGGTGAAGGAAGGGTTTGGCAATCAGATAAATCTGTGCCGGGACCGAGAATTGAACCCCGGACCCTCCCAGCAAAGAAGTCTGACACTTTACCCCCAGACCACCAGGTCACCCCCCACCATAATACAAACCAATCATGTTTCACTTCGTAGATTCACTCCTCTCTCATCTTTTCACTTATATCAACTGGTTTAAGTGACTGATAACCACTTGAGGCACTTACACCAATCGGAGAGCAAGCTGCTATTAAAATATCGCTGTCGAGGTGTTCTAGTTCATCTCCATTCGAGTTACAGGATGGTGTGGTGTCGTCATTAAAATCTTGGGAGATCCCGCGGCTCGGTGTGACGTGACGTGACGTTGATTAATACTGTGCCCCCCCTCCCCCTTGTTGCTCACACCATATCCAGCCCCTCCCTCCACCACACACTTGTGACGTCATCACATATCATGTAGGGATTGCGAGCTAAGGTAAGGTTTTGATTATTTGCAGATTTTATAGTAAAACTTTTTGGCTAAACAAAAAAATGCTTCTGTACAAACCAAGAGTATAATTTTCTTTACATGGTGATAATATCAACAGATGTTGAATATTTGTCAAGAGTGTCCTGAAGTTTAATGACAGCTTTTTCTATTCATTTAAAAAAGTTTCTCATCTAATGCCACTATGCTAATGACGGATATTCAACAACTGTTGATATCACCACCGTGTGAAAAAATTAAACTCTTTCTATTTGTTTTGACAAAAAAAAGTTTTACTATAAAATATGCAAAAAAAACTGCCCTTAACTCGGGTTCTTCCACACCCCCCCCTTAAGAGCCTTCATTATACAGGCCCAACTCAGCTCCGGCTCGCGCGAGGTATTATGGGAGTAAAAGGGAAAATAAAACACCTACGATATCCAGAAATGTGTGCAGTAGCATTCGTATTTGAATGATTACTCGATATTTTCCGCGGTGACGATGGGGGACAAAGCGACAAAGTTTCTTGTTAATAACTAAGTATGTCCCTATTATGACAGAATGAAGATTTGTGAACATGCTTATCTGTGAAGACATTCTAAAATGGTCAAAAACGGCCTTTTAAAGTCAGTTTTTATCCAAATATCATTTAATATTTCAAAAATGTCCATATAGTTGATCTGGTGGTCTAGGGTTAAGGTGTCAGACTTCTGTGCTGGGGTCGGGGTTCAATCATCGGTCTCAGCACAGATTTGTCTTATTGCCAAACCCTTCCTTCCCTCTGACCAGACGTGTATTAATCACAACTTGTGAATGTGAGGAATGCCAGGCCTCCACCGTGGTTCGGATCCACGTTAAACTGTAGGTCCTCCATTTCATCTCACAATCACCCTACCATTACACATTAGCGTAAGTGCGGTAAACCCGAACGGTAGTAAGACGTAGTGCTAAAAAAAAAGTTATACATCTTAAGCGTACACTGGAAACTGATCCCAGATATTTTATATCAGTTATAAACTAAAATTGTTAGTCAAATCACAGAAAATAAGTCACGCATGAATCAGCAGCAAAAAAGACTATTTAAAGTGATAGGTGTTTTAAAACAGGCCCACCCAGACCAAGTCCCGCCCTAATTTTCAAATCGTCAAGCAGGTAAGCCCATATTTTCCGTGAAAGGCAGCTTTTATGCCTTTACCCATAACCATGGAAAACATCAGACAAAGGTTCAGCAACACAAAGAACCTGGCGTGTGAATCACTTCCAAAAAACACGTCGAAAACTCACCTAGAGAAGATGTGGAAATACACAACTTATTTTGTCCATCGAAGCTTGCAAATAACAGTAAATAATGTCATAAAACCATAGTGTGTACCAGGTAAACTGATCTAAAATACTTGCCTGTTTATGATAAAGCTTTCTTCGGTGAACCACACGCATTTCACACGGTTAAAAGGGGTGGAAAAAACGGGGTGGGGGTGGTAAAAGAATTGTCTGTAAGTACAACAGAAAATGTTAAGAGTTCTACGAAGCGAAAATAACTACCTTGGCGCCGAGATTTTTTTTTTATGAATGAAACGACCTACCTTCCGGTCGTAAATGCACTTACCTGTGTGCCATTTTCTTCTTCTATTGGAAAGCTTCAGTTTGCTACAAAGGTATGTATTACATCGTTAAAAATAAATTCAATTATTACACTAGTTCAACAACTACTTTTTCTACGTGTTAGGAGATTTGTTAATCTATTAGTATTTTTTTAAAAATCTCCTCTAAAAGTGTGAAAAGAGTTGTTTTCTTCTACCAGTACACCCAGTGAAGTCCAAGAAACAATAACACTTGATTAGTGAGAAAACTATGTGTCTAAGACACGTACTAATTAGTAATTATGCACTGATACTTAGCCAGGGTCATAATGTAATCCGTCAAGTTAAGACTGTACCTCTCAGGCGGAACAGAGTGTACATTATTTAGTACTATCAAATGCCGCTAGGAGCTATGCATATAATCAGAATATGCTTCATATATTATTATTATTATATTTAGCACCACGTCTTACTACCCGTTCGGGTTATACGCTTAAGTACTAATTACGCTAGTGGGTTAGGAATTGGAAAGGTTGAATATAGAGGAAATGAACCCGCATTTTCGTGGAGGTAGAGTGGAAAACCATTTAGGAAAAACCACCCCCCAGTTCACCCGACCAAGATTCGAACCTCGATCTCCCCGTCCTCGGCAGTCGAGCTCAACACGACTAGCGCGTTAGCCAACTACGCCACCGAGTCGGGTTGCTTCATATAAAACTCACACTATGTAAAAATGTTTTTTTAACTATATAAATATTGTCAAAAGTGAGACTTATACCACTGTTACAACAACACCTCTCAACTGACGTCTGCAAACGTGCAAAGACCTCCCTTATCGACTCACCCAACTTTAGGACAATAATACTGCCAAATGGTTCTATTGTTGGCAAAATATATAATCCTGAAACTTATATTTTGGTAAACAGCTAGTGCACGTGCTTTGGGGATGGTTACACAAATTACCGAACGTTGTAATTGATTCAAATCCCAGCATTGACTCGAATGTAGAGGTAAGAGGGTTTTTCCATTATTTAAAAAAAAAAAAGCTTTAAAGAATAAGAATACTCAAGTTTGGTTTTACCCAAATCCCTAAGAACACGTGTGCCTTTAAATCTAGAAAGGCGAGACAGTATAAATAATATGGAATTAAGTCATTTACTTGGTCATTACTAGCCACATAGTCGGCAACTGTGAAACTAAGACAAAAATAAATAAATTGTAAACTCATTTTTTAAAGCAGTACATTAAAATATCGACTTTGTAGACACTTGTGGTCGAAAAGAGCAAAAGATTTTGCTATGCATCTGTAAACCTAGAAATACGATTATAATAATTATTAACTATGACCCGCCTCTGTGGCGTAGTTGGCTAACGCGCTAGTCGTGTTGAGCTCGACCACCGAGGACGGGGAGATCGAGGTTCGAATCTCGGTCGGGTGAACTGGGGGTGGTTTTTCCTAAATGGTTTT
Source organism: Timema podura (assembly GCA_033556935.1). NCBI lineage: Eukaryota > Metazoa > Arthropoda > Insecta > Phasmatodea > Timematidae > Timema > Timema podura. Next base: position 9,767,494 of record JAVRXN010000005.1, read on the forward strand.
CCACTCTCCCTCCACGCAAATGCGGGTTCACTTCCTCTAAATTCAACCCTCCCAATTCCTAATCCATTAGAGTAATTAGTACTTAAGCGTATAACCCGAACGGGTAGTAAGACGCGGTGCTAAATATTATTATTATTAACTATGATGTTGTTACCATTAAATACATATTAATTAATAAATTACCTCCCATCTAAGTACTTTTTCTTAGTAAAAATATTTCAATGGACCTTAAGTTCTTAGAGTGAAAACAATCTAATAAAAGTTTTATTCTTTTTGAAATTTCAGTTGGTGGAAAAGGGAGATCAATTAAAATGATTCTTTGGAAAAATTCTCTGTGGGGGGGAAGGGAGTGGGGGGGCATAATTGTATCCAAAGGCTTGTTTGCTCGCGAAATTTTATCTAGGCCTTATTGACAATAAGGGTTTCTTGCTTTTAAATTTTAATGTCAGATGGTTTAGTCCTAAAAGACAAATATAGTCTGTAAGTCACTTTCTGAACCGACTAATTATATCAGCACACGATAATTTTCTATGAGCGAGCTCAAAAGTTCGTATCAATTTTATCAGGAAAGGTATTTTCACATACCTTCCAGGGTTCTTTTACATGTCAAAATAGACACGGGACCAACGGCTTTACTTCCCCTCCGAAGGAAGTTGTGTTATGGAGTTTTATTGCTCAAGAAATATCCGTCGAACCCCGGCTGGGTTTGGACCCACGAACATCGGTTCCTGAGGCGAGCACTTTATCCCAATACCACCACGATCGACAACTATTATATAAAGCCACGGCTGACTCACTCACTGACATTAATGTTTACCCACTTCCAGATGAGCTAGAAACTTGTAATTTGACAAACTTATAGCTTCTATCCTGTAACCTACGGGAAAATTCCAAAAAACTAAAAAATTTAATTTTCAACCCCCCCAAAAAATTCAAAATGGCGGAGGAACTTTAAAGTCGGTGCGGACCTTTCTTTGGAGGTCTCTTGTGGCTAAACGGTAAGACCTCAAAAAAACGGCTCTGGAATTACATTAACTTACATCCACTTGCAAAGAAAACCCGCAGGGGGTTTCGGGGCGGAGCCCCCAACGAGCAAAGCGAGTATTAATACACGAGTATAATTTGCAAATATATCGGGAGTATTGTATCTGTAGTTTAATCGGTCTTATTTAATATACTCTATAATCTATTTCTTCTAATGATGTTAAGTAATCGAAGCCGGACCGAAGTGGTTTCTTCGAAGCGACCCTTGTTTTTAGCTGTTCCTTGTCCCCCTCCTCCCTCATCCCTCCTCCACTTCCTTCGTTGAAGCGCGCTTGGGTGGTAGTCGGAGTTAGCAGGTGAGGTTATATCTTGCCTCCCCACAAGGCCTATTAACAACTTCATACACACCGACACTTCAAGGCAAGACAGACCTAAGTCCAATTACATCACATCCATCTTAGGAATTCAACCTGCGGCCCGCAGGCCCCTATCAACCCGTTGGCTCATGAAAAATGTTAAAAAAAATCGAGGAAAAAAATTATGAGAAATACAGATAATTATTTTACATAATCAACTAATAAAATAAATAAGTATTTTATTTACGGATTTTACGTTATTTTATAAACTATTTTTTATTTGCTTTTTGCTCAAAGAAAAATATTGTGTTTTTATACAAATGTACTTTGAACCGGTAACCTCTTGATATGAAACAACAGAGGACATACTTCACGAGAAATCCTAATCCTCAGTCTAAGTATAAGAATGAGATGATATGAATATTTTAATAGTCATGCAATCCTAATACTATCGGTACAATATTGCGGCCCGCGAGCCAATAAGGGACAGAAACTTTGGCCCTTGGACATAACATTTTGAAGACCCCTGACCACACAATCTAGTCTAGAAATCTCTAGTTTTTTGTTCCAGATCACAAGAATCTTTTCAAAATGACCCATTTAACTTTTACAAAACGTCTCATGAGTTTGATGTAATTCAACGTATTTTTTTATCCTTGCTTTTTAACGGGTAGTTTAAGCTTCAATGGGTCATTTACATTTTTTTTCTAAATTGGTTCATTTATATCAAAATGAGAAGAATCTACCACTAATATTATGAAATTAAAACAAAAGTGTTTAGTTTGTATAACACAAGACACAAATTTTCAAATACTAGATTTTATCTCTGTGATAAACACTATTTTATTATCTTAAAACTAGGATAATATATTTAAACGTCATTAGATAAATAGTAATATCACATCATACTGATGCGTTTCTCAAGTTTTTAAATTACATCTCAAATTAATGTGTAATCAAACTAAATGTGAAAACAAAATCCATAAAATTCAGAAACCCGCCTTTCAAGGAACGTTTCAATGCTAACGTGTCATTTTCTGCATTTATTTTCATAATTTGTTATTTATGCTAAAATAAGGAATAATGAATATTCATTAAAGGAGATCAATTCTAATAAAATACCGATAATCGCGTTTTTAAAGATAATATTCAATCTCGGTAATGTTGTATTTTTTTTATTAATAACGCATTAATTTGAGTTAATTTTCAAAATTAATTTAGAACTTACATTTAATTCAGTTTTAGTATTAAAATATAGATACAGTAGCCCCATGGCTTCTTTGGTGCTGACTGACAGTTCACAGCTGACTTCTGACAGTCAACATTTAGGTATATACCTAAATTTTGACTGTCAGAAGTGACAGCTGATAAACACATGTTTTTTGCAGATCATATGGTTCGGCGAAGGGATACATAATTTGGTCCGGTAGCTTTTCAAAGCCGTCAGCTGTCAGCTGTGAGCTGTCAGTCAGCACCAAAGAAGCCAAGATGGGGCTATAGTTTTCTAAAGCGTGGCCTTGACAGAAGCAACACTAATTTTATTTAGATAAAACTTTGAGTCATTGTTATGCCACGAGTAGCTTTCATAAACCAACAATAGTAATTGTGTGTTTTCTTGATAGAATATATGTACATAATCGTATGTATAACCTGTTGCATTATAAATAAAATCGTATTAAAAAGTAGCTTATAGTCTTCTCGCGGAGAGATACATAATATATATTTACCATACACTATCAGAAATAACCGGCGTTGACCGAGATACATTACGTGGCTACCCCGGGCGACGTCCTGCTTTGCTTCAAACAAACAGAAAAAAAAGTCTTCATTTTATTCGACCCGATTTTTAATTAATTTGAATTATTTTTATCAAAATGGTAAAATTCCTGCTTCCAGGTGGACATGTTCGTTCACATGGAATACTAGTTTTAAAATTTCGGACTGTTACATGCGGTAGATATCGTGAAATGCTCGTAACAGGCAGACTCTCTATTATATTAATATACAGGTTATTCCCGGGTTAAGCGGTTAAACCTTGGGAAGTGGTAGTGGATCAAAAAACTAACTCAAAATGTATTTTGGAGATTTGATAGTTTTAACTCTCGTTTCGCGCAAACGGCAAAAATCTAAATAAAAACACGTTTTTCTGCAGAGTTCCTCGGCAATGGTAATTTTCCTGTAAGATGGATCGGTCGCGCTGGACCTGTGACTTGTCCTCTCCGTTCACCTGATTTAATGCCATTTTATATATATAGTATGGGGAGCTCTCAATTAAAAAGTGTCTGAAGTTCCTGTTAATGACCTTCAATCGTTACGACAAAGGATGACGCAAGCTTGCGAAGAAACAACAGTCGCACAATGTATGTCAGCCACTCGTTCTGTCATTGATAGGTACAATGCTTGTGTCCAGGCGCGGATTCAGGGGGGGGTCAAAGGGTCAGTTGACCCCCCTGTGAAGGTTAGAAAATTAATACAAAAAACAAAATGAAAGTTAAAATTTTAGAAAGAAAATACAACACAGATAAATTATACCATTTTTTTTAATCTTTTTACGCGCAGACACCTCTTGAGCCATGTCCACACGTGTGTTATTCGTCCACGTTTTTTCAATGTTCGATATGACTCACGTAAGTGTGGAAAAATATTCGTTTTGATGTACGAATATTTGTCGTGCATAGCGAGTAACGAACATTGTTCCGTATAAAGACGTTAGACTAACATACATCAAAGAAGACTAATAATTGCCTGAGAGCAGTTCATCCAGGAATACTGACTATAGAGTATATGAGGACAGAAGAGTGGCGGAACTGTGGGAGACTCTGCCCCCCTGGAAATAATTTGCCCCTCCTTGGAATAAATTCCTGCTTCCCCCTAGATATATTTCAAATCCCCTGATATTATCAAATGTGAAGCTTAGAGATGGCCTTAAATCAAACTCCAAATGAATTCTAAATGCATTCTCTTGTCAAAAATTTGTCGGAGAAGACCACCTCAAATAACTACTAGACTATAGGCAGAAAAAGTCAGAGGAGAAAAGCTCCAAATAGCTTCCAAGGTCATCCAAATTTCAAAAAGTCTGGGGGCGGACAACTTCAAATAGTTTCTAAATGCATGTCATTATAAAGAATTTTCAGGCGAGGACCCCCCTCTCCCCAAATAGCCTAATTTATGAAATAACTCAATTTTCAAAATTTTGTCAGTGGAAGACCAATTCAAAGATGATCTTTTAGAGATATTTAACTATCGTAAAAAATTAAGGTGAGGATCACTCTTAAGAGCTTTTAGGGTAATCTAAATTTCCAAAATGTCTAGGTGAGGAAACCTTTAAATGGCTTATAAAAGAATTTAAAAAAAAAAAAAACAAGGTGAAGATTACTCATAGATTCTAGAGTGAACTATTTTTTTAAAAAGTGCTAGAGGGCCACTTCAAATAGTTTTTAAACTCTCTGATTTTAAAAAATTAGAGAGGATGACCATTGTTTAAAACATACATAAGATTAAATATGAATGAGAAACTATTAAATGGCTTTAAACAGAAATCTAACATTGTAAGTAACTATGTTATTTATAATCTTGACCCCCCTATGAAAATGATCTGGATCCGCCCCTGCTTGTGTCCGGGCTGGAGACTGTCAATTTGAACAAAACAAATAAATAAAATATTTCATTTAATACCAACCTATTTTGTTTTAGTTTAGTTTTTTGCTGTTTGCGAGAAAAGGAAGCGAAAACTATCAAATCTCCAAAAGACGTTTTGAGTTAGTTTTTTGATCCACAACCACTTTTTAAATTTTAGCCGTTTAACCCGGGAACACCCTGTATATTAACTCTATATTTTTTCCTCTCTTTCTCTGTGAATACAAGGAGGGGGAGGGCGGATTAACTCACCTTACTGTGTGGAATCAAATCAGTTCAAGTTGAGGAAGAAAATGAAGGGAAGCCATGAATGTATAGGTATCCATAATAGAATTGAGATCCGACACCTCAGCTCAGTCAGTGGAGTGTCTGTCTACTGAACCACTGGTCCAGGGTTCAATTCCCTGCATGGCCGAAAAATGTATCGTTGGTGAAATGTGGGTTTCTCCTTTCACACTGATGAATTAACGGCCAGGGACTGGATGTTGTGCCTGTCCTAGACCTAAGTTATATTATAAGGCAGATGAAGCCACGACAGTCCTAGCAAGCCGGTAGTGGAAAATATATGGCTTGGATAAAAAACTGACCACAGGCTGGAATCAATAATGGATGTAAAGTAAAGTAAAAATTATAATCCTATGTCGAGTAAAACGCATGTAATGATACTGGTTTGGAAGCCTCTCATATATTCAAAAAGTCATGGATGAAGTGTATTTTTCTTTAAAGAACTCTATGTAAATTTTCCTTTTAATATTTCATCCATGGAGGATCAGGCGTTTTCAGAAGTTAAAAAAACCGGTAACGTTATAATTGCTGCCCAACGTGGGGCATACCTAGGTCCACATCATCATCATCAGCAGCAGCAGCACATAAACTGGTATCGTAATACACAGAAAAAAAATCACCGTTTACAAATAAGCTTTCAATTAAATTAAATATAGCCGAAAAGTAACACCTAGCCAAGGGAATCGAACCCGGGGAATTTGACTAGGTGGTACTACTCCACTGCTGAGCTACACAGGAATCGTATGATCCGTATTTTTTTACAGTTTTCATACAAAAATTATTCAGTTTTTTGGACAAAATAAATTATGGATTAAAGAGCAAAGCTATTATATTTTATGATTGCCACATCTAAGTTAAAGGTCCTGAATTTAGTTCTCTTGTCCAGGTGTCATTTTTCAATTTAAGGGACACAATCCGTGATTCCCAGGAAAAACATTCAAGAACGTTCGAGATTACTATGTGTATAAAATTAAACTAAATAAATCTACTGATGGATTAAATTATTTACTTTGGTAAAAAAAAAAGCAACAATATGGACTTTATTTTGTCTTGTGGTCTAGAACAGGGTTCGGCACCTGGTTGGTCTTACTGCAACTTTAATTTGATCACGATCACGTGATAAAACTAAATCATCATTAAAAGTCGATCTTTTGAGTCTTTGGAGCAGATATATCAAATACTTTCAAAAATATTTGAGTCGAGCCAAAATATTAGAAAAAAACTCAAGTAGTTCAGTATACAAAAAAATATAATTTTATATACACTATTTTTTTTAAATATAAAGGTGGTGACAAAAATATTAAAGGGAAAATTAAATTTAAGCTATAAATATAAAATTTTATAAATGAAAAAAAATAAAGAATTGAAATCATAGGATAGTGGGGGGGGGGGGGGAGAGAAGGTGATTGTAGGACCTTTGATAATCTTGTAAGTCGATCATGGATCCAAAAATATTGCTGATCCCTGGTCTGGAGTGTGTTTTCAAAATCTTCTCTCCCTGAGATAGTTGGTTGTTAGATCTGGCGTTAAAGTCTCTCCCTGAATTCGCTGGCGGGGGCCGTGGAGAATCACTTTTAGAAACCCCACAGTAAATTGAACACTAAACACAACAAAAGCTGCTCTTCCTGTGGGTGAAGGGAAGATGGAACAAGGAGAGCAAAATAAAGAAGAGAATGTGTGAATAGAATCTCCAGCCGTGAATCTTGTCAGCCGCTCCAGAGAGTTCCTCCCACAACAGATTCATCAGCCACTATCCGACACCCTGGGTTTAAGGGGCAGTTTCACGTGGTGTGGCGTTTGAGACGCGTACAATTGTGTGGTGTGAGCACCATATGAGGGACAGTATATTTACATACATTACTGTCTCCAGCCGGTGGCCTGGGTCAGTTTATTATTATTATTATTATTATTAGCACCGCGTCTTACTACCCGTTCGGGTTACACGCACTTACGCTAATGTGTAATGGTAGGGTGATTGTGAGATGTAAATGGAGGACCTACAGTTTAACGTGGGATCCGAACCACGGTGGAGGCCTGGCATTCCACACATTCACAAGTTGTGATTAATACATGTCTTGTCAGAGGTGAAGGAAGAGTTTGGTTGTTTTTTATCCAAGCCATATATTTTCCACTACTGGGTGGCTAGGCCTGTCATAACTTCATATGCTTTACAATCTAACTTAAGACTAGGACAGGCACAGCATCCAGTCCCCGCCCGTTAATTTATCAATTTGAAAGGGTAAACCCATATTCTCATCGACGATACATTTTTCGGCCATGCCAGGAATCGAACCCGGCATCCTTAATTCAGTAGACAGACACACTACCGACTGAGCTAAGGTGTCGGATTTATATAAGAGTTAACAAACGTTCTTAATACCAATTTCACCAGATTTGGTGGCCGCATGGTCTAAGGTGCTATTCTCGCAGTAGAGTAGATTGCCGATGACGGGGAGATCAAGGTTCGACTATCAATCGGGGGTACTTAGGAAGATTTTTTACAAAATTATTTTTCACTCTCCCTCCACTAAAATGCGGGTACACTTCCTTGAAATACAACCTTCCTAAACAAAAAAAGTGATCGTAATTAGTACATAAGCCTTTAGTCTGAACGGTAATAGTACGTGGTGCTAAAAAACTAGTTTCATGTATTCATACGTCAAGTTTAAATGTTTTACAGAGCAGCACCAATTCAGGCTATAAGCATGTAAATTAACTATGGTAATGTTGTAAAGATGAGTAAGGTATACTTTATAGGAATACACCAGCGTTTGCGTGAAAGGAGAGTAAGAAAAATAACACCAAAAGTTTGAACCCCGGTCTTCTAATATTAGGAAGTCAAGCCTGTGTGACCATTGAAGCAAATTTTGTTAAAATAATATTATTGCTACCCACTTCAGTGGCGGCATAATCTAACGCGCTACTCTCGCAGTAAACTATGATTTCTGATGACGGGGAGCAAGAGTTTCGAATCTCGGTCGGGTGTATTGAGGGTGGTTTTCCCTAAATGGTTTTCCACTCAAATGTGGGTACAAATTTTATAAGTATAATCTTCCTAATCCCTAAAACCACTAGCGTAATTAGTACATAAGCGTATAACCCGAATGGGTAGTAAGACGCGGTGCTAAAAAAAAAAGTATGTTATATATATTTGTGTAGTCCCACCTGCTCATTTGAAAGACTTCCAGGTTCAATTCCAACAAATTTCTTTGAGTTAGGCAACCCGCAATGAAAAGGGGTGTGACTGGTCACAGCCTTGCTGATTGAACAGGAGTCACACAAAGACATAAAAAAGAAAAAGAAGGAACCAGGCTATTTAAGAGCGCTCATCATAATATCAGGCTTGCATCTGCGTTTGTGTGTGTGCATGTGAGTTATTGAAGTAAAATAGAAAAGAAAATACCTACGATATGCCAGAAATGTGTGCTGTACATTCGTATTTGAATGATTACTCAAATATTTTCGCTGTGACGATGGGGGACAAAGCGACAAAGTTCCTTGTTAATAACTACAGTATGTCCCTATTATGACAGAATGAAGATTTGTGCACAATGATTATGTGTGAAGACATTCTAAAATGGTCACAAACGGCTTTTTCAATGCAGTTTTTATCCAAATATCATTTAATATTTCACCAATGTTCAGTATAAGGAACTTCTATTAACTCTTTATCTCCATTAATGTTTAATCAGAAATGATCCAATTGCAATAGTGTTGGTGTATATTTGCGATTTCAAATCGAATGTATCACTGAGTTGATTGGCATGTGATGCACGATCTTAGCATGCAATTTCTGAACCAACCAACCCAATACTTATACACTAGCTTGTTTGTATAGTAAAAAAAAATATATAAAAAAATGAATTCGAGATTTTGATGGATATGACTTTTCATGATCCACTTAACTCGATTTTTTTACGATGCCTTCTGTCTCTGTGTCTAGTATTTGGTATGGATCAGAAACTATTTTACTGATCGGACTAAAACTTGGTATCTTGGATTTTTACAACCACTCCGAGGAATTATTGGAATTTTTTCAAATTACTCTCCAAAGATTATTATTAAAACTCTTTTTCACTGAATTATATTACAAACAAAATGGCGGTTTTCATTTTCCCATGAAAATAACATAGAGGATACTTTACACTAGCGGATATTTCCAATTTTGATCATTTCTCCACAACTATTTGAGATAAGAAATAAGTTATCATTGTAAAGTTGTAGTACTATTAAAGTTACAAATCTTTTATTTGAAATATAATTTTACAAAACCAATATTTTCTGAACTATAAGCAAATATATACAGTATATACTTTTTTTTAAAGTCAGGTCTTTGAAATTGAATTTGACTCTTATTCTCTTTGGTGGACAAAGATATTTCTCTTTTCTCAATTTTTTTGTAACAGTGTTTCTAGTTACTAATCTCATAGAGTAAGTAAGTAACAGTGTATATTATTTAATTTATTATCTTTGGTGTTGTGTTTCTACAACAATGTATATAGTGTGCTGTGCACCGTAACATTTATTATCTTTTGGTGTTCTATTTTAGAAAGCTGTATTGTCCTTTTTACATTCTCTCTGAAGAATCCTGACTTAACCTCCAATAAGATAGGTACGTGTTACTACTACTACTACTATTATAATAATAATAATAATAATAATAATAATAATAATAATAATAATAATAATAATAATAATAATAATAATAATAATAATAATATAAAAATTACTAAAACAATTTTAATATATTTAAACGTAAAGTTCATGTGATGTACAACTGTCGCTTTTATTCTGTCTATAATATGAAATAATACAAATAACACAGTAATATGTTATCTATGTTTACAGAAAAATAGGTTTTTTTCCTCAAAAATCTCCTTTCTATTATAATCCTACTAAATTAATAATAATAATACTGTGTGTCTGGGCTACATCTTTCTTAATCAAGCAGTGGAAAGATTATCTAGTACTAACGTACTGTTGTCCAAGGGACGCCCGAATGTACTAATAGTACTAATAGTACATCCTTTCCGTGGAGGCTCTTTACATGTCCCGATGAGATGAGGTGATGGTGATAGTGAGTATGAGGGTGATAGTATGATGGTATGAAACCAGTGGAAACAATTAAACCTAACTGAAGCCTAATTAACCAAACCCTGGTAACCTTTGGGATAGTTCTCTTTTCGAGAAAAATACCCAAGGTGCCAGCCGGGAATCGAACCTGGGACCCCCTAGGCTCGTAGCCTGGTGCATAGACAACTACACCACAGAGCCGATTATCCAAAATAAATTAATTTTTTGTCACTTTTATTTGCAAATTAGTTCTCTATACTTGGTCCAACTCCAATATCTTTGGAAGCTGTATCAAACAATTGATACAAATCTAAAACGTTTAGCGAATCGCCCATTTAAGTTAGGAGTAAGCCCACTTTATTTAACATAATAAACAAGTACGTGGGAAGAATAGTAGGGAGAAAGTGCCCCCCACCACTCCATCCCCTTTTCATGATCTCAGTTTAAAAAAAGCAGACAATACTATTAGAGCAACAGCCATTAGAGAACAATGGCTAACATCCTTTGAACCAACACAAGCTGACAAGGGTAGTTCCGAAATATCGCCATACAAAATGCGGGTGAGCTGGGGTCCTCTTTTTTTTTCTCTTTATTATTTAACAAATTGCAAGGTAGCCAGCCCCCACCCCCCCGGACCACCTCAAACAGGTATTTGGGTGGGCCGTGGCCCTTTCCGATCAACATAGACTGAGCCAGTTTCATCCTTGTGTGACCGAGTCGTAAGGTAAACGCAGTCGCCAGGAATGTTTGTCATGCCAACATTTCGGTGATAAAGTAGTGTAAAGTATTGGGAGGCCTTAAAAAAAAAAAGATGCGGTGATTATTAATGTTCCCTAGCTGTCCCTCCACTTAGTGGAGAGGAGCTGTTAAATCTCCCACCATCACTTCGATGACTGGGAAGAAAGAAAAAAAAATCAGGATGTAGGGATGAAAAAAATAGTAATGAGAGGGTGTGTTTTGTGTGTAAAAAAAATTGCAAACTCAACTTTAAAGCTTTTTTTATAACATTGGAATTTTCAAAGTTATTATAGCAAATTTTTTTGGGGCACACTGTATTTTAATTACCAAATCAGTGTTTATTAATTGAAGAGGGAAATAATTAGAAAGGTAGGCATATGTGACACGTGGAGCCTGACTTAAATAGGAGAGGTTGGTTCCTTACAGTCCAATTTTCATAGAAAGAATATTTAAAAAAAATATACTGTTGCCAAAATTGATAACATTTTATTAGTGTTGTTATAGAGGTATTGATAATATCTATCAAAAGTGACAGCTGTAGATCAAATGACTTGATGTATGAATACATGATACTAGATATTGTAACGTTATCAATGAAAATTGGACTGTATTTGAGCCTTTAAATGAGCAAAGATAAATAGCACATATTACTTAAAACATAGGCCCTATTGTATCGTCTAGCTCATGTTTGGGCAAACTTTGGCCCGCCGGTGTGTTCAATCCGACCCGCAGTAGGAATAATTAAAATGTGTTGATGTGTGAAGTAGGATTTATTAAACACAACAAAACTGTATTTTTATAAGCTCATGCCAAAATCAACATTTACAAACTTGGTAAGTCATGCCCAAAAGTATATGGCAATGTTTGCATCCTCATAATCATGCGAGCAATTGTTTTCAAACATGATACTTAGGAGAAGTGATCTTAAAAACCGACTTATTGACGAGATTCTGTCTTTTCTCTTGAGAATCACCTTCTCACAGTTTCATTCATCTCACACCCGGTGACCTGGCGGTCTAGGGGTAAGGTGTCAGACCTCTGTGCTGGGGGTCCGGGGTTCAATCCTCGGTCCTGGCAAAGATTTATCTGATTGCCAAACCCTTCCTTCACCTCTAACAAGACATGTATTGATCACAGCTTGTGAATTTGTGGAATGCCAGGCCTCCACCGTGGTTTGGATCCTACGTTAAACTGTAGGTCCTCCATTTCATCTCACAATCACCCTACCATTACACATTAGCGTAAGTGCATATAACCTGAACGGGTAGTAAGACGCGGTGCTAATAATAATAATAATAATAATAATAATAATAATAATAATAATCTCACACCTCATCATGTAAATCTTCAGATCAAACTTATATATTAAGCCAATGAGGCATTTATGATTGTTTTGCAATCTCACTGTATATAAACTTATTCATGTCAGTCTATTATGTGTGTTTATAATTAAAAAAAATTTTTTTGAAGAAAACTTAATGAATAAAAAGTCTTTGGCCCACCAATTTCTTTTTCATTTGGCCCTCCTGTAAGTTAACACATATTTGGCTCAGCTTAAGGAAAACAATTTCTCTTCATGTTTTCCACACAATGAAGCCTACGTACGATATCAATATTAATCTAACATACACGCACCATTAGGCCCATGGAAGCCAGTCTCGTCTTGTCTGGTTTACCTGTGTTATATGGAGGCTGGGGGCTCGAATTCAAGCTGGGTGTAGCAAGGTGTATTTTTATTGAATGGTTTCCCAAACTCACGACATTTAAATTAAATTATGCTTTCACTAAGTTGTTTTTAATATATTGATAGTCTGGACGGGAAATAAAACTTGGAGCACGGAAAAAAACAAAATTCATTTATTGTCAAGTTTTCGTAGTTGATCTAAACTTATTTCTCTTAGTCTAATACAACACCATTAACTCCAGCGAGCCAGTTTCATAGATTTAGCACGTCTCAAGTGTGGCAATACACCCAGTATCATTGCTAAGGAAACTGCAGGTTTTATGGAGACAAGCTTTATCTTCGCTCTCTCTCAGTTAACTGTTGCCAAATCTCTTTGCTCTCAGTTATGTCTGAAGGTGGTGTGCTGGGGTAAGAAGGAGCTACTGGCAACCTCTACTAACCAGCGTTGCCAAACTTGTCTTATATTTGAGGGGAGATTGATCACACGAAAACGAAAGAATGACAGAGCTGTTTCCCAATAGTAACCATCTAGTTCCTTCAGCGATAATAGCCAGTGCTATACTAAATACAGGACGGCACCTTCCTAGTTCGGAATGGAATGGGCCAGTTTCATAAGCTAAACGGGCCCATTCCATTCTGTAGCCTTGTATTTATTGTAACGCTGCACTTGAGGCCTTCTCAATACGACTATAAAACTGACTCATGGAGTACAAAGTAACCGCATGCATACAATAATCACATCTAGTAAAGCAATATTGACATAGGTACTTTTGAGAAAATAGAAAACCACTTTACTAAAAATCATTTTTATTTGTAAACTTTCAATTTAACTCCTTCTTTGGATTATAGCCTACTTATGATCAATCCATTAAACAAAATGTTTTACTCAAAACCTAATAATATTGTGAGATTAATATACATAAATATATGGAAAGTATAATCAATTATTGATGCATTGAGATTTTATTTACCAAGACAAGAGATAAATCAACTTAATTAATTAGGAAGTTATATGGATGTATGTTAAAAAGCTATTCCATACACTACAAAGGCTTGCATCGATGTGAAGCTCATTCAAAGTACATTTCTTTGATTCATGCATATAAAAATGCAGGGGGTTAATTATTTTAAGGTAGGAGTGTATAGGGGAAGTAAATTAAGGGCAGTGTTTTTTATGCATTTTTATAGCAAAATATTGTTTTGGCCAAAACAAATAGAATATTTCTCCGATATAAACATAGAGATTAATTTTCTTCACATAGTTATATTTACAGTTGTTGAATATCTGTCTTAAGCATAGCGGCATTAGATGAGAAACTTTTTAAACAAAGAGAAAAATGTTGTCATTAAATTCCAGGACACCTTTGATAGATAATCAAAAACTGTTGATATCATCATATAAATAAAATTAAACTCTATGTTTGTAATGGAGAATTGTTTGATTTCTCTTGACCACAAGCATATTTTAATATAAGAACTGCAAAAATAATCCCCTTGACTCGAGTTCCCTATATTCCCACCTTATTTCGAATTATTGTCATAATCTTGACCCTCAAGCATAAGAAATGATGATAATCAGGGTATATGGTAGGAAATGCAGCGTCATTGGAATGTAAGGAAGAAGATTTGATGATTACACGTGAAATAGACACTTCTTAGGATCCTCATCCATGATTATACCTTCCTTCATCAATGACGGACCCAGTTCACCACTTTGACCACTCGACCACTAGTCCAGTTTTAATCCTTTGCCTCAAAAATACCTTTTACCAATCCAGAAGCCGACCTTTTTATCGCAAGCTTTCACTTGGACTATTTTATTTGCAAAAACACACACACACACAAAGAACGTAAATAACGATCTATAACCGGCATATTCCAGAGAGAAGTTCGAGAAAGTAAAGAACAGACCCGCTGCAAGAACTCTTACCTGCTACCTCCCCCTCCAACCCCCCCCCCCTTCATCCCCTCGTGGGAACAGTGATGAAGTGATCCCTGAAAGCTCTTTTGTCGGTGTGAGGTCCTTGGAAGTCCTGACAGCGTGGGGTCGTCCTTAACACCCTATCAACAGCCACCCCTCGAGCAAAACATCACACTACTCCAAAGAGTGGTCCTAAGAGGAATCTGATGTGGATCTTGTTGGCACATGCCCGTAATGAGGTAGAGAGCTCTCTCTCTACGACTATTACCTTTTCAGATGATGTATAACTTCAAATTGAGGTAGAGAGAAAATAACACTGATGTAAACCTGTGCCATTTCATTTTCGTCCTCAACAAAACAGGGGGGTGGGGGGTGGGGGAGGGGGGTTAGAAGAGGACACAATAGGGGGGTCATTATTTTAACTGCAAACTATTATTGCGTGTTTAGTATTATAGCTTTTTGTTTCTGCAAACAGGTAATTTAAAAAAATAAAAAGTAGAAGCGAAGATGAAATAACCACCTGTTTAGTTAGAAAATGTAACTGGTCATAAATGCAGAATTCCCTCTTACCACTTTAGAACGGTTCTAAAAAAAATTGTTGGAAAATTACAGTGATTTATGGGGGAAAAAATATTTTATAGCTTTGAAAACTATTAAAATATGTAAGTAAGTAGGTTTTCTAAAGTTTAAGGTCTATTTTAAAATCAGATTTCGTCTGATATTTAAATTAATCTTATTTGTGATAGCACGTTTTTAAGAGCACCTACTTTTCTTACAATTTTTTTCCAAGCAGGTTAAGGATTTTTAAGGGGTCAGATACATAGTAATCCCTTTGATTTGACAAAACAAGTTACGAGAAGGCTTAACCAGCTTATTATTAAGTTGAAAAATATTTCATTTAATTTTTCATTATAATATTAGTGATGACTGATGTCTAATCTATAATAAAGATGGTTTAAATCTCTATGTTTCTCAAACTTAATTCTCGAATCTGAACCTTAAATTTTCTTTCAAGTCTCGAATCCTTGAATCCTTAAACAATATGTACAATTTTATAATAATGAAAAATATTTAAAATTTAATTTTAATAAAGTTAGTAAAATGATTGACACCATTGACAAATGCCATTTTTGCTCGTCAAATATGTTACGTTTTAAAAAGCCACAAATATAACACTATTTTTAATTAATTATATTTACAATTATATTTATATATATTTGTCCTTTTTTTTGTGATAATGTAATTTTACCAATAATTTCACAAGCATATAATTATTATTAAAACTACTTTTAATAATTACTTAAAATGGAGAGTTCAATTCAAGGCCTTCATAATAATTGGATCCGAGATGACGTTTTTGAGATTCTGACGAATAATTAATCTCTCATATATCAATGGATTCAATGGATTTAAGGAATCAATGATCCGAACGTCTTTATCTCGAATATCTTATTTATAATATTAGTTTGTTTAAAGACGTTACAGGAATCCAACAATTAGTCCACAATTAGTAAATTAAATAAATCTCACTATCAAACATCAAGAATGTGGATATAAAATAACAAATGAAATAAGAATGTGCGTCTCCATATTAACACAAAGACAAACTCTATGGGGTATTATATAAATTAAAGGTAGAAAATGGATACGGAATAATTGACAGTTCGATCATAATTAATGTTTACAATACTGACTTCAAAGAACTTACACTTTTCTAAAGATAATAGAAATAAAAAAAAAGTTCACAAATTCGTATAATTTGCATGAAGTAGATTTTTTTTTATTTTCTTGGCAAAGATTAAAACTGTTCACAACCAATTACAAATCATAAATCGAAGAGACAATCACAAATTAAAAGATAATTGGTAGGACTGTTCTATCTGACACCTTAACTAAGTTGGTAGCGTGTCTGTCTACTGAGCTAAGGGTCCCGGGTTCAATTCCTGGTATGGCCGAAAAATGTATCATTGGTGAAATGTGTGTTTACCCTTTATCAGTGATGAATTAACGGTCGGGGGATGGATGTTGTGTCTATTCTAGTCTTAAGCTATATTATAATCCATATGAAGCTACGACAGGCCTAGCAGGGGCCATAGTGGAAAATATATGGCTTGAATAAAAAACTGACCCAGGCAACAGGATAGAAACAGTAATGGATGTAAGAAAAAAAAGATTGTTCAGATAATCTTTAAAATGCTCCTCAAAATACCCCAAAATAGGTCTGAACGTGTTTATAGATTACACTTCATAGTATTTGGCTATTTTTTAAAAAGCAAATATACCTATCTAATTTATTGGAATACAGAGGGTCTTGATTCATATGATAGACAATAATATATAACTTATAATTAATTATATTATGGATATGGATGAGTATCTTTGAATTACAATTAATTATGTCGTATTCTAAAAAAGTTACATTATATATTAATTCATCTATAGAGTCATCACTGCTACCACAATGATATAAAATTTTATATAACGTAATTTTGATTATATTGAAGCCATTTTCAGAAGAAATAATTGGGGATCATCAGTGTCGATTTCGACAAAATAGATTAACAAAGACCCAGATTTGTATTCTTCGGCAAATTTTATAGAGAAAAAAACAAAGGGGGAATACACCTCAAAGGTTCATCAATCATAAATAGTTTTTAAAAAGCCCTAAGATTCGCTTAAAAGAAATGAATTATATGAAATTTTAATTAAATTTGGGATACTCAAAAACTTGTCAAGTAAATTGAGGTATGTTTAACTGATAGACCTACACATGGCAGGGTATGGGTTGGATGTCACTTATTAGACACTTTCGAAATACATTATGGGTTGTGGAGATGTACTGTCCCCATTACTTTTTAATTTTTTTAAATATATTTTTTATTCAGCACCGCGTCTTACTACCCGTTCGGTTTATACGCTTAAGTACTAATTACGCTAGTGAATTAGGAATTGGGAAGGTTGGATTTAGAGGAAGTGGACCCGCATTTGCGTGGAGGGAGAGTGGACAACCATTTAGGGAAAACCAACCCCAGTTCACCCGACCGAGATTCGAACCTCGATCTCCCCTTCCTCGGTGGTCTAGCTCAACACGACTGGTGTGTTTGCCAACTACGCCACCGAGGCGGGTCTTTTTAATCTAACTTAAGAACACGCTATCAGGGTAATGCAAGAGAGTAGGGAAGGGTTGACATTAAACGATAGAGTGCAGCTATTAGGATACACACATGATTTATCTTTGTAGCTTTTACAAAAAATGCAGACATTTAATTAGAGGCTAGTAGGAAGTAGGTTTAGAAGTGAACGCTGAAAAGGCTAAGCATAATTATGATCACACAGATTGGGGAGGATAATTTAGAGATTACTGCGAACAGCATTTCATTTGACAGGGTTAAAGAGTTTGAATATTTAGGAATAATTTTAACTGGCAATAACGATAGTGAAGTAGAAATTAGGAAAATAATACAGTTGGAAAATGCGTGTTATTACTCGGTCATTAAGTGATTGATATTTCACCTGCTTTCAAGGAATGTAAAACTCAAAATATACAAAACAATAACTTTAACTGTTGTTCTCTATGGTTGTGAAAAATGCTCTCTTACCTTAATTGACGGAAACATTTTTTTTTGAGTGTTCCAAAACAATATGCTTTGTAATATATTTGTTCCAAATAGAGACGAGGTTAATGGGGAGTAGAGGAGGTTATATAATGATTATGTACATATCATGTACTTACCACTATACATTGTAAGGATAATTAAGTATCGTGGATATACGGTGGGCAGGACATGCAACGAGAATGGGAGATCCTATAACCTTGTTCAGGGAACTGACTGGTAAACTCAATGGGAAGAGACCATTGGGAAGACCTAGACATAGATGGGAGGATAACATTAGAATGGACCTGAGAGAGATAGGGTGTAATTAGGTGGACTGGATAGAACTAGCTCAAGATAGGGATAGGGTATAATGAGGTGGACTGGATAGAACTAGCTCAAGATAGGGATAAGGTGTAATGAGGTGGACTGGATAGAACTAGCTCAAGATAGGGATAAGGTGTAATTAGGTGGACTGGATAGAACTAGCTCAAGATAGGGATAAGGTGTAATTAGGTGGACTGGATAGAACTAGCTCAAGATAGGGATAAGGTGTAATTAGGTGGACTGGATAGAACTAGCTCAAGATAGGGATAGGTGGCTTTTTTTGTAAGTGCAACAATAGCTTATATATATATATATATATATATTTTAACACCGCATCTTACTACCCGTTCGAGGTTTACACCTATATACTAATTACGCTTACGGTTTTAGAAATTTGGAAGGAAATTGCGTGGAGGGAGACTGTAAAACAATTTTTTAAAAAAAACCACTCTCAGTACACCCGACCAAGGTCGGAACCTCGATCTCCTTATCATCGGCCGTCTAGTCTATTGTGAAAGCAGCGCCACAGACCATGCAACCACCGAAGCGGGTGGCCAATAGTTAACTATCCATAACTTAGCAAAGCTAATGTTGTGAATGTGACGGCTATTTACAGTAAAAGATGGCCGGCAACTGTTTTCGACACGTCTGAAGAGAGAAGACCATGCATTAGCGACGTTAGGGTTCGGGGAGATAAAAAAAAATATATATATTCCCACACGCACTTTAGACACACACACACACACACGCACAGACATTCTCCACACGCAGCTACATTCATTCGAGCCCTCGAAATTTCGGATGCAGACGCTTCCGGCCCTTAGTGAGACGTGTAGGGATATTTAGAAGTCTCGAGACTTGTTAATGCACTTTAAAAATAAGCTGGGAGTGATCCTGTCAGTGTCTTTTGGTTTCTGCTATAACTTAACCGCAACCCTTAACGCAGATTGAGTGTGGGGACGGAGTGAGATGGAGGGAGATGGAAGGGTATGGAGGGGGATGGACGACACACACACACATATATATACACACACATCTTTACATAGAAGTTGCGCTTTATTTTTTATTTGAGGTATTTAACGTGTAATTTAAGAATCGACTGATTACATCAGCACACGAGAATTTCTATGAGCGAGAGCGAAAGATATTTTTACATACCTAACAGGATTCTTTTACATGCCACAATCGACATGAGGATCGACGGCTTTACTTCCTCTCCGAAGAAAGTTGTGCTACGGATTTTTATCACTCAAGAAAAATTCGTCGACCCCTGCTGGGTCCAAACCCACGAACATCGGGTCCTGAGGCAAGCACTTTACCCAAAAACCACTGAAGTCGTCAAGTTGCGCTTTAAAATCTCTAGTAATGGCTACTTTTTACTACCTTTTCTAATATTTTATTTACACTGTAAATAATACGTTCTAAATGGTCCGGGGTTCAATCCTCGGTCCCGGCACAGATTTATCTGATTACCAAACCCTTCCTTCACCTCTGACAAGATGTGTATTAATCACAACTTGTGAATGTGAGGAATGCCAGGCCTCCACCGTGGTTCGGATTCCACGTTAAACTGTAGGTCCTCCATTTCATCTCACAATCACCCTACCATTACACATTAGCGTAAGTGCGTATAACCCGAATGGGTAGTAAGACGTGGTGCTAATAATAATAATAATAATACGTTCTAACACATTTAATTAATAATACTGAGAGTATGAATATCATATTCATTATTTAAATCAAACACTAGCCATACAAACCGGCTTCGGTAGCCGTATAATCTAAGGCGCTATTCACGCATTAGACTAGACTCCCGATGATGGGGAGGTTGAGGTTCGAATCTCGGTCGGGTGTACAGAGGGTGATTTTTCTAAAATATTTTTACACTCTACCTCCACGTAAATGCAGGTACACTTCCTATATATATATATATATATATATAACCTTCTTAATCCCTTAGACCATTAGCTCAATTAGTACATAGGCGTATAACCCGAACGGTTAGTAAGGAGAGGTGCTAAAAAAATTAACCGTACCAAAAATAATTTCATAAAATCAAATTTCTCTGATCTTAATAAAGAAACTCAAAAGCTTATCTCTTTAAGAAAGTAAGCTTGCCATTCATCCTTATCCTGAAGACACCGCAATTCAATCCCTAACCTAACACCGCCTAACCTTCTAGAAATATATTTTCACATTATCCTCCCCTCGACGTCTTGGGACGACAGGGGTTCTGGTTTCTACAGTTTTTCCTTAATAAGTGTTAGTGCACACGCCTATTATCACCGATAAGTGCCACATAATCAAATCTTTTGTCGATCTAGTGTTTATCACGCGTCTTACTACCAATTTGGGTTATACGCCTATAAACTAACTACTCTAATGTGCTAAGGATAAAGAAAATTGAATTTAGAGGAAATACACCCGCATTTGAATGAAGGTAAAAGGTAAAAATAGGTTAGTTATGCCCATACCACCCCTCCCCTCCAAACTCCGCATTCGTTAAGAGCTAGCTCACACCTTTGTATGTAACATAAGAAATATATGTTCGTAATATATATTAATAGAATGAAGAGTTTGTCTGTCACGAGCATTGAGTGGTGACCACCGCACACAGAGGGATGACATTTTAAAATGATCAGCCCCCTCGCACAAACATATTATTCACCTCGAAGCTGGAATTTTAATTTTTTTGTTTGATTTCTTAAAATTTATCAAAAACAGGTTTGAAATAAATAAAACTAAAATCAGAAAACTTTTGCGAAACTTTCGCACATTCAAACTCCCCCTCCTCCCCCCCCCCCCCCAAAAAAAAAAGATTTATTCTTTTGTTGGGTTGTTGAAATTAAATACTCAGCGAAGTGTATACAAAAAAAAAAAATAGCAGAGAGAGTTTATTTTAGTTAATTGATAGAAAAATATTGTTAGATTTTTCTTTTAACTTTAATTTAAAAAAACAATGTGTTTTAACGTAAACCGAGTATGCTATGTCAGAAGTCGGTAAAAAATCCTATCCACTGATACCTTATTCATCGCTGTAGGCTTTGTATTAGTTGATAAAAAGGAATGTTGACAACAGAAATAATATATAGAATATTTATTTGTATGTATTTGAAGAAAATAAATTTACTGCACGGTGTAGCTACGCAATGCAAGGACGGACACTACTTCTTCTAGAAAGATATAAAGCTGACAATATCAACTCTGAATTCCAACAGCATCCTGTTATGCGGGGTGATACTATAGTTATCATAACACAAATAGAAAAGATCTCGACTTGATTATTATTATTATTATTATTAGCACCGCGTCTTACTACCCGTTCGGTTTATAAGCACTTACACTAATGTGTAATGGTAGGGTGATTGTGAGATGAAATGGAGGACCTACAGTTTAACGTGGAATCCGAACCACGGTGGAGGCCTGGCATTCCACACATTCACAAGTTGTGATTAATACACGTCTTGTTAGAGGTGAAGGAAGGGGATTGGCAATCAGATAAATCTGTGCCAGGACCGAGGATTGAACCCCGGACCCCCAGCACAGATGTCCGACACCTTACCCCCTAGACCACCAGGTCACCTTTTATTTCGACTTGAAGGACGCGAAATGGGTTCAGAGTGGTCGTGTTTTTTGTTTTTTTTCCGGAAGTGTATAACGTAAGAGTTCACATGAGGTTGTGAAGCAACACGTGTGTCTATGCTGACGTGACCACGTGTATATTATTCAGGCACTCAGACAGTATTGAAAGGGGGTAAAAGGTGGGATGGGAAGGGGGGGGGGGGGGAAGCTGCCACTATGCGTGAGTGTGAGCAACAGTAGTCTATCGAAAAATATTTGTTGGCGCAAGTTATTTTAGTGTATCTAGGTACCCGCCTGTAGATATTTAGCGCACTCGTGGCCTCAGCTGTGGGGAAGAGCGTGTATAGGCTTTGTGACCTTTAAACTTTGTTCCAACCACTTCCGAGGGACTTTTGATAATTACAATCAACGCAGGGGTGGAAATTTCTCGATTTATTTATAACGTAATATTGAAATCCTGTATCTATCGCTCAAGAGATTATTAAGAAATAGTCTCTTTAAAAAACAAAATAAAACAAAACGCTACTGTCACGACGTGGCAGCCTAGAAATATTCAGTTTGAGATCTCTTTAAATGGGCTTAGCTCAAAATTACTTCAGAGGAATTATTTTTTTGTGAATAATTCTCTAAATACGAGGTACTGAGTATTAACCTCGGTTAAACACCTGGAGACCAACACCTTTGCTCAGTTGGTAACGAGTTTGTTGGTTGTTCTTGTTCTTGTTCTTGTTGTTGTTGTTGTGATCCATGGAAAGGAGGGGGTAACAAACTTCCAAAAGATTTTGCTTCAAATTCCAATGGAATCAAATAATGTCGTGTTCTGAAATCAATCTAAATTCACTGAGTAAGGTTTCGGGCTAGTAATATATCTTTATTTATTTGTTTGAGGTATTTAACGTGCAATTTCTGAACCGACTGATTAGCATACGTGAATTTCTATTATTGAGAGCGAAAGGACCCACCAATTTTTGCCGGGAAAGGTATTTTCCCATACCTTCCAGGGTTCTTTTACATGCCACAATCGACATGGGACCGACGGCTTTACTTCCACTCAGAAAAAAGTTGTGCCGTGGATTTTTATCGCTCAAAGAAAATTCCCGTCGACCTCATCTGGGTTTGAACCCACTAACATCGAGTCCTGAGGCGAGCACTCTACCCCAAGACCACCTAGGTCGACAACTCTACTAATATAATCATCATCATCAGGTGTTGTTTTACCTATTGGCAGATTCTTATTAAAATCCTCCTCAAAGTCTTTCGATCCTGTCTGGGCCTCTTGATATTTTCTTGTCTTCCTCCAACCTTTATTGAATCCAGCATCTCTTTCTTTCTCTCTTTCCATTTATCAATCCTTAAATTGCAATCTTCAGCAGGTATTCCCTTATAGTCGTAACTAGTAATATAAGACACCTCGATTGTGTAAAGCAAAGTAAAGTGAACCAAATTTTAAATCATATGAGCACAGTCAAGGCGGTAATCAGGGGGGTTTGGGGGTTCAAACCCCCTTGAAATTTTATGAACAAAATATATTTGGTTTTATTTACTATTCAAACAATATCAAAATTAAGATACAAGTACAAATTAGGGGACTGTGTTACCATAAAAAAAAACCCACTTCAAATAGCTTCTAAAGGTGTTTAGTATCTCGAACTTTTCCTAGCCTTCGGCAGTTAGAGGGTCATGTTGCCATAAAATAAATTGTTAGCTTCTAGAACTGTTTATCATTTAGAATGTTTTTCTAACCTTCCACAATTGGGTGATGTACCCACCGAACACCCCCCTGAAATTATTGGCTGGCTACGGCCTTGATCACAGTTCTCTATATAATCGGTGGTGTTTAGTAGCTTATTCCACGGAGGTGGTGTGTTTTGACGCGCTAAGTAGTCTTACACAAAGTTCCACTCAGCGCTACATCCGCAATGCCCTGGCCTATTCGACAGACATGTGTCGAGGGAATCCGCGCAGAATATGTGAGTGTGTGTGTGTGTTTGTGTTTGTCGGGAGTGGTAGGTCATGTGTGGTTGAGCTGTCCTCTTATTATGGCCCCACAGGATGAAACACTGACCAGATGCAAGTAGAGTCTTTCTACTACCGGCACGCGACCATTTCCCTTAGAGAGGCGTTGAGCGTTTTCTAGTTGATTTATCGGTACATTTGACTGAAGACTCGTCTGATTGATTTATTTAGCTCTTATCCGTCACAGTTGATTGGTGGCTAGAGTGATCGATGATGATCCAAAATTGCTAAAAAAAAATACTCAAAATTTACAAAAATTGAATAAAAAACTAGTATCGTATGAATAACTCAAACACGCACTTTACAAAGAGAAACTCAAAAATGACTATATATTTAAAGATGAGGGGAAAAAAACCCAACAAAACTTTAAGGGTACAGATTAAAAGTTAACATATTATTTATCATCGAATTTTTGTTTTTTGAATGTAGCTTATTTGTCTTAAATTTAAAGAATGTTATTTATTTATATAATATTAATTTAATATAGTAAATACACTTTTGAATAGCTGAATCTACGCTAATTGTTATTGATAAAGTGAATAAATAATAATATTGCACGTCTAGGCTACAGCACTCGTATCCCAATTTATGGAAAGATTATCCAGTACTAATGTACCGTTGTCCAGGGGACGCCCGAATGTACTAATAGTACATCCTTTCCGTGGAGCCGTTTTCTATGTCCTGATGAGATGAGGTGATGGTGATAGTGAGTATGAGGGTGATAGTGATTAGAGAGTATGATGGTGATAATGAGTATGAGTGTGATAGTGATTAGTGAGAATGGAAACACTTAAACCTAACCTAAGCCTAACTAACAAAATCCTGGTGACTGTAGGGGTAACTCCCCTTTCGGAAAAAATACCCAAGGTACCAGCCAGGAATTGAACCAGGGACCCCTAGAGTCGTAGCCAGGTGAACCAACCACCACGGGGCCAGTTAATAAAGTGAATGAAATTCCTCTAAAATTAAATAGTAAATATCTTTGTGACTTTTTAATCGGATTCGAAATTAAATTATAAATTATACATATATTATTATTATTATTATTATTAGCACCGCGTCTTACTACCCGTTCGGGTTATACGCACTTACGCTAATGTGAAATGGTAGGGTGATTGTGAGATGAAATGGAGGACCTACAGTTTAACGTGGAATCCGAACCACGGTGGAGGCCTGGCATTCCTCACGTTCACAAGTTGTGATTAATACACGTCTTGTCAGAGGTGAAGGAAGGGTTTGGTAATCAGATAAATCTGTGCCGGGATCGAGGATTGAACCCCGGACCCCTAGCACAGAAGTCTGACACCTTACCCCTAGACCACCAGGTCACCATTTATACATATAAATGTGTCAAATTATATTAACTATATTTTCTAAGTGACCCGCTTTGGTGGACGCATCGTCTAAGGCGTCACTCTCACAATAATCCAGACTGCCGATGAGGGGGAGATTGGGGTTCGAATCCATGTCGAATTTTCTGGGGATGGTTTATACTAAATGATTTTCCCCTCTCCCTTCACGCAAATGAGGGCACACTTCATTTAAATTAAACCTTCATAATTCCTAGCACATTAGTGTAGTTAGTATATCGGTGTACAGCCCAAACGGGTGGTAAGACGTGATGTTAAAAAAACTTTGATGCTGCCCGATACGTTTTCTAATTTGGTAGCGCGTTTTTCATACTGAACTCAGGATCCTTGGTTTGATTTCTGGCATGGGCAGAATATTTTTCTCTTGTGATAATAAGGCTTCCCGTCCTACAGTGATGAATTCACGTCCGACGGATTAAGTGCTTTATCAGTTTTAAAATTAAGTTAGTTTGTAAGTCATGTAGTGATAACATCAGTCGGTTCAGAAAGTGCACCTTAAATACATGATAAATAACATCGATGTTTTCGATTCGATGTTTCAACCACTCCCGCGTTCAAACATCACGTCTCCCCCTCTCAAGTGTTTGGGTGAGGTCACGTGATCAATTGAGTAGTGTGACGTCACGGTCGATCAGTCACCGCAATAGGAGCACGTTGACAAACAAGTATCGGGCACGCACACCGGTCCCAATTAGCCACACCGGTGACAACCGGGAGGTGTCACTTGAAGTGTGTTTTTTTATAGCTCTTTCTCTCTCTCTAAGCCACAAGTACACGCACCCATCATTTTGGAGGAGAGTTAACTTTAGGCTTATACAGGATGGGGCAGAAAATGTTGACACATTTAATAACACCATTTATGAAGAAGAATCTGACTGCCTTAAAATATGAGTGAAGAATGACCCTGGGCACGGGTCGATTCCTGGATAGCTCAGTGGTTAGAACATTGGCGTACTAAGCCAAAGGTCCCGGGTTCGATTCCCGTGTCCAGGTGTCATTTTTCAGAATACAACACCATTTATGTTTGACCTTTCTGACCCCGGAACTGTAATGCTGGAGCATGGATACCAACAACTTGTGGGTCCAACAAACTGTGCGAGCATGGATACCAACAACTTGTGGGTCCAACAAACTGTGCGAGCATGGATACCAACAACTTGTGGGTCCAACAAACTGTGCCCACACAGTTTCTCGATCGTCAATGGAGGTACTTCACAAAATGTTTCCTCGGCAGCTCATTTCACGATTTGGGCCCATCTCCTGGACACCACGTTCACCAGACTTAAACAGTTCCAGACTTGTTTTTTTTATCGTGGGGAATGTTAAAGAGTCATGTTTACGCGAATCACAAAAAAAAAAAAAAAATCTGGAATAGGGATGTGAAAAAAGTAGCAAAATTACTAATATCGATATTTTCCTTTCGATACTAGTATTTTTTTACTCAATAATTTTTCCCCGATACTTCTACTGATATTAGCACTCACACTCCAGTGTCGAAAGAAACCACATTTTTCTTATCTTCACTCCTGAGGTAGTTCTACTAGTTACACTCTTAAGTAGTTCTACTAGTTACACTCTTAAGTAGTTCTAGCTAGTTTACATACACTCGAAGTAGTTCTACTAGCTACACTCTCGAAGTAGTTCTACTAACTAGTTACACTCTTAAGTAGTTCTACTAGCTACACTCTTGAAGTAGTTCTACAAGTAGTTCTACTAGCTACACTCCCGAGGTAGTTCCAATAACTACCGTCTTGAAGTAGTCCCACTACCTACGGTCTTGAAGTAGTTATGCTAATAACTGTCGTGGTAGAGTGTTGAACTGATGTGAACTCCAAACACCTGGAAAAGGTTAATCCCCAAGCCCTCGCAACACATCCATGATGACGTCATGTCATGTTTTAACACAAAGTGTCTGGAGGATCGTCTTAAAGAGGACATTAAGTTGTCTTTGTCACAATGAAAGTGTATGATTGAGGTAACCCTCAATTAGGGCGGGGACAGGTTATTCATGAACTGTCGTTTAAGAGGGCAGAGTGTCACACACCAGTTTCACCAACATTCACTCTTAATAAGGAATTATCTCGAGAGCTTCACTTGTGGTTAACGTCAATGGTACAGAATCCTCGAAGGGAAGTGGCATTACGACGCACTTTATTAAACGATGTTGCGTTTTTTTTTTTTTTTTTTTTTTTGCGCATTACACAAAAATAACATTAAAAACTTAGATCTCAGTAAATGATAAAAATGATAAATAATGAAGTTAATTTTATCTTTATTTTTCTAGCTAGCGACTAGCATGGCGTTGACCTTGGTGGTCTTGGGTATAGTGTTCGCCTCAGGTCGCAATGTTCATGGTTTCAAACCCAACCGGGGTCAAGGGATTTTTCTCCGTAGCACAACTTCCTTCGGAAGAGAAGTAAAGCCGTCGATCTCATGTCAACTGTGGCATTTAAAAGAACCCTGGAAGTTATGTGAAAAACTTTTCCCAGCAAAATTTGTTATTTGAAATATGATAAGTATCTTCATCACTATTCTATTCTATTTGACGTCACTGCAATATTTTAAATATTTAAAAGTAGATACCTTTAATAATCTTTGATTAGAGTTTAAAGTAAGCGACTTAGAACTTTTTCAAATTTGCCATAATGTGTTATATTTTAATATGAAAACGAATATATATATATATATATAGACAAGAATGAAAACCATTTAAATGGTGAATATCTTCTTCGGCTCTCATCAGTGATCTTAGAGTGGCTGTCCCCGAAAATACCAAGAGCAAAATGTTCAGTTTAGGGACGAATATTGGACCTAAAATACAGGGCCAGGCCCATAATCCCCAACTGTAAGGTCATATTAGATCTAAAATCAAGACAATTTCTGGCCAATCAAACCGACCTAAATAACACAAATTAAGAGTCGATACAGTTGACATTCTCAAGTGACTTACTCAATGGCATTAGGATCTCAAAAGCTAATTGCCGTACTTACAAAAGTACGCCATCTATCCCTATCTTGAGCTAGTTCTATCCAGTCCACCTCATTACACCTTGTCCCTATCTTGAGCTAGTTCTATCCAGTCCACCTCATTACACTCTATCTCTATCTTGAGCTAGTTCTATCCAGCCCACCTCATTACACCCTATCCTATCTTGAGCTAATTCTATCCAGTCCACCTCATTACACCCTATCCCTATCTTGAGCTAATTCTATCCAGTCCACCTCATTACACCCTATCCCTATCTTGAGCTAGTTCTATCCTTTCCACCTATAACACCTGTCCCTATCTTGAGCAGTTCTATTCAGTCACCTCATTGGATCCTACCCCTATCTTGAGCTAGTTCTATCCAGTCCACCTCATAACACCTTGTCCTTATCTTGAGCTAGTTCAATCCAGTCCACCTCATTACACTCTATCTCTATCTTGAGCTAGTTCTATCCAGCCCACCTCATTACACCCTATCCCTATCTTGAGCTAATTCTATCCAGTCCACCTCATTACACCGTACCCTATCTTGAGCTATTCTATCCAATTCACCTCATTACATCCTATCTCTTTCAGGTCAATTCTAATGTTATCCTCTCATCTGCCTTTAGGTATTACCATTGGGTTTACCAATCAGTGCCCTGATCAAGGTTATATATTCCCCCATTCACGCTGCATGTCCTGTCCACAGTAATCTACGAGACTTGATTAACTTAACAATGTCTTGTGATGAATAGAGGGTATGTAACTCATCATTATATAATCCCTTCACCTCCCCAATAGCCTCATCCCTTTTCGGACCAAATATCTTCCTAACCACCTTGTTTTCGAACATCCTAATTTTTTTTTCTATGTCATGTAAGTTAAGATACCAAGTTTCAAATGACACATAGCAGAATCTTTCAAGCCCATCAAATTGGTGGTGACGTCACATCCGCGGTGTGAAAAAGTGTCTGCAAGATATAACATTTAACAGGTAACCCTACAATTATTATGGACCCTGCCTAATGCAGGATTTTCTGGGGGGGGGGGGGGAAGGAGTGGTCGTGGTTTGATTGACATCAGGGGGTGGAGGAGGGGGGTAACAGAGAGGCAATGTTCACACGCTGAGTGACGTCAGCTAATTCCTCTGTCAAGTGTTAGGTGTGAGAAGGGGGCGTGGTCACGAGAACAGCAGAGTGGTGCGCGATGGCTGATGGCCACATGCTACTGGTTTTTGATTTTTCTTTCTTTTAATCCATCTTATTAGAACGCTTAAACCCATCTGCTGATATTAAACTAACTAGTCTCAGGGAAGTAAATTAGGATGGTGGTATTTTTTTTTAAGTGACTCCCCTTGTACTCGCCTGGAAAGAGAATAAAAAATATATGGAAAAGTTAGTCACATTAAAACTCTTTTATATTATTTAGATTGGAAAATGACGCCTGGATACAGGAATCGAACCAGGGAACTTTGACTTAATATGCCAATGCTCTAGCCACTGAGTTGAAGGTGGCTGTGTAATCTGATACCTCGTTATCTTAATTGATAACATATATGTATCTGACGATTTCCCCACGTCCATCACAGACTCTGCCTTAAAATATGAGTGGAAAAAGACCTTAGCCATGGGAGGATTCCTGGATAGTTCAGTGGTTAGAGTATTGACGAACTAAGTAGGCCAAGGGACCCGGGTTCGATTCCTGTGTCCAGGTTTTATTTTTAAATTTAAAGAACATGATATTTAGTTGTGGCTATAATCATAATTAACAAATATAATAACTTAGTGTGACCTGGCGGTCTAGAGGTAAGGTGTCAGACTTCTGTGCTGGGGGTCCGGGGTTCAATCCTCGGTCACGGCACAGATTCATCTGATTGACAAACTCTTCCTTCACCTCTGACAAGACGTGTATTAATCACAACTTGTGAATGTGAGGAATGCCAGGCCTCCACCGTGGTTCGGATCCCACGTTAAACTGTAGGTCCTCCATTTCATCCCACAATCACCCTACATTAGCGTAAGTGCGTATAACCCGAATGGGTAGTAAGATGCGGTGCTAATAATAATAATAATAATAGCTTAGCTATTTAATCCATCATCCATCTGTATATTCAATGTCACAGATGTCAATGTCCCGATTGTTTCGGGTGAGCACACAGACTTGTGACGTAAGGAGGGATCCAACGCTAGATGGGAGGATTGCTATTTTCAAACATTGGCTAGCTCTTTATACAAGTTATTTAGAGCTAATTTTCATAATCTAATGGTCAGAGTTCCCTGGTGTGATCCCCGGTGCTTAAAGATTTTCCTCTGAAGACGTGTGAGTCAAGAACGGGGTCAACTCTGCCTCGTGAGGACCAAATGAGAAGGTTCTTGAACGAAAAAGTAGCGGCTCTGTTCTAGAAAACTGAAATTAATGACTGAAATGCTAGCTGTGCTGACCAAGCAGCAACCTATATCCATATAAGTTGGCACTATCTTCACCAAAATACCTCTTGGTTGGCATGGATCGATTGCGGAATGACACACTGGAGTTTTTTTTTTGTTCATGGTACGAATCATATTATGATTAAGTACGGAGTTGTTTTTTGAGCTATATGCACAGTTTGTTGCCTACCCTGTAAGGGAACGTCGTGTCTAGGTATGTATGTGTGTATGTACGTATGTATATATGTACGTATGTATATATGTACGAATGTATATATGTATATATGTACGAATGTATATATGTATGAATGTATATATGTATGTATATATGTACGAATGTATATATGTATGTATATATGTATATATGTATGTACATATGTATGTACATATGTATGTACATATGTATGTATATATGTATTTACATATGTATGTACATATGTATGTATGTATTTAATATATTTAAGGTTTTCTCAATTCTGGATATGTGATTTAGGCACCCTCCAATAGGTTAAGTTGAATTTAAAGTCGCATTATGATATGTGATGTCTGTCTAGAAAATGTAATTTAAATATCCCAATTAAAAAATAGAATAAAACAGTGATTGAAGAGTAAAAAATTAACTTAAAAAGTTCAGAATAGTAAATGAATAAAATATTATATATATGAATAATTTTAATTGGCTATACGGACATAGCCACATAGACAAACCCCTCTTAAGAAATGTCCTTAGGTTAAGTTAGTTTGTGAGTCGTGTGGAAATAAATCCTAGTTTGGTAGAGTGAAAGGGATCACAATAGTCTTTATTACCAATGACCTTAGGTTAAAGTTCGAATCTCTGCTGGATTAATTAGGTGTCCGCCCCCCCCCCACCCCCCTCACATATCCGCTCCATGCAAATGTGGCTGCGTTTCCTCTAAACTATTCATCTCATCCCTACTTCATGGAATAAATTTATTTTAGCCCTTCATCTTACTATCCGATCGGGTTACAGGCTTATGTACTAACTACTCTAATGGCTTTTAGGGATCAGGAAGGCTATATTTAGAGGAAGTGTACCATCATTTGCATGGAGGGAGACTGGAAAACTTTTTTAAGCTACCCTCAATACATCGGAATAAGATTAAAACCTCGATCTCCCCGTCATCGGAAGTCTAGTATATTGCAAGAGTAGCCCCTTAGACCATGAGCCCAACGATGCGGGTGATTAAGTTGTTAAGATAACCAATGTGTTAAAACGTATGAACTAAAAAAAAGGGTGAATGCACGTTAAAATACCATAACTTTTTTTTCCACGTTTAAAGTGTCAGCTTTTCTACCATCGGCACCGGCTTCAAACCCAGTCAAGTGAAACGATTCCTACTCTGCACGGAATAATAGTTAGCCTTTCACAAAGTCCTACCGCTGCTGTTGTTGCATGTTAACTCGTGTAATTACTTGAGCGACCAGACACGGTATTTAATTGTTCAGTTAACACGCTTTTTAATCTTGTTCGAAAGATGAAGAGGAATGCTTTACTTTGAATCTAAGAATCGCCACGGCTAAGAAATACCTGCGTTCATTTAATTAAACCTTACAACTGACATATCTTCACGATTTTATATATAAAGTGATTTGTCTACTTAGAACTAATTGAATAAACTAGTATTTAATTATAATGTACATTTATAATCTTGTACATTACAAAAAGCGTATAAAACACCATGAAATTAATTATTGGTTGTACTTAGCTTTTATAATTTTATGTGCCTACACGTTAATTTGATCTTGATTATCAGCGTGTTTTTACGATGTTGCCTACTTGGAGATTTCTAAGCTATTTGTTCGAAGCGGGTTGCATCTTAACTTGACGCACATAAGCAGTCTAAGCAGTTCATCCCTGTGAAGTCTCTTGTTTGTCAACTGATAACACTTCCCCTCTTCATCTGACGAGTTTACACACCCACTATAATATTTGCGCCTTGAAAACATTGTCTTACTTTTTAAAATTACCTTTTCCTTGTTTCCTATTCTAGATAGACTTATGCTACCACGGACTTTTTTAATCTACATTCTGGCAGGAAGACTCCTACAGAACATTTTCGTGATCAAGTCAAATAGCCTAAATTGTACCGATAGATGACTTATAAGAAATAGGTTTAAAAAACCAACCTATTTCAAGATAAAAAAATAATACTGTGGCACTATAGGACTATTTTCTAGAATCATTTAAGAATTTATAGTTTTAGTTTCAAAGTTATATCGCTAAAACTCACCGAATAGAACGTCTATTATTCACTAACATTGGAAATCCTATCTCGATTTGTCATGACGTCACCGGTAGGAAACGTCCTAAATCTTCTGGTTTGTGCCTTTTTCGCCGAATCATGAAAATCATACAATCCCACGAAATTTTCTCGATTTTTTATTTCGCCGATCGACCTACCCCTATAACCCCCTACCAAAAATCTTATTCTCACTTTCGTAAAATTTATTTTTTAGGTATTTAAACTTGAACTTTATAAACTGATTTGATTATATTAGCACACGACTTATAGACTAATTTAAATCTACAACAGATAGGCCTATAACATATAGCTCCTCGACTGGAAATTCATTACTTTAAAAGGGGAACCCCAGTTTCCAAAATGATAGTTTTTTTTTATCCCCGTGATACTGGTGGTTCAGTAGGTGGACTCGCTACCGACGGAGCAACTGGGTTGGAATATGTAAAGGTTATATAGGTTATGTTAACAAAACAATACAAATCTTCACCGGCGGTCATTGACAAGGTACCCACAAAATAGGACATACTGTTAAAAGTGATTGTATATCGTTCGAGATGTAGGAAAAGCGAGAAAAGGACTTTGCAGTTTTTATAGCAACACTTTTTTTTTGTTGCCAAAACAAGTATAATATTGATCCAGTATAAACGTAAGAGTGTAATTTTCTTCACGTGGTGATATCAACAGTTGTTGAATATCCGCCATGCGCATAGCGGTATTAGATGAGAAACTTTCTAAATGAAGAGAAAAAGTCTTTATGAAATTCCAGGACATCCTTGACATATATTCAACAACTGTTAATATCAACATGTGAAGAAAATTAAACTCGATGTTTATAATGGTGAAATATTTTATTAATTTTGATAGAAAAAACTGCAAAAGAACACTACCCATAGTAACCTAACATTATCTTTATACCCACCTTCAAACTTAATAGGAAATACAGGGTGGCCTGGCGGTATAGGGGTAAGGTGTTGGACTTTTGTGCTAGGGGTTCGGGGTTCAATCCTCGGTCCCGGCACAGATTTATCTGATTGCCAAACCTTTCCATCACCTCAGACAATACGTGTATTAATCACAACTTGTAAACGTGTGGAATGCCAGGTCTCCACCGTGGTTTGGATCCCACGTTAAACTGTAGGTCCTCCATTTCATCTCACAATCACCCTACCATTACACATTAGCGTAAGTGCGTATAAACCGAACGGGTAGTATGAAGCTGTACTACTACTAATAATAGTAATAATAATAAATACAATGCTTAGTATAAATTAAACAAATGTGTAAAATAATGAGTTTGTGTGACTATTTTTTATCCATATAGTTATAGTAGATTAGTTTTTAAGCCTATCTACTGCAGGTTGATGACCATAGTACTAGCTATACCTAACAAAACCTAACCTTCAATTATGGGTAGAAGCATGGTGGGTTGTAGCACATAAGCTGTGAAAGTGCATGATTTTTTTGTTTAAGTGGCGAAGCTGGAAGTGGCGAACAAGGAAAACGCGAATGTTCTACGTCAGAATCCATACCACACTTCAAATTAAGTTAAGTAATTCCACTTATGGTCAAGAAAGAATAGAAGACAAAGAGAACGCCAATTTTCTAATTTAAACATGACATTCTTGCTTGAAACATAGATCCAAGTGGTTATTAATGTAGTAGTTTGTTTTTAATAACATAATTTATGAACAATAGAATAGAGTAGAACAATAGCATAACAAACTGGAGCTATAGACTTATTTTAAAAGAGGGTTAAGAAACAATAAGGTAAAAATTACTTGAAAATGTATTATTTACTTACTTAATTAGATGTATTGAGTGAAATAATTACTATTATTAGTTGTTCTCTCTTACGACAGGTCCAATCCTTTTGTCAGTGAACTTAGACCTCCAAAGCACCCTGTCCTCTGCCTCCTCCTTCAGCTCCCAGAATTTTCTTCTTTCCTTAAAGTCATCCAATATTTGAATCCTTCTTCTTCCTAAGCTTAAAACAAATTTCTGATAGTTATTTTTGTTGACTTGATTTATTAAATTTTTATTTATTTTAGGTGCACTTTCTGAACCGAATGATTATATCAACACACAACTTAAATCTAAATATAGAACAGACACAACATCCAGTCTCCGGCCAGTAATTCATCACTGTTAAAGGATAAAACTACATTCCACCAATAGTAAATTTTTCGGCCATGCCGGGAATCGAACCTGGTACCCTTAGCTAAATAGACAGACACGCTACCGACTGAACTTAGGTGCGGGATTTTCATCCTAACTTTAGTTAGAACCTCATGTACTGTGGGAACACAAGGACATAATAAATTACTAAGAAAAATGAAGTGTATTTAGACTAAACTTATTATCATTTACGCGTATTTTTTTTTACTGTCAAATTTATTTTCTAAGGTGTAAATTGTATTCGTAAATGATTTATGGAACTAAGGAATATTATTTTTACAACTTTTACATCAATGATGATGTTGTTTTGATAATAGGATATGATAATTCTGCAAACATTATTTTATTATAATGCTTTTATCACCCACACTGGTGGTTGGACAGATTAAGGAATTTGATTCGCACAAGGTCGCCACTGATATATTTGAGAATATCTTGACGGGACTAGCATTTCTGTGCAAGTACATTTCGTTCCAACATAGTGAGCTTAAAAAAAAGTTCTTCTTTCATAAATTACGCTTAATTTATTAGGTTTTTTTTTAGAAATAAGTTTTGCAGAACTAATAGGACTAACATGTACGGTGTCGTGGCGTGTCACCAGGTTAAGTAGAGCCTGTTTAAACTGTACCTGTGATATGTCTAACCTGCTGGATCCTTTTTGAACAGGCAAACATAATCTCTGCTCTAAAAACCTCACATGAGAATGTGTTTCCATTAATACCTGACCAATGAGTTCCTTACTCAGTGATAAGAACATATCTCGAGCACGGCTTAAACTAAATCTACCTTCCCTGACAATACTCCACGGCACGCCACTGATTGTGCAGCCACATTATTTAAAGTGCGGCAGAAGGGAGCGCAATTAATTTTACAGTTTTTATAGCATTACATTTTTTGGACAAAATAAATCAAATATTTCTCCAGTAGCAACATAAGAGTTTAGTTTTCTGCACATGCTAATATCAACAGATCTTGAATATCTGTCAAGGGTGTCCTAGAATCTTGTCAAAACATTTTCTCTTTATTTAAAAAGTTTTGACAAAATTCCAGGACACCCTGACAGATATTCAAGATCTGTTGATATTAGCATGTGCAAAAAACTAATGTCTATGTTGCTACTGGAGAAATATTTGATTTATTTTTTCCAAAAAATGTGTATTCTATGAAAACTGTAAAAAACTTGCGCTACCTTCTGCCGCACTTAATGGCTTAATACGCCAAAACTCTCTAACCACTGAGCTATCCAGGAATCGTCCCGTGCTCAGGGTAGCTCTTAGCTCATATTTTAAGGCAAAGCCTGTGATGGACGTGTGGAAATCATCAGCTACAAATGAGTGATCAATTAATATCACCGTGTTGAAGATGACTGCGTTATCTGATAGCACGTGATCTTAATTAACCACTCATTTGTATATTCTGATTCACACACGTCCATAACAGGCTCTGCCTTAAAGTATGAGTTAAGAGCTACCCTGAGCACGGGACAGTTCCTGGATAGCTCAGTGGCTAGAGAGAGCATGGGTGTACAAAGGCAAAGGTCCTGACTTCGATTCCCGTGTCCAGATGTCATTTTCCAATTTAAAGAATATGATATCTAGATGTGGCTTTAACCTTAATTAACAAATATAATAACTTGACTATTTAATCCATCACAGTATTTATGATGAAAACTAATTTAAAGCATTTCAGTAATATTCATTAGTTTTAGTAAGGAGAAATATGAATTTATAATATAAACAACATACTTAGATGTTACAATTACTTAAATTGATTGGTATAACTTCTTTGACTTCATAATTCATGATAAATTAGGTTTGTCCTTAAATAAATTATCTTGCACGTTTTTTTCCTTAAGGACAAACCTAATTTATCATGAATTATGATGTCAAAGAAGTTATACCAATCAATTTAAGTAATTGTAACATCCAAGTACGTTCCTTATATTATAATTTAAAGTGTTTCATGGTAAGATCTTTAGATATTTCAATAAAAAGAACCCTATTGGGAAGGCATGTTGGTCGGGGTTCGGCCCCATGTTGGTATACTAACTTGGCCTCGGCTGTTGTGACGTTGTCCTAAGGACGGATGTATGTTATCTCAAAGTGGACGGAAGATAAGCAAGTGATGGATAGTATGATAGAACCCTTTCTAACCTAACTAACCCAACCAATCCTATGGCACAACCTAAACAAGCCTAACCTATCATAAGGCACAACACCCTCTTAATTCTGAACAAAATAAGATGGAAAGTTTTTGGATGTTTCATGTGGCCAAATTTTTATTACGGATGGAGCTCAAAGAATAATTTACTGCCTAAATGATTGCTGGTGCCCAATTCTTATCTCTACCTCCCAATATCACAAACCTTAAAAACAAACATGATTACAGGTTGTATTATGTATCATTTAAATGGCAGCTATGTTCTTTTAGAATAACTGTCCCCCTTTTAAAAAAACTTATAAGAAACATTGAATCACTTTATTATAGAAGGAAGTATTTCATTGTTTTATGGATGAATTTACACATCTCATAATCAAGTCCTAGTTAGTTTTTTAACGTGAATAAAACACATTATGACCAAAGTCTGCATTGATGTTAAAACATGTATTAAGAATGTAGCTGGTAAGCAGTGTGCGTGGATATAATATAAATAATTTCATTACATATATTCTTGACTTCACCCGATTCATTGTTTTCAATACAATTCCAAAATATCTATACAATGATAAGTTTATACTATTTCCTTTTTTTTTTTTTTTAGAAATATATATACTCATATGCTTGCGCAAGCAGTACGCCATTGTTCCATTATAATAAAACATTTCACAACTATTGTTAATAGAAAAATATATATATCTATTTCTTTTACAATGCAGATTCATCAATTCGTTAAGAAAGTTTTCAATATGTTTCGCAGCCTTGGCTTTAATTAAGATCTTGGTGGGGGTTTTTTTTTAATCTTCTTAGAAATGTAATCGAGAATCTTTCTCTTTTACCTGAGTGTCAAGTGTTCGACCGCGGTCACGGAAATTACTCTACTAATGTCGGTTTCAGTTAGGGGTTACCTTTATTATACGTTTCCTCTTACAGTGGGTTAGTCTAATATAACTTAAGTAGCTTTTAAACCCCAAGCCACGTCTTAATTTTTCAAGCAAAAGATTTTTTTTAAGCAAGAATATCGCGTATGTATGAAGTGTTATTAAATTTTTTTTTACCAGTGTTGTGCATAAGTGAGCTAAGAACCTAAAAAGAAAAGTTGTATTTTTTTTTTTAAAATCTATGTTTTACTAAACCGCCTGAGTTATTCATAAAATTTACAGAACCGTTTTAGGGATGAGGTAGATATAATTTAGAGTAAATGTACCTTCATTTGAATATCAAGGAGTGAACAAAAATTAGAGAAAAATACTCCCATTACATCTGGCTTTGCCATCACCGGCTAACCAGAACCAGACGATAATGATCCTTTCAATCGATCCACCGATGCCAGTTTTTGAAAGTTAAACTATTATTTATCTACTAAATTAATCATTTTTATATTATTATTATTATTATTATTATTAGCACCGCGTCTTACTACCCGTTCGGGTTATACGCACAATCATTTTTATACTAATATTTATATATGATTTAGTAGAAAAGCCCATTGGAAATGCAACCCACAGTAGCTGCATCGTTGACACAGCATAAAAAACTAAATTAATAAAAGAAATATCGTCAAATACATTTTTCTCAATATAATTATATTGTCTTTTATGCGACATTATTAGTGGCAAGATGATAGGAAAATCTGATTTTATTTTATTTCGAAAATAAAATTAAAGCCTTCTAGTATCACATTCAGTTAGACTAAGCTGCCAGCGATGGGAATATCGGGGTTCGATTTCCCGTCGGGTGAGATCTCCCTAAATTGTTTCCCCTTTTTTTAATCCATAGAAATTTGGGTATAATTCCTCTAAAAATTTACCTTTCTCATCCTTATTCCACTAGACTAATGTTTATAATACGAACGTGTAGTGAGGCGGAGTGAAAAATAATTATGCCTATATAAAACATCTTGTACACCTTAAAATATAAAATTTTGATGATTATAAGGAAATTTGAAGTGTTAGGCTTCTCAAACTCACTCAATCTTTCTAATATAAGCTGACAGTTTGAGACAAATGGCATTTTAAAATGTACCGGTATTCTCCTGGAGGGATGATATAAAATCACATTGCACTAAAAATATTCTCCAATGGTAAACAATTTATTCGAATCCGATTTCCATGTCCATGGGTTCGTCTTTTGATTCTGTATAAATAATATATTTATTAAAGATTAGTCACATCCCAAATTTATCGAATCCTAATTTTTCTTTTGAAACTCAAATCCAAATTCGAATTTTCGAATCTTTTAAAAATATATAATTTTAGTTAAAGTAAAAAAAATATTTAAAATTTCATTAATAAAAAAGTTGTTTAAAGTTTGGTATCACTGACAAAATATATTTTGTTAGCCATGTCTTTTTACGTCACAAACAAAAAATAAAACAACTTTTTAGTAAATACAATATATTAATACAATAATTATGTTCTTTTATTTTTTTATGATATTGTTACCCTCCCAATCACACAAATCTATATAATTCCTTTTACAAATTGTTTAAAACTGTTATTTTAAGTTAAGATATTCATAATTGTATTTCCTTAGATAATATTTTAATATTTTTTTAATAATCTCAAATTTCTCGAAAACCATATATAGTATATATTAATAGTGTATTTATGTGATATCAGATGGATACAGTCCGAATCGAACCCCGGATCAAAGTCAGGGTGCACTAAAAAGCAAAAAACTAACCACTAAAAAGTGGTCATTGCACCTTTTTTTTTCTCGCGAAAGATTGCGTTACATTCAAAGCGTTCCTCGTCATCTAATTACTCTCCAAGCGGTTGGTATCCATGAATCATCTTGTGTCTCACACCTGAACGACAGAAAGGTTATCCGAGTGCATTATGGGAGTGCCTTCTATGGCAAGGTCAGACCGACTAATGGGAGGTTGGTTACCATTCCCATCTTCACACAGTTTTACGGTCTAATTGAATTCTAAGAATTTTTAATTTAAGTTTTTCCACCTCTTTAAGATATTTCCGGTCAGTGTGACATTAAAACGTGAGTTTTTTTTTAGCACCCCGTCTTACTAACCGTTCGCGTTATGGTACTAACTACGCTGATGGTTTTAAGGATTAGGAAGTTTATATTTATAGGAAGTGTAACCACAATTGCGTGGAGGGAGAGTGAAAAACCATTTCGGAAAAAAAACACCCTCAATACACCCGACCGAGATTCGAACCTCGATCTCCCCGTAATCGACAGTCTAGTCTACTGCAAGAGTAGCGCATTAGACCACCCGGACACCGAATCAGGTTCAATATTAGCTATTCAATAGATTGAGAATTCCAGGAATTCGCAACAGGTTAATATACTTAAGAAGGGGATGTAGGAGAAAAGAGTTAAGTCACGTGTTTTTGCAGTTTTTAAAGTAAAATATAGTTTTTTTGTTGTTGAAATAAATCAAATATTTCTTCTATACAAACATAATGTTTAAATATCTTCACATGTTGATCTCAACAGTTTTTGAATATTCGTCATAAGCGTAGCGGCGTTAGATGAGAAACTTTTTAAACGAAGATTATTATTATTATTAGCACCGCGTCTTACTACCCGTTCGGGCTATACGCATTTAAACGAAGAGAAAAAGTTGTAATTAAATTACAGGACACCCTTAAAAGATATTCAACAACTGTTGATATCACCATTTGAAGAAAATTAAACTCGATGTTTCTAATGGATTCTAATCGATTTCTTTTGACAAAAAAAAAAGTTTTGCTAT
This sequence comes from Timema podura, assembly GCA_033556935.1. Lineage (NCBI taxonomy): Eukaryota > Metazoa > Arthropoda > Insecta > Phasmatodea > Timematidae > Timema > Timema podura. The sequence goes on from JAVRXN010000005.1 coordinate 9,808,767, forward strand.
AAAAAATTACAAAAACACTGCCCTAAGCACACTTTCCCCCACTTTATGACGTCGTGTAGTGATGAATCCAGCCCGTCGCTATTTTCCGCGCACTTTTATTGACGCTCTAAAACTGCCCTACCACCCACTCGTATCTTGGAACTAGACCACCTTTTTACGGCCGACACTGAACTATTTATACTGCCTTTATCTCGGATAATACGCTCACCATGCGCGCTATTAACGGATTAACACCCACAAGGATGGTCACGTGGTATAAGGTCAACATTTGCTGATAGTGTGTTATGTGGTCAACACAACAAACCCTTTCGGCCTTTAATCTCAGTTTTCTAGACAGGAGACGCTACTTCTTTAGTCGATAGTAACGTCTGTTTTATATTTAGCTTACTAAAAATAAAGAAATTACGAAAAAATCTAATAGGGTAGGGTCGAGAAAGATCAATAAGAGGAAATTCAACAATATTTTTCTGGCTAAATTTGGTAGACGAATGTGTGAAAAAAAGAAACATTGAAAGAATAAAAGAGCATGTATGACTCTGTGTATGAATGTTGTTGAAGAGAAGGGAGTAGGCCTATGTAAGGATAGGGAAGTGTGGAGAAAGTGTGTGAGG
>JAVRXN010000005.1:10411877-10616877 GCA_033556935.1 Timema podura
CTCATTGCTCTAATTTTAGAGTTATGATTAATTGTAACTCCCATATTTTTTATAAACAATTCAAAAGTTCAACCCGACTTTTCCAAACAAGCAACAAGGTCCAAAATGGTCACGGAACTCTGCATTCCTACTCTTATCTACAATTACTATATAGACAATAAACAAATAATTAATTTCAATCTTTATGGCAAATATAAAATTAAAGGTTTTCCTTTACATATGGCCGATAGTTATGCAGCTCCATACTACTTACAATGCCCATGTCAGATAACACCTATCACAAGACATAGCTGACGTTAAATATTATTAAGATATTGCTCTTAAAGTATTTCCCCAAAACAAAAGAGTACCACATTAAATATTTAGTGTCAGTGATTACATTAACATTTCTAAATAACTTAAATGTGAAGTTTCCTCCACTACGCAAGTAGTCCTCAAAAGTTCAATTTTTTAAAGAACCCAGGATGATATTAATATTATAAGTTAAAGTGCCAGAAAGGAATTTTTAAAAAAATTATAAAAAATTTTTTTTTAATTAAGCCGAAATATAAACTTATCCTTACATTATAAATGTTTAAGAAGCCTTAGCTTCACCTTCCCAATTCCAAGCCGTGTCCAAGAGTAATATCTATCTATTACAAACGGTATTTTATATGGTACGCAAATTCGTCGAACACGTAACATGGATCACAGGGTGGAGGATCACAAGGTCAACACGCAAAAAGGGGGGGGGGGGGGTGCGTGGCAACGAGAACATTCTTTTTTCTTCGAGAAAACACTGGACGGCACTGGACGCATCTTAGCGGCCTCTAGCGGGCGAAGTTTGACTCTCTATTTGGGGCCGGTAGTTGTTGACTTGGTGGTTACGTGACTGGACGTGTAGTTTCGTTAGTCCGAGACGGTGAAATAGGGTGAGTGTTGACGATGTATATATTGAGAATTGTCCTTTTTTTACTCGTGACTTGTAGCAAGGAAATGCTACAAGGTGAACGGCTGCGCCACTAAGCAGAGCGGATTGTCTGTTGTGCTTTCTATTTTAGGCGTACGTGTTAATCAAGCTTTAAGCAGTGGATTTTCAATAGATGGGACTATGTTAGGAAATAGCAAGGACTATGTTGATGCTTGGCAAAAACTATGTTGGTACCTACGTAGTAAGGATTATGTTTGGACATATCAAGAACTATGTAGGTCTATAGCGAAGACTACGTTGAAACATAGCAATAACTATTCATTTGACTAATTACACCTTGATGTATCTCATATAATATTCAATCAAATTTGCCATACTATCTTGAATGTATTTAAGAGAGAAAGAGGTATCCAAACGTTTCCTTCTCTCTTACATAATGGTATGCAGACGACAGCTCGAAAATTTCAACCACGTGATAGGTGTGTTTTCGCGGTTGACCTGGTATCGATGTTAACGAAATGTTTATGACCGAGATGATACCAGAGCTCAGTTTGGTAACGTTTTCCCTGACCATACTAAACAGTATGGTTACGATCAATGAACTGATAATCTGTGCGCCAAATTTAAACTAGTACGACCTCAATGATGGATTTTCATGAATATAGTTTCGTTGTGAGGGAAGATAGGAGATTATTTAGATCAGATGATGGACATAAAATATTAATTTTAAAAAATGACAGTAAGCAGAGTCTTTAACTTATATTTAAAACTATAACAAAAGCTTTTAGTACTGTATCATTAGAGACTGCTTATATCATCTGTTCTTTTCAATTAAGTTTGTGGGAAACGTGCTTATTAATTTACTATGTCAATGGTTTCATTAGTTAAAATGAGCTGTCTCTGTAGATAATTAAATGTGAATACCTAGGAAAAATCTATACAGGTAATATTTTATAAATTTACAGTAGACCCTCGTTAATTTATTAATCCAAGTAACGATGTATTTTTTGTATAAAAATTGTAATTTTATTGACCTAGCTACATTCATCCAATCTGCTACTGTAATCATTGATCCCTCTTTCACCACAGTGTAATCAACACCTTTTTAATTTAATTATATAAAGGGGTTCATTACCACAGTAATAAACTTTATCAAATCAATGTCTGATTCTAATAAACTTAGTAGACAGTTAAAAGTGTTCATAGTCATTCAAAAATTATTTTGAAAATAAATAAAAATTCACTGTTCACTGTATAAAGTAAACTCCATTCACGGTAGGAATTACTCTCTGAAAGGTCTTTTTTCTTACCAATATCCTACTATATAATAGATTTCTGGTAGAGAAAAAGGCCTTTCAGAAAACAATTCCTACGGTGAACAGACTTTAGGTCGAAAATGGACCTCACAAAGTTTTGTGGATAAAAGTAAGAGTGACTTTTGGTGTGTGTTAGATTTGATACATTGCTCAATTAACCAATGTTAGTGTCATTACATTCTGATTCACTTATAGCCACTATAATATGTCAAATCAAATCTCACTCCGTTGCCATTTTTGTTTACGAATGACAACTTAAAATCGTTTTCTCACTTCAACTGGGTTAGAACCACTTGGTCGAAATCACTCAATACCAGGACGTACCGTAACCAAGTCAATTGCGAAAACTCGCCTGATATGCCCATCCTTTTATATTACAGAGCTCCATAGCATCCCACAACTTGGGTCCACCATATTGGATTTTTCTCTTAAAGTCAATATGCTCCATAGCGTCCGCACTAAATTTATATAACTTCCGTCCGCCAAATTGGATCCGCTATTTTGGATTTCTCAAGTTTAAGCTTTTTCTAATCAGGATGGCATGCTCCATGAAGTCTATTCCATATTTCGGCTCTCTGGGGTATCGTTTAGTTAAATAAAGAGCCAAAAGAGTAAGCAGACACCACATGGATTTTATATGCGTGGAAGATCAATTGAATAAAAAATTAATTAACGTGTGTCCAAACCTAAACGGATCTTGGAATCCATGAAAAGGCTGAGCACCAAAGTGGGTGATTGCAGAACTATAATTTATATAATTTCAACTTTATTTTTAGCATATCTAAATAATTTATAGTTGACCAAAGATAAGAGATAGTTTAAACCTCAATATTTGATCTGTGTTTTAATTTAAACAAGACAAATCCGATTTCACGTTATTACATAGCAATAATTTTAATAATAAATTGGTTAAGTAAACCGTTTTGAATCCGATCATGGAAGATATTTACAGTACAACTGATCGCTCTTGGGTATCAAAGGAATTTGATATATATGAATATTTTTCAGAATTTCAAGGTTTGATTCATAAAGATGAACTTAAGTATAATACTAACAAGCATAAACCATCTGCAGAGAAATATTTAAAGCACATACTATCAATGATGGAGACCGAATTAAATCCTCAACAGGAAAGTGAATTAGTAAATTTGGTCCAAGTCAAGGAACAGTTACGCGCGCCAGGTGTGCCCATTATTTTAAATGTTATGGAGATAAAAGCAGGTAAGCACTTTTTATTCCAACCAATTCCCACTCCTGATGAAAGTAAGATTCTCAAGACAGTGAAATACCGCAAAGACGAGAGATTGCCAGAGGTGTACTTTAAGTTTAAAAACGACTCGTGGGCAATACCCCAACCGTCTAGTCATAAGCCTATACAAGATTTGATACCTATGGATGAGATAATGATAAACATTCGTGTATATTTCCCCTTCAAGCACATGGTAGGAGAGCGGAGCCGCGTGCCGGTGAGGTGCTCTCAGGAGATATCAGCTCTCGGATTCCACACACTGGCAGAAATTAGAGACCATATTTACTGTAGGAATGATGGACTCGTATGCAAGGAATCCAGCGACAATCCCGATAACTTGACGACCAAGTATGCTAAAGACGTGTACAAGTCAGGTTTCTTCTACATCGGGTCTACGTTCTATAATGACCACAGACACCCGGGCAACATCGACTACAGTGAGGTTATCCGCAAGTGGGCTTCCGACCCTGGCAAAGGCATTGGACCACTACATATTGCAAAGATGGAGGATGTTCAGATGGCTACCTTGACTTTTCGGTTAGGTTATCCATATGTGTATGTCCATCAGGGAGACTGTGAACATCTTATAATTTTCTCTCAAGCTAATCTGCTCACACGAAGTAATATTCTTTGTTCGAAAGCCTATCCTCTGACTGTGTCAATGTCTATGCAGAAATGCAGCGTTTGTAACATTTGCGGGATTCATACGTCTAGATGGATTACCTTCGGACATTCAAACATTCCTAACGAACCTGGCTATTTTTGTGAGAGTTGTTTTAAGTCGTATAATTATGTAGGAAAGCAAAAAAAATATACATTTAAAGCTTATCCGCTCTTTGAATTCACTTTGGAGGCATCTAAATTTGCGGCGTCAGCCCTGCCATATGGTAAGCTCAAGAAAAAGTATGATGAAAAATTTAATAAAGCTATTAAAGATTGAAATAATAAGCTTTCTAAAGAGAGATTCCTCATATGCTAGTTGTATACTATCAACACCTTCATATTCAATATATGGGCCTTACATATTATAAAATTTGTCCAAATTAATCCATTACAAACCAAAAATTGCAGCAAAGGTATGAAGCAGGCCTAAATATAGTCCTGTGATCTATTTGGATACGCAACAGGCATTTTCACTTGTGTTTCACAACTATGGAATTATATTTTCATACAGTGAATTAATGTGAAGAGAATAAAAAAAGGTAAGCTAGCGCCAGATGGAGAAAGATATCTTATTGGCTGAACGTATGACATCACTCAGTACACTAGCCAGATCAGCGCAGAAAAACTAAAATGTTAAAAATAAGGTCACATTTTGTAACTTCAAATAATAAACAAACCTTTAAAATCAAACACCAATGTCCAATTAACGCTACTCTACCTTTTTTTTTTTAAAAAAACATGTTTGTCCATCTTCGTATTAAAATATAACTGCACTGTGTAGTGGGTGGCGTAAGCAATAACAAAGAGTAATCAAATTCCCTCCAAGTGGCGCTTCCTTTATTTTCTCTTTACGTTGCACTGAATCACCAATCACTCCAAAGAGAAAGCTTTGTGATAAATTGTTCCTTGTATTTACATGACTGAATTCTAAAACCTTATTAAATGTAAGCAAATATATTTTTAATAATTCGTTCAGGTATTAGATGAAAAGGGATGATCTGTACTTTTCTTGAACAATACTAAAGAACAAACATTGTTCAACTATGACAAGTCTAAAGCAAACAAAATATATCTATTAGGTTAAACGTTTAGTTTAGATTAGAAAGTTAAGTTTGGTTTAATAATGCATTTGTATACAGTGATTGATTGATTTAATTTTGTGTCTCTTATTAAGAGTGTGTCTTTATAGTTCATATTGTTTTGAAAAAACTTGCAAATGTTTTAGATTTTATATGTAATGACACAATAACATGCACTCTGAGATTAGGGCTTATAGCATCTATGTGAATTATGCTATAATAGTTAGGTGTAATTATATATTATATATTTTATTAGTTAAATGAAAATACCCAACAAAATGTTATGTTAATTCATAATCTGCTGAATTCCAAAAAATTCAAGTTGTATAAAGCAAATGCTTAAATTTTGTTTGTTAATCCTAAATATTATTTCTGTTGTCAACATTCCTTTTTATTAACTAATACAAAGCCTACAGCGATGAATAAGGTATCAGTGGATAGGATTTTTTTACCGACTTCTGACATAGCATACTCAGTTTACGTTAAAACACATTGTTTGTTTAAAATTTAAGTTAAAAGAAAAATCTAACAATATTTTTGTATCAATTACCGAAAATAAATTCTTTGCTATTTTGTGTATACACTTCGCTGAGTATTTAATTTCAACAACCCAACAAAAAGACTAATTTGGGGGGGTTTGAATGTGCAAAAGTTTTTAGGGTTTACTGGTAAATATATAGGCCTATTGTATATTTTTTAATGCAAAAATGCTGTCAACACATTTTATGCTAACTTAGAGTCTCTGGTTCGATTCCCGGCATGGACAAATATTAATCGGTGAAATGTGGGTTTACCCTTTCAAAGTGATGAATTAACAGCTCAAGGCTGGATGTTGTATTCTCTGTTCTAGATTTAAGTTAGTTTATAAGTCATATGCTGATATATTCATTCTATTTAGAAATAGCATGTTAAATACCTCAAATGAAAATATAAATATTACCCTTTCCGAATTTACTAGTATAAACCAAGGCTTCTCCACTTTAGAAAAAATCCTATTTTTTTCATATGTTGGTTATAGCAAATATTTAAATTCTCAGGACTTAATATATTTTCCACATCAAAGTGCTAGGACTAAACAAAATGAAGGGAGGAATGCAGCCCACACTTTACAATTGTCACCGAGTGGTTTAGTGCCGACTTCCAGCGGGAAAACATGGCGCATGTGGCTGACGAATAACTTTTGACAGGCCATCAAAGATTAATATATTTCACAAATCTTTATTAGAATATTCACCTTATAGAACATGTCCTTGGGTTTCATCAAAGAAAATTACAAAATCTGAAGTTTTTAACCTATACATTATGCAAAGCCGTTAAAAATGTAATACTCCAATACGAAGAGACAAACTCCACACTTAGGTTATAGCATAAGTGTTGTTTTTTTAATTAATAGAGCAACATTGATTAACACATTTTTAAAAGTTTCGTGGTCAATTTGTAAATATTTTTGACACTCATTTTTGTTACCTCTTAATAATTGGTCAAACTTTGAAGAAAATATGAAGTAATGTTTTAACACACATTTTATCAGAGTTGGTGTAAACTCTTAAATGATGTATTTTATAAAATAAAAATATTTCTTTTATAGGAGAAATATGACAATGTTATCATCATCTGACATTTCCGCCTCTGCAGAAATCGAAAACAAATCATTTGGAACAATAAGTCATCAGGTTGGTTGTTGATTCTCAAAGTAAATTTACAACAACAAAATAAATTTATTCAACAATTCAATAAAACAATAAATTACCACATTTTTGTACACACAAAATATTGTCAAAACAATAACTACATCCAACTGGAGCTTCTCTGGTCTCAAGAGGGTCATTTAGTTGAAATTAACAGTCTAAGTAGTTTTGATTATCACAAAATTCAAAACTTTAGAGTAACACACTTAAAAAAAAAAGTCAGTATGTCACAAGAGAGAACGTTTCAATTATATGACCATAATATTATTCCTTGTGGCCATAGGTACTTTGGTCAATAGATGGTATGTGTGAGAGAATATAAACAAACTTTCTTCATTCATAGCTCAGAAAGTAGCCAGCCTACACTTGACAATGCAAATAACCGCATCAGTTTAAACTTAGGAAAACACAATACCTCTTCAAAATGCTACCGCCAAAGATGTATATGCATTGTAGCACTAGTAAATTATGAGGAGAGGTGGGAATATTACAATAGCGTCGCATGATAAAAATAAAACTTTTCTTCAACTCTTGGAGCTTAAAAAGAACAATTAAACCAGTGAAACTTGTGTTTGTACTCCATAGAAAATGTGACTTTAATAAATATTAGTTCAATCACAGAAGTAGGCAAATTGTTTGTTTTATCATTAAAATCCACGAAGTCCATTGTACACTTTATTGTTGGAACTTTGTTTGAGAATCTTCTTTAATGCTGAAAAGAGAAAAAAAAATAGACTTAGCATCAGGATGGATAAATTGTTGATAAAATCGTTTTGAAGGTTTGTTAAATAGTCTTATAGAGCCGTCTACCAGAATACCTACCGACACAATTATGTAGTATGTGGAGACTTTTACCTGTGTTAGTTATTTCAGGATTAAGATTTGTGCACAAATTAGGCTACAAACTAATTACAGCCCAGATTTAAACTTCTAGGTTTCCATTTTCATTGTATGTGTGTCAATCTATATTCAAGAATTTACCAATTTTATTTATGGCTTTTAAAAAAAACTGCTTTCGTTGTATTCACTAATAGTGTAAGATTTTTAACCTGCCATACATACCTAATCACCCTTACAGGGTAGACAAGAAACTGCGTATGAAGCTCAATATTCTTTTGGGTTGTTTTCAAACCTGTCAGAATTTTGTACATGCAATTGGTAATAACTTGGTTACCAAGAGTTTTTAAATTGATTTAGCTATTTAAAAAAAACACAAAATTACCTTCTTTATCTTCTTCTGAGAAGTCTGACTTAGGAAACTCTATGTCGAATGTGATATAAAGATTGCCATGAAGATTATTGTTATCGTAGTTAGCCATCCCCTCTCCTTTTTTGCGTATCCGAGCGCCCGGCCAGGTGAGTTTGTCCCGCGTCACTTGCACTTTATGTCCATCTAAGTGCTCTATCTCCATGGTGAATCCCAAGAGTGCATCCTGCAGCGATACAGTTATGTTGGTGTACAGGTCGTCTTCGCGGCGCTCAAACACTGCATGAGGTAATGTCTTTATCCTCAAGATTAAGTCTCCGGGGTCCCCGTCCAAGTGGGGTTCGCCCTCCGCGACAAACTTGGTTTCTTGACCGTCTACCATTCCTGGCTCAATTTCAATCTCAAGTGTCCTTTCCTCGTTCACAAGTCTGGTAAACAACACAACAAATAAATAACATGCATCATTCTTTCAAGTGTCGAGAAAAGATTCTAAAAACAAAACTATTTAATAAATGTACAATTAAGTATAAGAACAACAAATTTAAGAATCCGAGGAAAAATCAATTAGTAAGAAAATTAAATTTATAGCCCAAAAAAATCAATAAATTGTGATTTAATTTAAGATATTTTAATTAAATTAACAGGTGACCTGGCTGTCTAGGGGTAAGGTGTCAGACCTCTGTGCTGGGGGTCCGGGGTTCAATCCTCGGTCCCGGCACAGATTTATCTGATTGTCTGACAAGACGTGTATTAATCACAACTTGTGAATGTGTGGAATGCCCAGGCCTCCACCGTGGTTCGGATCCCACATTAAACTGTAAGTTCTCCATTTCATCTCACAACCACCCTACCATTACACATTAGCGTAAGTGCGTATAACTCGAACGGGTAGTAAGACGCGGTGCTAATTATGTATAACCCGAACAAGTAGAAAGACAAGATGCTAAAAAAATCTGTGTTTTATGGTGTTGGGTGCAAAATGTAACTTACTTGACATTGGGACACTCATCACAAACTGTTTGTTGCATCATCTGTAAGCGGCCAGGACCTAAATGCCTTGTAACCATCTCTTGGCGACAGTTGCACTTTCTTGTTCCCTTCGCAGCTTTCATCACAGGTTTATTACGAGTTATCTGTAAAAAAAATATAATGTATACATTTTATAAGTCTAATAATATTGATCGCATTTAATTAATATGGTCTAATACCCTGAGGTAGCAAACTCAATTTGAGGTCCCTGAATTTGCCGAACCGAAGCCCATCCAAGTCATTTATAATTTTATACTAATTAACTAGTACAGCTATTAAAACAAATTTAAGTTGATTTCATAAAATTTAAATGTAAAAATGTTTCTAAATCAAATACATTAAATAACTGTTTCTTGAATATTCAATGTTTTAATATAAATCAGAATTAATACAAAAGTTATAAATTTGTTTTGCGAAACTTCAAATGAATCATTGAAACATAAAACACACTAAAATTATTACTCACATCATTGGTTTTAATAAAAAAAATAAAGGTTTATATTATTTTCATACAAATCGTTCAGCGTGCCCCTCTCGGCACTATCATCTAATTGGAAGTCATGTGATATTCTAAGCATATTGAGGTCTGGTGAATACAGCAGAGTTTGGGAAGCATGACTTGTTTATAAAGAAAGGAAGGTGGATAGAGGAGCAGCATGCATTTAGGGAACAAATGTCTACAACAGACTTGATCTTTGCCCTACAACAGCTGATGGAAAGAAGGTATGAATATGTGAAAGACTTGAAGTGTAAAGAGGAGTTCTAATGAGAGTGAAAATCATGTACATGAGGACGATAGCAGTGTTAAAAGACAGAAGGTGGGAGGACAAAGTGGTTCCAAATATAAATATATTCACACTATAAAAGGTAGTTTATTTTTATGTGTACCTATGACTATTAAATCAACGCACTTTGGTGGCCGCATGATCTAACACGCTACTCTCATGTTGGACTAGACTGCTGAAGACGATGAGATAGGGGTTCGATCCCAGTCAGGTTCACGGTGTTTCATAAGTGGTTTCCCATTTTACCTTCATACAAATGTGGATGCACTTCCTCTAAATTAACCCTTTATAATCGCTGACACATGTAATGGAAGAACATGAAATTTTAAAATACTTTTTCCAGGCCTGGAAATGTTAATGGAATATCTTATTTTTCCAATATTTTACTGGAATTGTTTATGTCCTGGAAATTTCTTTGTCCCCCTCAGATCAATAAATCAGGAGGAAACAGGAGTAGGTCAGTAGATGAAATTTCCAAGATATCTGAGGAAATTCGTAAGGTGTCTGAATCCCTTTAAATCTCCTTAATTTTTTTAATCAAGCTGCTGAATCGTTGATTAATATAAAACTAGGTTGTATTATTGTCATTTTTGTTTTTGTAATTTATATAACATAAAACTATCATGCACAATATGAACAGTTATGAACAGTTAGAGTTGGAGTATATAATGTGCACTTTCTAAACCAACTGATTAATCTGTACACGACTTACAACATCCCCCCGGCCGTTAATTGCTCATTGTGAAAGGGGAAACCCACATTTTACCAACGATTATTTGCAAGTGAGTTTATGATATGTTTTAATTATTTGAATAACTTGTTGCATCATGGAATACATTAAATAATAATAAATGGTGTGGAAAGGTGCAAAGCCAGCATTAAACAAAATAAAATGTGTAAGAATGTATATTTTGCCATGAGTACTTTTCATTTGTCCTGGAGGAATTGTAGAAATCCTTAAAAAGTCTTTGAAATGTTCTGGAAAAATTTTCATGATTTTGTGTCAGGAACCCTGATTAGTGTAATTAGTTTACAGGCTTATAACCTAAACAGGTAGTAAGATGCAGTGCTAGAACAGAATAAAGAAGTTGATCTACAAATTTCACACCCCACAAAAACGATGAGTCAACCCATCTTTGCTGAAAGAGAAGAAGAGAAAAATATTACTCACCTCTACAAAATTACCACTGTACAGCTCCTCCAATGTAACATACAAATCCATTGTTAGATCAGCACCTTTCGGAGTTTCATGTTGATTTGTGGATCCACCCCCAAAAAATCCAAAGTCACCAAAGAAACTAGCAAAAGGGTCTCCTGAATCCATCATTCCATCTTTCTTGAGGCATTCTTCGCCACACCGATCATATGTTTTTCGCTTTTCTTCGTCAGACAGTACTTCATACGCAGCACCTAAATCTTGGAACTTCTGCGACGCATTAGGGTCATCTTGATTCTTATCTGGATGAAGTTCTTTGGCTAGTTTACGATATGCTTTCTTAATTTGATTTGTATTTGCATTTCGCTGTACATTTAAAATTGAATAAAAATCTCGTCTGGAAAAAATTATATGAGAAATTAGTATTGTGTGTACTATAGCTTTATTTATTTTAGAGCTAGAGATAAAAGAATCTTATTTTGAAGTTATGGTTAATATATCTTTTTAATTTATACTTTTTTTAATTTCAGACAAATGTTTGTAGTTTGAATTTACAAATTTACCTATCTAAACATAAATTCACAATGCCAAAGAAGATTTCCATAAAGTAATTTGTATTTGAGCATTTTACTGCACAGTAAATTTGTTTTTAGGAACTACTGTAATTAATAACATTATCCATTTATGAAGGTGTCAGAGTTGGAGTCTGAGTTGGACAGTCTAAAAATAGAGGAGTCGGGAGATGAAGGCTTGGCGTACCGATGCCACAACCATGGTTTCAAGCTCTATAAAAGTGCTGCCAACATAATTCAGTGCCTGTTGCATCAGTTTGATTTTTGAATTTTATTTTCATTACTGTACATTTGGAACAACATTAATCCTACCCCACTGAGTTTTGTGACAAAGTAGAACTTTTAGTGTGTTGATACCCAATGTGAAGTGCAGTTGTGGTGAGCACCAATCACAGAAATTGTGACAATGGTGTCGTAAGTGAGGATTGTGGCTGATGAAGCATTTGTACAACTGATTCAGTCTTCTTTCGAACATGTCACAAAAATGCCAATGGAGCTATATACAAGTCCACACCTACTTAGATAACTCAGCAGAGTTTAGATCAACCATGAACCAGTCAGAGGATGTTGAATATACACAATTCCACTTTTTACACAAGTACATAACCTTCTGTTTAGCACACAGGGTCACTGAGTGCTGTATGCCAAGAGTTTACATCACATTAATGGCACAAGCTATAGCTCTGTGAGGTGACCTGGCGGTCTAGGGGCAAGGTGTCAGACTTTTGTGCTGGGGCTTGGGGTTCAATCCTCGGTTCCGACACAGATTTATCTGATTGACAAACTCTTCCTTCACCTCTGACAAGACTTGTATTAATCACAGCTTGTGAATGTGTGGAATGCCAAGGCCTCCACCGTGGTTCGGATCCCACGTTAAACTGTAGGTTCTCCATTTCATCTCACAATCACCCTACTATTACACATTAGCGTAAATGTGTATAACCCGAACGGGTAGTAAGACACTGTGCTATTAATAATAATAATAGAGCTCTGTGCTCGGTAGAAAACCTATCAGAGGAATTATATTAATGTTTGTCCATATGCAGTGAAAGGGTGAATCAGAAACCAGATCGGTGCAATATGTAGGTAGGTTCCTACTAAATTATGTCGAAGACCGATTTATACATCTTAAAATAAAGGTGTTGTATTGCATGTAATTGTATACAAGATTGATTGTGTGATGGTATGGCTTTACCATTGTAATAGAAAATATGATAATTATCTGTCTCATGAATACCTAAATGTTTATTTTGGGTGTATTTAGATTAACGATAAGTTTTTTACTGAAAAAACAACGTAAATTTTGGTCAACATTTCTCCACATGACCAATTAATATTTTTACATATAGCAAAAGTATTGTCAAGTGCCCTTCTCTGAGCTCGACCCTTGGGACCTTCCAAAAGATCTCTTCTTCTAGACCCCCTTAGGTTAATACACGGAATATTTTTTTTTAAATTGCAAATAAATGTGGCCATTATAATAAATTAAATCTATGGAATGAGAAAAGTATATAAATTGTGAAAAATATAATAATAGGATTCTAGTAGTCCTACATAGAGGTTAAAACCTATGAGTTTCATGTTAGATTGATTTGATAAATGAAAAAGTATTAGTAGTTATTATTTACTAAATTAATTTAACCCGTTACTTACCCTGCTAATATAGTTATTATACAAAATATATTAATTAAACACAAAATCCACATGCACGGCGCAGCCATTATGATGTCACTTGACAGACACCTGGATGTGTTTGATTTTGATTGGCTTTCACGCTAGGAATTAACATTCTAGGGAAATAAAACATGAATTCTCTTGAAATATCAAAACTTTAAAAACATTTATTATTTAGTTACTATAAAATGAATTCGTAATTTAAATTTATGATTTTTATGTTAAGTTTACTAATAAAATCACAAAATATATTTAAAATGTATATTCCACATTGAAAAAAAAAATGTTTTTATGGTAAATCTATTTAATGCAGTTGTTGCACTTTATAAAAATAACGCTTCCAATGCAACCTACTATTATTACTACTAGTTATATGTTCGCGTCGCCTATAACGAGAAGAAAGTTTTCTGGTATCTCTTTCTCTCTTACAGACATACAAGGCAATCTGGCATTTTGACATCGTTCATTAATTTGATTGAATATATGAGATACATCAATGTGTGATTAGTTAAATGAAATAAATGTGTTAGTAAAAGTTTTGAATAACATAACAAATTTCTAAACTGGTGAGTTTGTTCTTTAAATAAGTTTATGGGGGCAAATATATATATGATGGTTTTTGAAGGAGGATCGTTTGGAAGGCTTTATCTCGTACCAGAATCCTACCCTATAATAGTATTTAAGTAGGATAAAAGACCTTCCAAAGGGAATTTCTACTCCCATTCTAAATGGCCGTTTATCCTACCAAAAAAACTAATAAATGATAGAATATGATAGCATTAAAAATTGGGATTCTTACTAAAAATCTGGGTTTAGTAGATACTGTACTTTCTACAAGCCTATTACCTAAATTGTCGTTTGAACGTAGGACTTCAACACAAAGTATGTCATTAAAACAAATGTAATACAGTTTTAGCTAACTTTTTTTCATCATAGTTATCGATCTTTCAACATAATTTGGTTTCTGGAAGCAATATACGGTACAAGATATGAGCCAACTTTTAAAAAAAAATTGTAATATAATAAAACTTTCTACAAGCCTATAACTTAAGTAATCGTTTGAACGTATGGAAACTAAACAAAGTTTGTCATTTAAACATGTAATCAAGTTTTTAGATACCTTATTCATTATGTTTATTGAAATTTCTATGTAATATGGTTTCTGAAACCAATATACAAGCTAATGGCCAACTTTAAATACAAGTGTAGTCTTGGTAGGCTGTAAACAACATATTTGAATAGATTAAAGATGTTATTCGTATTTGCAAGTGTCACCTGTAAGAATGAATTGTATATCCTTTACTGTAAATGTTTCTTCAGCCAATTGTGGTATAATACTTCACTATTTTCAAATAATAATACTTTTATTCATCAGAGATAAGTTTTCTCATTAGAACATTGAAAGAAACCGTTAAATCGGTCCCCCCACAATAAAGCAGACGATAAACTTGAGAGTCACACTTTGGTCCTTGGCAATGCATATGGACATGTCCATCCAGTATAATAGAGAGATCACTGGTACTTACCAACTTCAAGTTGGAGTGAATGTGGCATGTTTTTAACTAAAGAAAATTAATAAAAGCACACAATTTTTTAATTAGGCTTAACCTAAAATCTTAAATTGATCAATAAAATTGTCTACAAGAAAATTTTCGCATACACTGGTTACAGACTTTATAAGAAATGTGTTCATAAATTAAATATCCAGTTGTCAGGCTTATCCCAAAAAGTTTTAATTAATTGATTTAAATTAATTACTACTTTTTTAAATACTACTCTTACTACCCGTTTGGATTTTACATCAATAATTACTTACTATATGACAATATCAAACGGTGAGACTCTTTGCCATATGAACGTATATTTTCTATGTGATTATTCTGAGTTAAGCCCATCCAATCCCACTCCTTCCTTAATGCCACACTCCAAGGAAAGTAATGTGCAAGTCTCTTCCTCAATCCTTTATTCTTGGAGCAACACAAGTCTCTTCTTGTCATTAAATGCTACCAAAGCTATGGCAATATGACATTTGACATCCTGTTTGCATCGCAAATCTGTAGTATTCAGCTTCCCAGATACATCAACACTGGGGGATACTCAATTTCCTTCCTTTCAAATTTAATATGCACCATATTTCTCTCGTGCCAGTGACTATACTTTCGTTTTCTTCTTATTAATTTGCATTCCAGTATTTATTTCGTTCAAGTCATCAGAATTTCCGGCAGTTTCCATTTATTCTCAGCTAATAGCACATATTTATCGAAGCCACAGTTAAATATATCAAATATTTATATCTACCATAGAGTAACATTTTTTAATTTGTTTTATAATACAACTTTGATGTTTTCGAAAATTTACAAAGTTATTTTTTTTCTAATTCGTAATGATAAACATGTCTTAAAAATAGTTTACTAAATTGAATTTCTTAACTGAGCCAGTGTAGCAGGGAATAATGCTAGTTCCTAATGCATTCACTTAGAGCGCTGCTAAAGTCCAGTAAACAGTAAATAATTAAACAATATGGATCCACGTAAACGCGCATGTGGAATGTTTACTAATACTAATTTAAAAGTTAAATAGAATGTCAAGTCATGATTATATACAGTTGTCTAAATCTGTATATTTAAAAATAGTGTGTTTATCAACTGATAATACGACATTAAAAAAAAAGCAGATTTTTGTTATAAAGGTGTGATTAACTGAAAATATTTATCTTTAATAATTAAACAAGAGCAAGATTGGTATGTTTAATGTATAATGTAGAATTTTTTTTTATTCAAATGATTAAAAATCACAATTTGAAGTCAAAATACAAAGGTACCAATAATAAAGAAAAAAGTGGGTGTGTATGTTTTAGTAGGGTTGTAAAACGCAAACAATTTATTTTTAGAAAAATATTTTCACATAATTAACACTATCAGACACTGTTATTAAGTGGGCTTTCATAATTCACGTGGTCAGTGGTCATACCAATATTAAGACGAATTTTCCACATTTACCTCTTTGATTCCCTTTTAAACTGCACTCCTTCAACACCCATTCATTACTGACTTTGTCCATACGAGTTGTGGGAAGATGTTATTACAAGTAGACTTCCCCTTCCACAGGACTGGCTGTTGGGTCCGCTTTAGAATTAAGTTAAGTTTACAAGATGTGTTCTTATATTGACTACAAGCAGAATTACTCGGCTACCTGGGGCAATGCTTTTATTTGATTCAAATAGACAGAAAAAAATAATCATTTCTTCCGACCTAGCTTTTTAATTAATTTTAAAAAAGCTAATCAAAAATTCCAGCTTCGAGGTGCAAATGTTTGTGCACTGGGTGACCGGGGGGCTACTAATTTTAAAATTTCAGACCACTTTGTGTGGTAGATATCCCGCAACTCTCATGACAAACAAACTCTTCATTTTATTAATAAAGAATGTATTATGTTATTAATTACTGTTCAATGCAATAATATCTTTTTGATAGTATTAACAGAAAATGGCCTTGAAAGGTGTAAAAGTTGTGGAGTTGGGGGGCTTAGCTCCAGGCCCATACTGTGGGATGATACTGGCCGACTTTGGAGCGACGGTTACAAGAATTTCAAAGGTAAACCTAAACATATCACAATTTTCAATCACACAACCTTACCAAATCAATCTAACCAAATACCTACACTATATAAGAGTTGGTAATATTAATTGAATGAAAGGAATGAAATTATATTATTTATTTAGTGTAAGTTTTAGTAACATGTGTGACATGTTTATTTTAAGAAATGTTTATATAGGACAAAACTTATCTTCTGAAAGTCTGGCAAACCATAAACAAAGAAACATTATACCGACTGGTATATAATTTCTTTAGGCTTGATGCACATATAGGTTTAGAAGTATACTTGAAAAAAAATATTTATTTTATAAAAACACATTAATTTTATATATTCCCAATGAGCTAGTCGGTTCTTGTTAATCAAGAAATTAAATTTTCTAAAACAAATAACTTAGTTTAATTTGTCAGAAAACTATTGTGTCGGCCAATAATTAACTCCATACCTTGCCTTTGAACTAAGAGTATATATAAAACACAAAGACACCCACTTCTGTGGCTGCGTGGTGATCTAACACACTACTATCACAATATACTAAACTGCAGATGATGGGGAGATTGAGGTTCAAATCTCGGTCGGGTGTATTGAGGGGTGGTTTTCCACTCTCCCTCCATGTTAATGCGGGTACACTTCCTCTAAATGTGAACTTCCTAATCCCTAAAACCATTATAGTAGTTAGTACATAAACCCGAACAGGTAGTAAGATGCAATGCTTAAAAAAAACTAAAATAAATTGATAGTCCAAATTTCATTGGGCACAAAGTAAACATAAAAATGTATATTTTAAAATATTTCAGAAACTTCCATTCCATAGTAATTATACCAAAGCCATTCTTTTGAATAGATTGGAGACAGGATAGACTCGGACTCTCTCGCAAATGGAAAGAAAATGATTGCGATTAATTTAAAGAGTCCCAAAGGAGTTGAGGTAGTCCGAAAGCTATGTAAGAAATCAGACGTACTTATCGATCCATTTAGAGCAGGTGAGATTCTAAACATTGTTGTATGTTTCATTGTGGTTTATTTTAACATTATATAAATCATAATAAATATTTTTGAATATCCACAAACCGGCAATATATTTTTAGGTGTTATGGAAAAATTGTCACTTGGACCAAATGTTTTACTTGAAGACAACAAGAAACTAATCTACGCCAGACTAACTGGTTTTGGTCAGTCGGGATGTTACTCTACTATGGCTGGCCATGATATCAATTATGTATCTGTTTCAGGTAAATATGACTTGTCAGTAGCGTACCCATGGAGGGGGGGGGGGCCTTGAGGGAGCGCCAGCCCCCATACCGTAGTTTGGGAATGCCCCGAGATCTATGCAGATACGAAGAGAAAATCAAATGGGGGGTGGGAGGGAGACTGACCAGCTAAACATTGTGAGCAAAGAAAATATCAGGGGATCAGAAAAATAGTGTAGATCAATCACCAAATGTATTTATTTAATAGGAGTGGGCTAACTTTCATAGAATGGAAGTGAGATCTTCACGCTCTGAAAATATTATTCTTTGGTCAATAGATTTAACCCCTTGCCTTTCTTTCAGTGCCAATGTTTCTTCGTAAGATTTTAATAAACTAAACAAATTTTTCTCTTTTCTATACACATTTACATATTATAAATAGTCGGTGATTTTTGTGACAGTAAGCCAACTTTAATTTAGGTCTATTTATTTATTATTTTCTTAAATTGTCACATTTATAATAGTAAAAATATAAATGATAAAGTTAACAAATACAATAAAAACATTCCTGAATCGCTTCTATGTGTATATAATGGTTATAAAAAAAATTGCTTCAGCAGTTCGGGGTACTGACCCCCCCCCCACCCCCCAGCCCGCCCCCTCTTTACAATCCTGCGTAGGCTAATGCCTATTGTATTGCTACCCTTGTACATGCAGACAATTCAAAAGGATAGATCATAGATGCAGGGAATTACTGATTGAGGCCATTACAAGTCTAGAATGTGATATGAACACAAATTGTTTGATCCAGTAACGTTATTAAGTTACCATGTATTATAAGCTTATGTTTCAATTAAAGATTTGAATGTGTTGCTTTGATCCTGTGGAGTGGCTATAATTTGACTAAGTAATCCAGCACCATAGCTAAGTTTCTGTCTAACAGAACCAGCATACGATCTAAGTTCCTGTCTAATAGAACTAATGTGCCAGCTAGGTTCCTGTCTAATATAACTAATGCACCAGCTAGGTTCCTGTCTAATAGAACTAATGTGCCATCTAGGTTCCTGTCTAATAGAACTAATGCGCCAGCTAGGTTCCTGTCCAATAGAACTAATGCACCAGCTAGGTTCCTCACTAAGAAAGCATTGTATAGACAAACTTCTCGTGTAGCAAACTTTGAATTTTGGCCAATATACTGATTCATTATTAAGTAATATACTGCAGGGAATAAAAAGATTGTAAATTGAATTTTGATAAACTGAATCTACTTAACATTGTTACTATAGGGTTGTTGTCATTACTTGGTAGAAGTAACGAAAAAACCAGCTGTACCAGCTAATTTAATATCAGACTTTGGTGGTGGTGGCCTTATGTGTGCCCTTGGAATATTGGCGGCACTGTACGAACGCACCTTCTCTGGCCAAGGTCAGGTCATAGATGCCAATATGGTGGAGGGGTCCGCCTACTTGGGCAGTTGGATCTACCGCACACAGAATATGCCTTTTTGGGGACAGTCACGTGGACAAAATATGTAAGTCTAATGAAAACTAAAAATGACAATATCTTGTTATTTCAGGGGATATGTAACTTATCAATACGAAACTTTTAACTTTCAAACAAACCAAAATAAGCCAGAAATTGAGAGTTATGTTTGCTAAAAAATACATGTTGTTATTCACATTAATATATTTTTAATTACTTTAAATTAACACCGCCATTTTGTTAACTAATCCGACATCTTAGCTAAGTCGGTAGCGTGTATCTACTGAGTTAAGGATCCCGAATTCGATTCTCGGCATGAGCGAAGAATTTATCATTGGTGAAATGTTGGTTAAAACAAAATGGCTGAAAATAAAAATAAATTTGGAAGAATATGAAGTATAAAAATGAGAATCATTATAATACTTCCCCTTGTTTTAAGGAGCACAGGTGTGTTTGATAAAAAGCAACACATTACATAAAATTACATATTGGGTTAGATAAGTTCAAGTTAAAGGTAAAATTTATATAAAACAAGTTTTTTTATATCGGGGAAAGTTTGAGGAGCAGTGTCTTGTTAAAAAATTAGCTTTATCAGCAATGTTTTGTTAAAAAAAGGTATCTTTATGAGCAAAATAGCTTTATTTATTATTGATTTTTTATAACATTGAAATAAATGTTATATACTTTAACTGGTATTGCATTATTATTTTTTAAATGTTCTAGCTGTTGGTCACAAAGAAATTGCATTGTAATGTTTACAGGCTTGATGGCGGTGTACATTTTTACGACACATATAAAACAAAAGATAATAAGTACATGGCGGTAGGTGCTATTGAACCCCATTTCTATGCCATCCTACTGAAGGGATTGGGATTGTCTGAAGAAACAGTGTCACAGTGGGACGATGCGGGCAAGGAAATATTCACCCAGAAGTTTCTCGAGAAAACGCAAGAGGAGTGGTGCCGTGTGTTTGATGGGACGGACGCTTGTGTGACTCCAGTCCTAAGTATCGAGGAGGCTGCTAATCATCCACACAATGCAGAGCGAAATACTTTTGTCAAGACAGTCGATAACATCCCGGCACCTAACGCCGCTCCTAGGTTAAGTCGCACACCAGCTGTTACACTTGCTTCTCAAACACTGCCCGGCCGAGCTAAGGATACAGTCGATATACTAAAAGAACTGGAATACTCTACCAAAGACATTCGACAAATGGGAGATGATGGAATTGTAGAGTTACATCAGCAGTCAAAATTTTGATATAAATATAAGTTGTGTCCAGAATTTTGGTATCAAGGGCCTTTTAGAAAATACCCACACATTGGTCAACGTTGATTATATTTTATTAGTTTTATTTATTGGGTAGGTCTAATCATGAACTCTATCAAAAGTGACAGCTTTAGATTATGTCTTGACGTATGAATTAGTGAAATTAGATCTAGTAACTTTTATAACTTTCAGCTAAGGTACACGCCATTTACCCAGAAAGGTAGCAATACCTTGACGAATTACACACACGTGTGTGTGTGTGTGTGTGCAGGCGCGTGTATATTTTCACTGTTCATTTCCTGTGTTTGTCCTTTTGCTATTCCTTTTTGTGTTTTTTTAGTTTCCTCTTTTAGGAAGTTTGGTTTACACTCCTGATGAGTTCCGATAGAATGAAACCTAGGTCAGAGAATAGGCAGTAGCTATTGATTTTTATTCCAGTGGCAGCAGTGTAAAGTGTGAACTGTGTTGTTGTTTTCATTGTAAAAGCCATATTTTGTTTGTTCCTTTTTATATGTTTCTATCCACTGGTGTAGATCATTATATAGGGCCATGGTGTAAATTATCAATTTTATACCTTTCACAGTAAATAAAGTGTATTTAAGTTTGTTGACAAAAACCCAGATTTTACTATCATAAATTAAAGGTGATAGTGAATAGAATTAAAAAAAAGGTTTTGGTACTATAATTATTATTAAAGATAATTTTGTAAAATAATGTTATTTATGAGTTGTTTTATTTTGTATGCTCAGATATTGAAATAGAACAAAATATTTTTATATGAAACAAGTAATTATTGAAGATATATTTTTTTTTTGTAAAATATTGTTATTTACTGTGAGTTTTTTTATTTTATGATAATAAAATGAAATAAAATAAGTTTACATGAAACTATTGATAGTTTTTTTTAATAGTTATACTATGAAAAAAGCATCACTCATTTAACCTTTAATTGTTCTTGATTATAAATGAAAATATTTGAAAATAGTATATATTCATATAGCTGCCTTTTTGTGATAGTAATGAATTTTATTATCAAATAATTTTCTATTCCAGAAGGAAAAATTTAGATTAATTCAAGTTTGATTAAGGCAGCATTAATTGATGCATACCAATTTTGGTGACTAGCTTATTTAATTAAAAATGACTACTTGAAGAGTACAGCTGCTTGCTAGATTTAACAAGGTTGCATGAATAAGCCTAATAATTATGTAGTGTTATTTCCAACAAAAATAGTTATTTAAGGTCAAATAAGAAATTGATTAGATTTACTGAAAAAATTAGTTACTGTATAATGTATATACAGAAATAGCTTAGATTTAAAGTTGTTATATTCATCATATGGTCATACTCTTGGATTTTTTGTACACAGAAAAAATAATAAAATAAATTCCTGTACCCAATAAAAAACTAATTTTAATCTTTTATTTATAAAATGGAATTTGTTACATATATCAACAGTAATTTTAAGAATTGATTTTGACTAGTTTTTTTTTAAATATAGATTTTGTAAGGGGGCTGGAGTAGAAATAGTGGCAGCGATGACGATAATTTAAATTGTGTAAAGACAAACGCAGGGTAGACGGTTTAGTTTTAACCAAAAAATTGAATCAACCACTCTCTGTAGAGGTAATGAAAATGGTTATGAATAAAGTGTCCAGGAAACTAGGATAAGATGAAAACAAGTTTTTTTTGTAGCGTATGGCATTACTGACCCGGAGGGACATAACATCTAGTTCAGTCGCCTGTATGTAGACTATTAGCCACTCTGGTGGCACAGAACGTTATATAGGGTACACCATAGGAGGTTGTCTACACGTCGTACCTATAATGAGATGATGTGATTATAGTGAATATGGAGGTGTGGGCCAGTGGGAGTCTTAAACCTAGCTTCAGCCTAAATTACCAACCCCCTGGCGACTGTTGGGATAACTCCCCTTAAGAGAAAAAATACCTAAGGTACCAGTCAAGAATCGAACCCGGGACTCCTAGGTTTGTATCCAGGTGCACAATGACCACTACACCATAGGGCCGGATATGAAAGTAATTATTATGTTTGTGGTTGACCTGATGGTATGGGGGGAAAGGTATGGATGAGGAAGTACAGGAAAATAATAATACTTAGCACCGCGTCTTACTACCCGTTCGGGTTATACGCTTAAGTACTAATTACGCTACTGGATTAGGAATTGGGAAGGTTGAATTTAGAGGAAGTGAACCCGCATTTGCGTGGAGGGAGAGTGGAAAACCATTTAGGGAAAACCACCCCCAGTTCACCCGACCAAGATTCGAACCTCGATCTCCCCGTCCTCGGCGGTCGAGCTCAACACGACTAGCGCGTTAGCCAACTACGCCACCGAGGCGGGTAAGTACAGGAAAAGATGCAGGAATGGAGCGAGGAAGCGAAAAAGCGTGGGATGAAATTCAACATGGCGAAGAGTGAAGTGATTCCGATTACAAGGAAGTTGAGTCCTATCAATTTGGAGAGAGTGGATTTAAAAGTAGTGATGAGCGTAAAGTATCTTGGAATAGTGATTAGACGAAGAGTAAGAGCAGAGAATATCTACTAATGAACAGAGGGCAGCAGGTGTAGGTGTTCTACAGGTGTGTAAGAGACCTGAGCTGGACAAAAGTGTTGTAGAGAGCATACTTCATACCCGTAGTTATGTATGCAGCATAAACCTGGAGAATGGACGCAAAAGAGACAAGGAAGGTTGAGACCATGAGAATGAAGTCTTTGAGGAGCATGATAGCTGTCACAAGGAGAAATAGCATTATAAATTAAGATGTTTGAGCAACAATTGGGCTACAAGGAGTCACATGAGAAATTAAAGCTGAAATGATATGGACGCTCAATGAGGATGTAAAAGGATAAAATCCCAAGGAGAGTGATAGAGTTGAAGTTTGGAAGGAAAAGAGCGCAAGGGAGACTGAGGAAGAGATGGGAGGAGCAGATAACACCAAGTGTGTGAGTGGGAGGAGATGGATTGTGGGAGGGCAGGTGGAGATGGAGGCATTTTACTAAACTAACTTGGTCACAGTCTGAAAACCATTCATGATGATGATGATAATTTGTCAAGTAATAGACAAAGAAATATTTAAAAAAAATCCTACTTGGCCCTTATCATGTGTGTCTGGTAACTTTTAGCAATGTTGAATTAATATCATTTCTTAAATTATCACATTGATTTCCTAAATTTTGAAAAAATGAAATAAATTTTATATTTGAATCACAAAGAAGTAAATCCAATACGTTCTTTAACTGTACAAGATCAAAAATGGCATGGTTAATTCCAATTTTCCATTCACCGAACATTATGTTTGGATTATTGTTTCCAAGATAATCGAGTCGTCGTGTCGCAATGAAGTGTAAAAAATTGTAGAATTCTTCATAGTTCATACCATAAGTTGCTCGTAACATAAGTTGGCAATGATCTTCCCAGCCATCGATTGCTCTATAATCTTCCACTTCTTTCTTTACTGCTAAAAGGTTGTTTTGCAAAGAATCCCACATGGTTTTAATATTACAACCATTCACCCAATTATGGTTGATCGATATGGTGTCTTCCTGAAATGTATACCAAGTATTATGTCTATATTTAGAACTAAACAATAAATATCACTTGACTAATTTCATACATTAGTTTTGAAATTTTGTCCTAAACTGATAAACTCAAATCATCAGAACTGTACGTACCAGATTACATTGGATTAACCCTTTTTAGATTGTGCTAGTGCACCCATAAAATTAGAAAATACTATTTTCTAATTTTTAAATTATTTAAACAAACTATATAAACTACTGGTTGAAGTATCCGCTGTTGCCTGAAAGAAATGTTTTTTTGTTTAGTAGTTGTACATGGAAGGTAACATTAAAGTTAGTACCTTTTTGCTTCCAACTCGGTTTTTAGTTAATTAAAAGAATCTAATAAATATTTTTAAATTTTGGCTTTCGATAGGCACAGAGGATACAATTTTTTTTTTTAATTTCAGACCTCTGTGTTTGATAGATATTATGTAATGAACACGAAACAATCTATTTTATTAATATTGCTTTGTATCCAACCTGGTTTTTAATTAACTAGAGAAATTTACCAAAATTTTAAAATTCTGGCTTTGAGGTGCACATGATCATTAACAGGGCCTACCAATTTTTAAAATGTCATACCTCTGTGTGCGGTAGATATAACGCAATACTCATGACAAACTCTTCATTTTACTGTAGTAGATTTAAATTAATTATTAATAACATTATTTATTAATTTAATGGGTGCTCTATCAAAGTAATCAATGTAATTTGGTACATAGTTCATTAATTTATTTTTAATAAATAATCATTAAATTATCTGAGCTACGTGGAACCAGAGTAACCACTCTTAGTGTTTGGTTCTTGTTGGTGGTTACAGTCCAATAAGAATGCCTTATACTTGTGATTGTTTGGGATTAAGAACCAATTCTTTAATTAATTTATTTTAACATTAATTCTTTGGATAATTCAACAACTCAATACAAGACTACCCATTTTACTCGATGCTAACATTTGAAATATAAACGGTCTGGTGGTTCCATGGTCTAAGCCACTACTCTCGCAGTAGACTAGACTGTCGATGACAGGGAGATCAAGGTTTGAATCTCGATCAGGTGTAATGAGGATGGTTTTTCCAAAATGGTTTTCTACTCTCACTCCGCACAAATGTGAGAACACTTCCTCTAAATATAACCTTCCTTATGGTTAAAGCTATTAGAGTAATTAGTACATAGGCATATAACCTGAACGGGTAGTAAGACAGGGTGCTAAAAAACAAATTCAAAGAATATGAAAACATGTAGTTCACACTCATCACATCAAACAACATCCAACACAGCACTTATCTATTCATTAGCATATATTTTAAAGAAGTGAGTAACCCATTATTGCTGTATTAGACTTACTGGTACATTATTATTATTATTATCATCATCATCATCATCACCACACCTTACTACCCGTTCTGGTTATACACACTTACGCTAATGTGTAATGGTAGGGTGATTGTGTGATGAAATTGAGGACCTACAGTTTAACGTGGGATCCGAACCACGGTGGAGGCCTGTCATTCCGGTACATTAAACTGGCAGCTTCTTACAAAGGGACAACAAACAACTAACAACTTACATCCCAAAGCGTTCATTCATGATGCAAAAAAAAAAAAAAAAAAAATTACTACTATCCGTGTAAATCACACAAAACAGTCACAACTAAATCTCACTCTTGATAATGGCATCAAGACTGCTTCATTATATAGCTTGGGTAATTAATATAGTTGAAGCACTTACCAAATTCCAGACTTGATGATGCCAACCAGATGGCACAAAAATCACTTCTCCCGCCTTCTGTATTATTTCAAACTGGCCACAGAGTTTGTGATAGTTAGGAAACATAGCACTATCATGGAGCTCAGGAGCTGTAGCATCATACGCTAACTGTCCAAACTTATCTCGTAAATTATTCTCTTGCCCAGGAGGAAACAGCAGCCATCGCTTACATCCACAAACATTGGCAGACCAACTGAATGAGGTGAACACGTCTGCATGGAAAGGTGTCCTGTTTTAACATAAGTTAATATACACAATTAAAGACGCGAAATAAATGGGAAAAAAAATATAATTTGACATTAAACTAAACAGTTTCATAAATTTTACATTTGAGGACAAACAAAATTATAGAAACTGATTAATAATTTGATAAATAAATCCTCTAATGCTTAGTTACAATAAAATAATTTTGTGTAAAGATGTTTTGAAAAATATACATCATAGTAGTTAGCTGTCACGAGGAGAAACAAGATTAGGAATTAAGTTATCCAGGAAAGAGTGGGGTACAGGGAGGTCATGAGATAGTAGAGGAAGCAAGACTGAGATGGTATGGGCATGTAATGAGGATGTTGGAGTACATGAGATAGTAGAGGAAGCAAGACTGAGATGGTATGGACATGTAATGAAGATGTTGGAGTACATGAGATAGTAGAGGAAGCAAGACTGAGATGGTATGGGCATGTAATGAGGATGTTGGAGTACATGGGATAGCAGAGGAAGCAAGACTGAGATGATATGGGCATGTAATGAGGATGTTGGAGTACATGAGATAGTAGAGGAAGCAAGACTGAGATGGTATGGGCATGTAATGAGGATGTTGGAGTACATGAAATAGTAGAGGAAGCAAGACTGAGATGGTATGGGCATGTAATGAGGATGTTGGAGTACATGAGATAGTAGAGGAAGCAAGACTGAGATGGTATGGACATGTAATGAGGATGTTGGAATACATGAGATAGTAGAGGAATCAAGACTGAGATGGTATGGACATGTAATGAGGATGTTGGAGTACATGAGTTAGTAGAGGAAGCAAGACTTTGATGGTACGGACATGTAATGAGGATTGAGAAAGAGAGGATGACAATGAAAATGAAGTATGTAAGAAAAAGACCCCAAAAAAGGCCAGGAAAGAGATGGGAGGAGCAGATAACAGAAAGTGTGCAGGTGAGAGAAGAATGTTGGAAGATGGAATCATTTTACTAAACGGAGCCGGCCACAGGCTAGAAACAGTGGCCGATGATGATTTATGCAACACATAATGTTAAATTAATTCATTACAATATGAAAAAGTCTTTTTTTTTTTACCATGAACCTTTGGGTCCCATGTACACGAATCGATAGTCGTCATTGATGCTGGTTTTCCCACACAAATATTCATTTAACCAGTCGGATGCAAAATATTGTGGAACTTGGTATATATTTGCTTCTGGAAAATCCTTGGGGAAATGCCAATCCTGATCAGAAAGTAAATACATGTAGATTTGACCACAAAGTAGCTGAGTACCCAACTATGATACATGTGATTTTGGGCATTGTTGGACAGACTTATTTGCTTTGATAAAGAGTTGAGCCACACAATTTTCAACACAGCATTGAGATTATTATTATTATTATTATTGTCTTTATTTACATAGCAAAATTAAAGCATAAGCCTTCTCTTACATTTAACCATGTCTTAAGTTTAACATTACACTACATTTATCAATAATTATCATTAAATAAAAGGCAGAAGGTAAACATACACA
Source organism: Timema podura (assembly GCA_033556935.1). Classification (NCBI taxonomy): domain Eukaryota; kingdom Metazoa; phylum Arthropoda; class Insecta; order Phasmatodea; family Timematidae; genus Timema; species Timema podura. The sequence goes on from JAVRXN010000005.1 coordinate 10,439,838, forward strand.
TGAACATAAAACATATAAAATATTACAATGAGATAAACATGTAAAAAACCAGCAACCAAAACAGTAATCAACTTCCATGTCCATTTAGTTCAGATATTCAACCTATTTTTCTGCAACTTGTCAGACAAAAGAATTATTAAATTTTGTATTAAAAGTTTTCCTACAGCTTCAATTTAAACAATATTCAAAATTTACATTTGGGACAGTTGTACTATTTGCATGATTTGAATAAACTTTTTCACAAACAGTTGTGTTTTGTTTAAAATGTTCAATCGAGTAACCTAATTTATCAATTTTTACACGGTGTGGCAAATTTCACTTCTCAATCACCACCTCTGGCTTAGGTTGTTTGTTACCTAACAGTTAACATAAATGATGAAAGAAAAAAAAAAAGGGGGAATATAAGGTTTACCTTCAAATAAAGTGAGGGCATGTCTGAGGGATGGCCTTTTTCAGTATAGTCCTTCCAATATGTAATGAAGTCATCTAACTTAATGTATGTTGTCTTTTGAGCATTGTAGTATTTTTCATTGCAATTTGCCACCGGTACTTCAAATGAACCTGAATATAAATAAACAACTATTTATAAGTTGTTTGTATGTATTCTAAAAAAAAATTTCTATAGTAATCCAACTAAAGTAAAAGGTCATTAATCCTAGCTAATTGGAACTAGGTTTATTATTTACTTGAATTATCGAATATACCTTTAGCCTAAGGCTACAACCATACTGCAACTCAGTTTACATGGTCAGGACGGCTGCATGCAATCTTGTTGTGGCAGCCAAGCCATAAGTATGGTTGTACCTTTAAATACCAATTCCCATTGTTCCTGAGAATTGGCACGTAATATAAATATGAAAGCTAGTGAATTGCATATGACTTAATATAGGTCAATAGAAGAAAATAAATAGAATTATAAATATTGTTAATATAACTGTGATTATGCTAATCCAGTCCTTAATAGAATATATCTAACCGGCTTACATGAGTATGTCAATACCTAGGCCTAACTTACTTGATCACCAGTGAGAAGGAGGTTAAGGTTAAAATCCCACCCTGGGTCATTTCTTCTCTAGACTAATGTGGGTGCATTTTCTCTTAGCTATCCTCCACAATGCATATATTCAAATAAAAAAGCTATAAATAAATTAGTACTTGCACTATTTTAATAGCTTCATAAAATAGGATCATTTTTTACAAACTATAGGGATATTTAATTAAGTAACCTACAAACCATATTTATCACTGAGGAAAGAAAAATTGGGTTTATTATTTTCAACCCATTGTCTAGAACTAATCCAATCCTCAATAAGATTTGGGACTTTCAATATACAGGGTCGATTAGAACAAATTATTCTTTCAAAGAAATCATTATAAGATATTGGTGTGTTAATTTCACATATAGATTCCTTTTCATTAGATTTGTGATTATGTTCGACTTTATAATTTTCTAATTCAATAGTGCTAGAAAAGACGTCTTTTATCATTGCTACACCTATATTATAGCAAAATGTTTATTGTCTATGTATACTTGATTATATTCCACATCCACAACCAGAACTATGAATGAACACCTGTATAGATAAACAAGTATGGTATTAGGGATGGGGAAAAAACTGCTCCTTTAGTGGAGCAGGAGCAATCTGTTAGTGCTCCACCACTGGAACTGTTCCTTTTACCTGCTCCTTTTTGTCTCAGTTACTATATCTGTACCTACTAACAGCCTTTTTTTTTTTTTAGTATCGCGTCTACTGCCCGTTCTGGTTATACGCATTTATGCCAATTACGTCAATGTGTTAGGGATGAAGATGGTTGATTCTAGAGGAAGTGCACCCACATTTGTTTGGAATGAGAGTTGAAAACGTTTAGGAAAAATCACCCTCAGTGCACCCAACCGGAATCAAACCTCAATCTCCTTGTCATCGGCAGTCCATTCTAGTGCAAGAGTGAAGCCAGATACCAGAGGCTGGCAACCCTTTTGCTATCACGGGCTTTATGGGTTTAAAAAAAAGTTTGGCTAATTTAAAAAAAGTAAAGCAAAAAAAAATAGATAAAAAAAAGTTCAATTTTACATTTACCAATTAGTAATTAGCTATTAGCTATTATTTTTTGAACAAATTGTCTGTTTGCTAAATATTTTGTGGGCTAGATAAAATCAGCTTTCTCCTTCAAAACTCATTTGTAACTCCCCAAACCAACTTTTTACTGTACGACTGCTCCAAAATATCTCTCTAGCATAAAGGAACAAGGTTGCACCGGACCTGTTACAGCGTTGTCTGTGACAGAGACGAGGAGCAAGGTTACTTTGGACCAGTTCCACCGCTGCCTGTGACAGAGAGACGAGGAACAAGTTTACAGCGGGTATTTGATCCGTGGAGCAGTGAAAAAAAGGAACAGCTCCTTTCGTCTGTCAGAAACAGGTTGTGAATGTGACGTCAGAGGAGCAGTGACAAATGAGCAGGTTGTGATTTCACAACCCATCCCTAATTAGTTATGGAATATTGTGCTTGCCGCTTTGTACAGACGACAATTATTACCGTGACTAATTATATTTAATATTGTTGGTACTTTAACTTTTATTTATTTATTTAACGAAAAGTATACGTAATGGATAATAGGTGCGTTATAGTTATCAACCACTTTGTTTTGCCTTAGAAGTTTTTTAAAGTTTAACAAATCATTGTGATTATTTTATGATCTACAACTATCACTTAATCACACCATAAAGTATTATTAAACATTATTATTAATTTTGACGCAAAAAAGAGCATGTGCGTGGAGGTTACCGTGGAATTTGAGATGTTAAGTTAGTTCAAAAAGTTTTAGAATCCTACCACTGAGCCAGTGGTTTAATAGTGAAAAGCACTTTAAAAAAATATGACCCATGATCTTACATTCTCTCCTGAAATCTTCTGTATTGGCTTTCTTGATCTTATAGACCTGGATCGAGGGAAATGGGAGTTGACATTGGCTGTATCCAGTCAAGTACACTTGGCTTGATGCAGACTTGATGAATTTACACTTTTCACACACTTGAGATAGAATACTGCAATAAACTAATTGGACGTCAAACTATCCTTCACACACCCTTGAGTCCACAGTGCTGCTTCCTACCTTTGAGCTTAGACACTATTTTAAACATCGATAATCAGCCTGTTATCACAGATCACATTACTCTAAGAGCTCTATCTCTAGCAGACAAAAAAAAAAACCAATTGCCAGTCAAACATCGTATCAAGGGCGTTTTGAAGGCTGACTTGCTGTCGCCCTTGGACTCAAGGGTGTGTGAGGGTTGCATCGGCACACTTCGTGACTATTCGGATAGAGCTATACTTGATCACGTCATTGCCAATGCAACTATGAAATGAACGTCAAGCAAGGCCGTAGCCAGCCAATAACTTCAGTGGGGGTTTGGTGGGCACGGCCCCCAATTGCCGGAGGCTAGAAAAAATTCTAAATGATAAAACGGTTCTAAAAGCTATCTGAAGTGATTTTCTATGGCAAAATAGCTCCCTAACTGCCGAAGGCAAGGAACAATTTTAAATATTAAACACCTCTAGAAGCTCTCTGAAGTGTTTTTTTATAGCAACATAACCCCATAACTACCGAAGGCAAGGAACAATTCTAAATATTAAACGCCTCTAGAAGCTCTCTGAAATGCATTTTATGGTAACACAGCCCCCTAATTTGTACTTGTACCTTAATATTGAAATTGTTTGAACCATAAATAAAGTAATATATATTTTGTTGATAAAATTTCGGGGGGGGATTTAAACCCCTACCCCCACCCCCAAATATGGCCTTGACGTCATGGGTCAACAGCGCGTGAAGTAGACTATTCGGATACAGCCATGAAGATCTGCACAAAGGTTGACTTTTTTCCAACATATTGGTTTTTCATCCTTCCATGCGATTGCTGATGCTTATAACATTCCTCTTTATTCCAAGCATCATGACTAATTGTATCATGTAGCTTTACTACCAGTACTTTCTTTATAGACCAAACTCTGTAACAAATTACTTTGAACAACTCTGTTCAATACATCGAGAATAGTTTGCACTGAGGGTGGGATTTTTTTTTTTCTGTGTCAAATTATAGAACTTAATGTTTTCTAATACTCATACATGTACAATAACATAAGCACATTTCTGATTAGATCTATAACAAAACAAATATTGTGAAACAATCCTAAATTGTTAAAAAAAATTCTTAGAAACTCACCTAATTCACAAAGTAACATTGAATTCATGAAGACTATATTGAACCATGGTCCTATAGAGTTATATTCTATTTGGCCATCTTGATCCTTCAATTCCTTCTAATGAAAATAGGCTACAGTGTATTCCTGTTAATTAGGAAAAATCAAGACTAGATAACTTTGGCCCAATAAAGCAAATTTTTAACTAATGAGCTGAAAAACACAATTTAACAGAGAAAAACAGGTAGGCCTGGGAATTAAAAAAAATGAATGTGACATTTAAAGAAACTTCACTGCCCCAAATTAATCATAAAGTTGGCTCAAATAAGCGGAAAAAATTCAGGCTAACTTAAATACGGGTTTCGTTTCTGTTTTTTCTGTCCCAAATAAATGACTGTCCCGATTAACCAGTACCCCAATTAACAGGAATCGGCCTACATTTTTTGTTATCCCTTCTCTTTCCCTTGTTAATACTACATTCTTTCTTGGCGCTATTACCTTCACATAATGTCAGGACTAGTCTTACTTCCAGTACTCACTGTCTTTTGACTTATCCTGACCTTCGCACCTTCTCCCTAATTTGTTGCTTTATAATCACATTCATTAACCCGCCTCGGTGGTGTAGTTGGCTAACGCGCTAGTCGTGTTCAGCTCGACCGCCGAGGACGGGAAGATCGAGGTTCGAATCTCGGTCGGGTGAACTGGGGGTGGGTTTTCCTAAATGTTTTCCACTCTCCCTCCACGCAAATGCGGGTTCACTTCCTCTAAATTCAACCATCCCAATTCCTAATCCATTAGCGTAATTAGTACTTAAGCGTATAACCCGAACGGGTAGTAAGACGCGGTGCTAAATAATAATAATAATAATATAATCACATTCAAATTAATTCCCTCTGCTCTACGGCCTCTTTGAACTTGGAACTTTACATTGTAGGCCGACAAAAGATAATTCTCCTTATCATTATTAAATGTTGTCCGACACCTTAGTTCAGTCGGTACCATGTCTGTATACTGAATCCTGGGTTCGATTCCCGGCATGGCCAAAAAAAACTATCATTGTTGATATGTGGGTTGGTTTACCTTTCACATTGATGAATTAACAACAGGAGGACTAGATGTTGTTTCTGTTCTAGATTTAAGTTGGTTTATAAGTTTTGTGCTGATATAATCAGTCGGTTCAGAAAGTGCACGTTAAATACTTCAAATAGGCCTATATGAAAAATATTAACAAAAATGTTAATGGGATTTTATTTGTTACTTTACAGGTCACAAGAATAGTATGTGTTTGAAAAAATGGGGCAGATAAATAGTGTAGGCCAACCCAAAAGTTCAGGAGGAAGTTCCAATCATGTTGTCAACAATACTTCAACAAATGTAATCCCAGTCGGAGAGAACCATCAACATCAGGACTTGGAGGCTGACTCGCATCAATACTTGGACTATCCATTCCTTCGTGACGAGACAACACTTAATTACTTATCTGGCTCCAAAACTATGTTTATAATGCGTGGTTTGCCAGGCAGTGGCAAGTCGTTTATTGCAAATGCCATCCATACTACGTATAAGAATTCAGTTATTTGCTCGGCAGATGATTATTTTATTTGTAATGAGAAGTAAGCAATTTAAATTTAGTTTCATTATATAGTATTATTTTTAACTTTGAATGAACTTAAACTAATTGAATTATAGTTACCTTCATATTTGGAGAAAAGTGATGCCAACAGTAAAAATAAAAATAGCACATTTGGTTTTATGTTGCTATTACTGTATGATTGGTAGTGTTAATGAATTAAAATATTAATTATTTTTAGCAGCATATTTCCTTTTAAACCCAACCTGGCATTTTCCCTTGTTTTCTTGAGTCTGGGTTTATTTCGGCTACCAGCTTACTAAGCTTGTTGTGGTCTACGCCTGAGTAGCGGGGCTGCCACTTATAGGTCCTTAAGTAGACCTGCTTTTGGTGGTAACCTTCCCTAACTGAGGCTACGGCTGCTGATGATGACTTAGCTCATCATCACCAACCCTCACTCTCTCAACTAGCCAGACCCTGTTCCAAACTCTTGACCAGTCTATCAACCCTACTCTCTCAACTAGCCAGACCCTGTTCCAAACTCTTGACCAGTCTATCAACCCTCACTCTCTCAACTAGCCAGACCCTGTTCCAAGCTCGTTGACTGTCTATCAACCCTCACTCTCTCAACTGGCCAGACCCTGTTCCAAGCTCGTTGACCAGTCTATCAACCCTCACTCTCTCAACTGGCCAGACCCTGTTCCAAGCTCGTTGACCAGTCTCCTGTCTCTCGTATGCACCTGACCTGGTTTCCGCTGAAATATGTAGGAAAAAACCGCAAGGGAGGCCAAGAAAGAAATGGAAGGAGCAGATAACAGAAAGGGTTCAAGTGAAAGGAGAAGAATGTTGGAAGGATAGAGGAAGATTGAGGCATTTTACTAAACTGACCCGGCCACAAGCTGGAAACAGTTGATGATGATTTCCTTTTAAAATCATATTGGATTGTATAGTCTTAATAAGCTATTATCATATATTAAGTAAATCCAAATTAGGAATTATACATGCAATTACTTTATATTTCTGATTTAATAATGATTGAAACTATAAACGCTACTACACTTTTCAAATGGAAAATAAATATGTATAATTACTGGTGCCGGTACCTAATTCGATTTGTTGAACTCTTTTGGGAAAAAAAAATTATTAGAATAACTACCATTAATCTGTGATTTATAAACATTTATATTTTATTTTTTTCAGATATGAGTTTGATCGAGACAAGCTTCATGAAGCCCATATTTCCTGTAAGGATAAGGCCAAAAAAGCATGCGAAGACAACATAAATGTCGTGGTTATTGATAACACAAATATAGACAGTGGGAAATGGAATATTATTTCGATTTGGCCAAAGAAACATGCTATTGTGTAGTTTTGGTCGAGCCGCATACATCCTGGAGATTCAGCCCTGAACTGCTGGCAGGAAAAAACAAACACAACGTTGGGGTAGAACTCCTTGCTGCGAAGATTTCACAGTGGGAGGTTGTCATACCTCTGTATTTTGGATGGTACCTCAATGAAGCCGATTCACATATCCTCAGTTTGGTTGGGCTGGCTCATCTGGAAGAATGTCTTCAAGTGCCAGCATTTTTGGAAGACTTTAAAAATTTCAGTAAATTAATTGATATTTCAAGTAAGATTGTTTGTGCATATGTTTTTATGATATTAAAAATGGATTTAGTATTATTAATATGACCCGCCTCGGTGGCGTAGTTGGCTAATGCGCCAGTCGTGTTGAGCCAGACCGCCGAGGACGGGGAGATCGAGGTTCGAATCTCGGTCGGGTGAACTGGGGGTGGTTTTTCCTAAATGGTTTTCCACTCTCCCTCCACGCAAATGCGGGTTCACTTCCTCTAAATTCAACCCTCCCGATTCCTAATCCATTAGTGTAATTAGTACTTAAGCGTATAACCCGAACGGGTAGTAAGACGCGGTGCTAAGTATTATTATTATTATTATTATTATTATTATGAAATTTTTGAGGAGTAAGCTGGGAGTGACAAGGATGGATAGTGTGAGGAATGAAAGGGTGAGAGAGGAAAAGAGAGAGAAGGAGGAACTACTGCAGGATAGGCTAGAGAATGCGAGATTGAGGTGGCATGGACATGTGAAGAGGATGGAAGAAGGGAGGATGCTCGAAATGGGTGTGGCGGTCAAGAGGCCAAGAGGAAGTCCCAGGGACAGGTGGATAAAGGGAGTACAGAGGAGTGGATTGGGACAGCGTGGAGGAAGAAAGGTGGTGGGAGGACAGGAGTAAATGGAGGCGCTTAAGCTTAAGACAGACCCGGCCGGTGGCGGGAAACTGTGCATGGTGATGATGATGATGATGATGATGATGATGATGATGATGATGATGATGATGATTGATGATAACGAATATTTCACCTAGACTCAGATACTTTCCCAACCTTTTTTTCGCTTCCGTACCCCTTGTTAGCCCATTTCCATGAATTGTGCCCTTAATATTATCAAAATGTTTAAATTTCTACAGTAGTAGTTATTTCTGATTTATTTGTTGCAACTAAAAATAAATGGGCTAATAATGGGATTAAAAATCGATGTAAATAAGGTGAATAAACAGTGCATATATTTTATATTTTACATTAAAAAAAAAAGTTCTAATAAAAACTAACACATTTAATATATTTATTAATAACTATAAAAACTATTTTATGTTTGAAATTGAAATCATTTAATCAAAATCAAATATAGAAGAAACCCTGCACTGCCCCTCGCCTTAGCGTTGAATTAGGTTCACAACTTTTGACTGACCTTTGTCTTACACTGCTAGCATATTTAGCTTTTTACTGCCATTGTTCAAACATTTTCACATACTCCCAAACTTTCTGGCACGTACCCACGTTTGGAACTGCTGGACTAGACTGCCAAAGATGGAGAGATCGGGGTTCGATCCCGGTTGGGTGTACTGAGATGTTTTTTTTCTTCTCAAATGGTTTTTCACTCTCTCTCCATGCAAATGCAGCCTCTAAATTAAACCCTCTTAATCCCTAACAAATTAGTTTAATTAGTACATAGGGCGTTTAACCCGAATGAGTAGTAAGACACTGTGCTAAAAAAAAATAATTAATATGACATATTAAGTTATAAATGTAATAATCTTGCAAAGTTTTAATGGTGAATATTTTATTCCAGAATTATTGCGGTACTACTCCCTACCAAAATCTTGTCCAGGGGGGATGCTGCATTGTACAGCCAAATTTTGCCTTGGCGGAAAAGTGCCAGGATCTTCGGAATACGCGTCGAAAGAAGAAGTTGTCGATTCGTGCGGGCGTTCATACCCTCTACAGATTGTGGGACTCTTAATGACCCCTCGAACATTTGGTGCACGTGTGAAATTAGAAAAGGAACAGCTGACACTGTGGGGCAGTGAAAACGAGTTGGCAAAAGAACCGAGGCCGCGGAATGTAAATATTCACGGGAGTTTATATAGACACATTCAGAATAATCCCAGTGAAAAAATTGTTAAAAAAGAGAGCTTTATATACTGTACAGCTTCGTTGGCGAGCTCGGGTCAGTTTGAGCCCTCATTCCACCCCACATCTGGTACAGGGAGTAAGGCCCACGTGACATTGGGCTGCGCTGAAGGTGTGGAGGCTGTGACGACAGGTCTGGACCTCGAGGAAATAGTCGCTTGCGAGTCTGAGCCTGATATCGGTGGCAGTTGCCCGACATACACCTTACAAAGAGGTTGGTTGAGAAACTATGGGGGGTCTCGCTGGATGCTGTATTTTCAACAACAGCTTACCGTGGGAACATTATTCACAGGGTATTATCCACTAAGTTGAGGAGTACATGCAAGGAAGTGAATCATAACCAGTGGTATAAAAAATATTCTAAAGACATAATTCATAAAGGAAAGCCTTTTAAGTGTACTTAAAACTTTACAAAAATGTCTTATCAAGAATCTATTTTAGCTACATATTTTTAAAACTTGAATTAGCGGTCTCATTGATTCAAATAAACTCAACGGCGTGAGCCCGAAATCGAGCTATAGAGACCGAGCAGCCACCACTGTTGGCGATGATAGTGCCAACATTTGTTGATAGAGGGTGCCATATGGTCAGCATAACGAACCCTCCAGCCATTAATCTCAGTTTTTTAGACTTGAGCTGCTACTTATTTAATCAAGTAGCTCCTCATTTGTTCTGACGATAGTTGTAAATTAAAGGAAAAAAAAGTTTTATTACATCATATCAGAAAATTATTTGACAAATTAATATTTGAAATTTTCTAGCTTATTTTTTACTGTTGCCATAGCTATTATTTTCATATTGAAAGGTTACCTTTCTTTTAGTAGTAATTTTATGAACGACCATTCAAAATAGTATCATTAAAGGATGCAATGAAGGATTTTAAAGAACACCCCTCTTTGTGAAAGATTATGTCTGTCTAACCGTGTACCTTATCATTTTTTTAAAACATTATAATATATTTTACTAAACATGTCTAGCTATTAAGTTTCTGAGAAACAAATAGTGAGTTGGAGATATTTTAATCGATTCAACAATAAGTATTTTTAAACAGAGTGAAACTGGGAAATATCTATTTTTAAATATTCATACTTTGTTGAATTAAATATATTATGGTTGAAGTCACTGTCAGAAAGTATTCTATATTATTAGCACACATTTTTTCATAAGTTATATTTTAGTGGTCCTGATGTGATTTGTACAGGTTAAATGGGGCTTTTCATCATTTGGTCTATATTTTACTATTATTATTTTATGTTCAAAAGGGTAGGAAGGTTGGTTTGGGAATTCGGTAGCTCTAATACAGAAGAATATTATATTGTAATACATCTGGCTGTTTTATTTGTATTTTAACTTAAAACTAAACTCCTACTTAATTAATGACTTTGTGTGCCATTAAAATAGGTTTTTCTTAGGAAGAAATATTTAACTATTTATATATTAAATGTGTATAATAATTTGTAGGATATAAATTGAAATGTGTATATTTCTAGTCATTTTAACTGTTAGAAGCATGCTATATTGTTAACACATATATTAAATAAATTTTATAACCTTTTCAAATCTTTCATACATTAGAAGTCTTATAATTCAAGAGCATTTGACTAATTTTGCTTTAAAAATACGAAACACTTTTAATATAGGTTAAATTAGTCCAATACATTTTCCAAACAAGTTCAAATTTACTCGTTCAATAGTGCCTCATTGATGGTATTACCAGTATGTGCCCAAAATTCAGTGTTTGTACTTTAAAATTACATGTGCAATAAATATGTTAGTATGGCATACCTGATTTCTTACATGCATGTGAGGCAACGACATTCTTGCAATCGGCACCTATGTTGACCATTTACTTCTAAACTCGATAGCCTTCCACAATCTCTACCTAAAAACACCATACCGGTACTTTTTACCATTTATGTTGTGTCACTGTATACTAACCGACCCTGTGGTCAGTGAACTTGGCTACAAACCTAGGGGGTCTCGGGTTCACTTCTCGGCTGGTACCATAGGTATTTCCCCCGAAAGAGGAACTATCCCAACGGTGACAAGGGTTTGGTTAGTTAGTATTAAGTTAGGTTTAATATTATTACTGTCACCACACCTTCATAATCACTATCGTCTCATTGTGGGCACATCGTACAAACAACCTTCGTAGGTGTACCCTGGGCAACGCTCTGTGCCACCAGAGCGACTAAACGTCTACACACAGGTGACCGAACTTGATAATATATCTCTACCGGCTCTCATGTGCATGATTTGGGTAGTTGAACATTACCTAAACAAACTTCCGGTCGACACCACACTTTAGTGATAACGGGTTCTCTTGATGCTGATGTGGATGTGGACCTGTGCATGCCCCACGGTTGGGCAGTGATTATAACAATACCGTTTTATATGATGATGATGATGATGATACAGCGTGTATGCCTTACTGCGCACTTGCCATCACACGGCTATATAATGATCTGGTTGTATGTAATTCGATTGAAATCGATAAAAATTGACGTAGACAATTTATTTAGTTAATTACACTTTCACTATTATAAAATTGACATTAAAATGATACAATTTTTTTGTTCATTTATGAAATTATGCGGAGGGCTAGAGCTAATGCAGTTACAGACTGATATTTTCTCTGGATTACTATAATTCTGTGGAGATTACTATATTTTTTGTAGATTTATATGCACAAGATGCTTATATATGATCTATCCCCTTGCTTCTTGGACCTCTTGTCAGTAGTGTTAAAACTAACTAATAGGAGAACTCCTGGAAACCTGATGTTGTGAAGGCTAGCTTCCTATTGGGTAAAGGCAGACAGCACATCACCTGACTTTCAAATATAACGGAGTTTTTTTTAAAAGAAAGAACGTTTTAAAACGTATTATATTGAAATTACTTCTGAAAACGCCTGATCCTCCATGGATGAAGTATTAAAAGAAAAATACACTTCATCATTTTTTAAATAAATGAGAGGGGTCCAAAACAGTATCTTTACATCACCAACCAGATAATTTATACTGGAAAAGGACAACTTTGAATTCATGGATGACAATTTTATACAAACCAAAAGAACGGCGATGTGTATAAGGATGGCACCTTCTTAAGCCGATCTGTTCAAGGGAAAACTTGAGACGATGTTTCATACTGCTAAATTAACACACCACTATGTTGGTTTGGCTTCACAGCTGACAGTCATGGTATGTACAGTCAGGAAAGATGATCAAAAAAACACTCTTTTTACTTTCTCACTATCTTACAGGTAAAGAAAGTATTGTGATCATCAAAAAAATTGAACTCAAGATTTTGATGAATGTTGACGTTTCATGACCCCCCCTCCCCCCAATCCAAAAAAGTGGTTTTTGAATTTCCATCTCTCTGTACCCCGGACTAGAGCCTAAACTATTTTACCGATCAGGCTAAAACTTGGTATCCAGGGTTTTCATAGGGTTGCCCCGAGTGGTTTTTGGAATTGGATATCTAACCCTAAAAATTAAGGGTAGTTTACTGAAGGGCAAAAAGAGAAAAAATCTATTTACTCAAAATCGGCTCTAACAATTTTGATTAAATTTCGTTTCTAGGCGTTGATTAAGATTATAAATAAAATTGCTATTTTCATTTTCCTATGAAAATGAATTTTAGGGTACTTTACAGAAGCGGAAATTTATGTATCCCCCTAACTATTTGAGATACTAAATAACTTATAATTGCAAAATGGTAGTACTATTAAAAAAAACTTTTATTTGAAATATATTTTTTATAAAATGACAATTTCTGAGAGATTACAAATATATTAATACAATTTTGTGAGCTTTAGTTGTAAAGAGATATTACTTAAGTTTTAACGCACTAATTCTGTAATGCCATAGATTAATAAAATATAAGTATGTTTCTCAAAAAGTTTATTATTTTTCCTTTGAGCTCTTAGGATAAATGTTTGTACAACAATGATCTATCTCCTTCATTTTAGACTCTAGTCAATATTTACACTTTTTATTGGTCAACATTTATAAATGAGGAATTGAATAGCAATGCGATGACCTGAAGATGTGCAACACCTAATAAAATATGAAAATTTTTACCGGAAGTCGACATTTTAATACAAAGTGTGGACCCAAAATGGATCATTTTTATTGGTCCAAACATATGAATGAGGACATTCTTTAAAAATAAAATTAAAAAATGGGACTAAAAAAATGTTTTATTTGAGTAAATATCTCCATTTTTAACCAATAGAGCGAGAAAGTCCTTGCGGAGTTCCGTACCTTTTTTTTTCTAAATGATTAACTTATTGTTGGCTCTGAAATTTGCTTCAAATCAATCCAACGACCAGGTGACAAGTCTTTAATGTGGACATAAAGTTAACATATGACCACATCAAAACTTTGGTGTATTTAAAAGCCAGACAATATCTTCACTGATAACTGACATCTACACAAACACTAAAATATACATCACATCAAGCCTTTCCATATGCGTTCTTTTTATCCCCTCTGATCCAGAAAGTTTACAAGAATCTTCCAAAGAGGTAGGATACCTTAAATCCTTAATTAATAACCTTCAACTAGCTGAAACTCCACTACCACCTAAACTTGAAAAACCATCCACTATAGTTCTTTTGAAGTGATAGCCAGGCCTACCAATAAAATATAAGGTTTTTTTATACTCAAATTATCCAGCCAAATCAATATCAAAGTCGATAATTCACTAGCGTTCATAAAACCACAACCAGGCTCTCGCCCCTTCCCGACAAAAACAGTCACACTTGTGAATCCAGTAACCTAATTTACAAACTAGAATGCCATAAAAATGTACTGCACAATATATTGGCTTTACAACAAACACATGAATAGGCATCACCAAGACCTTGAAACCAAGAACACACACACAAAGTTTCAGCACATGCCTTACTCATTTCAACTTGAAGGAGAAATACACACCCGAAATGTTAAAAATCCTTCTACAGAATCCAATGTTCCACCTAAAAAATGGGAACTGGCACATCATTGGATCTAAAAACCTATGAAACATCACCCTAAATATACATTAGCTGTTCCATGTTTCGATCTTGTTGCAACCCTTCTCAGCTAAGTTGGCATCACTGAAGAATCACTAAAGCCCTACCCCCACCTTGACGTACGCTTTAATTCCATCATACATCGCCATAATTGCACTTAATAACCACGCATCAACACCATACTTCTATTCACCCGATTGTACACCTTCTCCAGAACCATAAATGTACAACACACTTGCTTCCTTACTGTCATAAATCTTTCAATCAGTTGTCGCAATGCAAATATATAGACCATACAAGAATCTGGTCCTGGCATAAAACTTCATTGCACACTACAAATTTTGGCCACAGTTTTTCACCCACCCCATCAATTAAGACTCTCCCAAAAACTTTGCCTGGAATAATCAAATAAGCAAAATAGAATGTGATCACATAAATATGATAGAAAGGAAGATGCCATGAAAGGATCAAAATAGTGAAATATTTGTAAATATGTGGTAGTAAAATAAATGATTGCCTAATGACTTGGGAATTTATAATAAAACATTGTAGAAACAATGTACAATAATGTAGAGTAAGTGATAGTGAAGGAAGCCAACCCCCTGAAAGGGTACTACTACTAATTTTACTTGCTAGTACGCTCAATGACAATGGCAATGACTGGAACAGTACCCCTGGACATCCAAGGCCCAGGGTAGGTCGGTACTTAAAAAGTTCCAAGCTCCCCCCCCACCCCCCAGTATAAACTGGTGTGACCGGCACCAGAGACTTGTGCCTTCCATCTATCCAGGGTGGTAGCCGCAGCTATTCACTTCCACGATCTTACGATCTCCACTCTTTCCCGTGTGTATGGCACTGGGATTAAGCTCGTTGTGCATGGGAGATTAATCCCCCACTACTTGTGTTTGCGAGTGGAGGCGCCCATGTTCCAGCCCATGCACTACTAACTGTCCAGGTTACCACAAGAGCTCTAAAACGACTCACCGCACGACCAGAGAGGCCCAGGCCCGAAAGCCCATAACCCTTGCGGTCTGCCAACGCCATCACTTGTCGGCGATTAAACTCACTGCCCCAGAGTCCAACCCATCTCTGGGCCATCACCACGAGCAAGCTCGCAATGTGGGCATTCGGCCCAACCCTGTGTACTACTTATAACGGAAGTCAAACGGGGGTGTATCAGTCGGCAGGGCCACACCCAAGCACCCCTAGGTAACCAATGCAAGCATCAGTCTCTACCACGGATAAAGGGTAGTTAGGTTAGGCCTACATTGTCTTATTATAAATACATGGTAAGGTCTACCTACGTCTTTATTCCTTCGCCTGGCAATTTTGTTTGGCAAACGTGATAAGACATACCAGCAAAGCAGATGAATCTAAAACAGATTTAAAACTAAAAAATGGACAAGGGTCAATGAAACTCATTTGTCAAAAATTTAAAATAAGACCATTTTAGAATAGATTCTTTATATACAATAAAATTGTGTATTTACAATATAAAATATTTTCATAAAAACTCAAACATTTTGTTTGTGCCACATTATGTACAAAAAAAACATTCCATGTTAGTAAATTTATTTAAATTAAGTGAGACATTCGAGTTGGTATTTAAAAATAAAAGGAACAAATACACACATTAGGACCAAAACGAAAAACAGCACGATTTGAGTTAATAAAATATAAATACATTCAAAAGTAATTTAAAACACTTTCAATCAAACACCATTCAGTAAAATGACAGTGCACACAAATAATTTTATAACAGTATCCAATAATCTATGGTTAACAATTACATTAAGCTCAGTATCACTCTTGTCAAATGTAATTTGTTGGGCGAGTTTTATAAACCGATAACTCGTGCTAAGTAAACATTAAAAAGAGGATAGAAAGGTGATGGCTACAAGCATAAAAAGATTTTTTTAATTTTATTTGTTCTTACTCCCGATCAGATGCCAAGAAAATTGAATCTCCAAAAGTTTACATTTTAAACGTAGAGTTGGGTTGAATCCACTATTTTATGAATCTGAATCACCAACTTACCTTTGAATTTCGAATCTTGGAAAAAAATTATTAACATAAGAGTAAATATAAATATAGTAAAATAATATGAAATACAAATAGTAACTAAATGTTAATATTTTTTATTATAATTAATTCAATATTACATTCATACGCTCAGTGTTAAATTACTGGTATGGGGACTGGTTGTTAAGTTCATCCCAAAATATAATCGGTTCTGAACCATCAATAAGCAGTTTTAGAGCTCTAAAATCAATTTCAATTGAAATCTTAAGAAAAAAACAAAAATTATATATATTTAAGGATTTGAGTCTAGAATCTGATATTTTCTTGAATCCTCAAATCTCGAATATTCTTAAGGAATTCAAGGTCCCATTACATTTAAAACACACGACTAACATTTACAGGCCAAATAAGACCCCTTTGTCAGTAGAAGAAATAAAACAGCTAAGAGCTTTTTTTCTTTCTTTGTGTGTAGGCCCTTTACCTTTCTATTTCCCTTGCAACGTTTATTAAAATAAGCCGTGTGATGACTTTTTTCCTTTTGTTTACATCCAATTGTTGCAAATAATCAAAGGAAAGATCAACTTTAAGTGGCTTAGCTATATTGTAAATTCTTACTTTGTTACTATATATTTATGATTAGCTGCGGTTCTATTACATTACTGGAGATAGGATTACCATGAGATTATTAAAGAAATTATTTATTACGAAGCCAAGAAGAAAAAGAGTTGTAAAATTTCTAGTTAAAACTACAACAGACTAGTCTTATTTAGTTACAATTAGATTTACATTTCTTTTTACAAAAAAAAAAAAAGTGTGTATTTACTCGATTAGAGAGTATACTTGCTAAAACAAAAATAAAACATGCTGCACTTAAATTATTTTTTCAGCACCCTCGAAAACTTCAACTTCGATTTGAAAGTAAAATTCCGGATTCGACAATTACGAAGCTTCGCAAAAAAAAAAAAAATCTGTTATTTCCATCACAAATTAGTGTTTGCATGGAAAAAAAAATCTAAAATAATTAAATTACATTTCGCGAGAGTATCTTCATTTATCATTTTAAGATGATATACAGCATTATGTAAACTATATTAATACCTAAATGTATACATAGTTATGCAAAATAAAATATTTGTATCCATCATTAAATTTTTATTCTTAAATATTCAAACTTCAATTTGGCTTAGGGAATATCTCATTATTCGACCCCGACTTTGAATTGAAAAACTGGACTTCTGCACAGCCCTAAAAATATAAATAAAACTTGACATTTTTCTATTTGTATTTTAATGATCCATAAATTTATCTTTGAGTAAACAATACTATTCCTATACTGAAAAAAAAAAGTCCAATTTCTATTCATTTTATAAAGTAAAAGCATAGTGACCTCTAATAAAGCAAATACAGTAAACTACCAATGAAATTTCATAATATACCGGTAATATATGAAATTTCAATTTAATCAATAACATTTAACATTTTATAAAGGATTTTCTATATTTTCTAAAATATCATTTAGATCTCAGGTACAAGTAACATGTAACATCATGAGTGAAATATATTGTTATAGAAAGATTTGTGAAACCCAATCAGTGGAGTAGTTTATCTATCTATTTAAATTAAATTTTAGACTAATGAAATTATAAAAGCTTCCAGTTTGATACAACATTAAGTATTAGGTATCAGAGAGTACTCAAATTTCTGAGCCGAGCTTTTAATAGACTGCAATTTCGAGCTTAATGTATATTGGCTTATTGTGTCTGGTGGTTAATGATTCACTCTTCCGGATGTTATTTGAGCGGTTGGGGTGAAAATGGAGGGTGGAGGGGTGGAACCCAACAAAGAAGCTAGTGTGGAGACATCTTGGCATTTAGAATGTGATTAAGGTCACATCAACAACTGAGCAAAATGGTTGTTGAATGTAAAGATAAAGAATACCAGATGACTTAAAGGAAAGAAAAAAATTCTGGGAGCTTAAGGAGGTAGAGGACAGGGCGCATTGGCGGTCTAAGTTCACTGACAAAAGAAATGGACCTGTCATAAGACAGAACACCTAATAAAGACAATACAAATTTTTTTTTTGTAAGACTGGTATAACACAAATAGCTGAGTGCAAAATGTACTAAATACATCTTATATCTCTTTAAAGAAAACCTCTTTTCACTTTTTGAAGTATGTTTCGTTATATACACGGAATAAGGTACATGAAAGGTGGATAGAAACACAATATGACTTTCACAATGGAACAGAGATCACACTTTACATTGCTACCGCTGGACAACGAGGTAATAATTGCCTTGCGAGGAAAATCGATGATTACGGCCCAATCCTTCGACTTAGGTTTAGTTATATCAGAACTCATTGAGAGCTTTAACTTTCTTCTCTGATATAATGCCAAAGTCAGCACGAAGCAAACAGCAGCATTCCAAATGGGAATATAACATTAAATTCTAACACCAACCTTATTTTTATTAGTATCGTTTAAAAATTGTGCTTTAGGAATATCAAATTGAATTGAAACAAATTTTTCAGTAACTTATTATTAAAGAAATAATTAAGCTAGTTTAGTTTTCAAAACAAATTGTGTGTTCTTTTCATTGTAAAACTATTAATTCTACTGTTATTTCAAAACATATTTTTTTAAATTAAATTTTGATGAAAATAGATTGTAAACATAATATTTATGTTTAAAATGTATGTATATAGAGGTTGACCTCAGTGGTCTTAGGGTAAAGTGCTCACTTCATGACCCGATGTTCGTTGGTTCAAAACCAGTTGAGGTCGATGATTTTTTTTCAAGTGATAAAAATGTGTAGCATAACTTCCTTCAGAAGGGAAGTAAAGCTGTCAGTCCTTTGTAGATTATGACGTGTAAAAGAACCCTGGAAGGTTGCGTGAAAATATCTTTCACGGCAATATTAGTAGGCCGTTTTGAGCTGGCTCATAGAAATTCAGTGTGGAAGGTAACAGGGAACTATCACACTTATTGAATTCCCCTGTAAATGAAATTCCTACCAGATGGTGCAGGCAACACTAATCAGCGGAAGGGCGGAGCACTGCCAGCTCTGGATGGATAAATCACATCAAACTAACCTTTGGGTTGTGAAATCAAGGGGAAGATATTATAAAGACAAAAGTCCTGAGTCGTCACAGTACCCTCAACCTGGAATTTTTGAAATTCGTCATGAAAGGTCTTTTAAGGTTGTAGGTATCCAATAAGAAAGAGTAATGCAAAATTCAACCCCATAAGGGAGTGAAACAGGGGTTGGAACATTTTTAAAGATATCACTGTATATTCCAAACCACTTTAGCTGGAAAGATGAAACTTGGCAGGATGGTATTTTTAGGTAACGAATCAGAGTAAATTTGTGATTTTCAAAATTCAACCGGGAAAGGGGTGGTTATTATGTTCCAAACCACTTGAGCTAGAAAGATGAAACTTGGAAGCAAGGTTCATTTCAGGTAACAGATCAGATATTCATTGGGATTTGTAAAAATTCAACCCTTAAGAGCGTAAAATGAGGAGGGGGTGGTTTTTGAATAGTTTCTAAATGACAAAAGATACGAAGCCCCATGCATAGAAGAGGCTATTTGCTAGTATCATCAATTTATTGAACCCAAGCTCGGCTCAAGTGAAAAAATATTGAGCTTGCAGACTCCCAGAAGATATCATGTCAATTATGTTGCTTGTACTCGCGAAAATTGAAACGGATTCATATCTAAGAAATGCACCTTCATTCTTTTTTTTAAAAAAAAGGTATTTTTATATCTTTCATCTTTAATCTACCATAGGAGACACAAATATAATTAATACCTTACAATATTTTATACAAGGAAAATATACACTTTTTTTCCCTCCAAGCAATCAAAGTAATGGCTGATTTATGGCATTGGTTTTAAATATTAGAGGTGTGTGAAGATTCAAAAACTCATGACTTGGCTTAAAATAATTGTCACTTTTCACTAATACAACAACCACCAGCGTTAACAATTAATAAAAAGCTTTGATGATAAAATAATATACATTCATAATCAATTTTGTGCTGATATGTACCCTCAATGCACCTGGAACCAACAAAACAATAATATAATATGATGATGATGATGATGATGAACGATATACCCTGAAAGGTGATAGGCTTATTTTTCACTGTTCCAATATGGTGTAGCTTATTAAAGAGGGCCATATTGTGATTAGTAAAACCCAGACTGTTGTTGCTAAATTGAGTGTACATCACAAATCAATGTTCACATGACAAAAATATTAAGTGATTGAATTGTTTGATTTATCATATTAGGACCAAAAACGTTAAAAAACCTTTTTACAACAAACATTTTGTAAATTATGTTTCTCTCTTATAAAAAAAAAATCTCTTTTCACTTTTTGATGTATTTTGTTATATTTTGATAAAGGTTCAGGAACGGTGGATAGAAACACAGGGGGAAGAACACAGTTCACACTTTACACTGCTGCCATTGGACAAAGGGGTAATGGTAATTGATGGCTGCCACTTGAAGAAAATCGATCCTCACCGACCAATCCGCTGACCTAGGTTTCATTCTATCGGAACTCATCAGGAGGGAGTGAGAAACGATGCAACTCACAGGTCGGGAAAAAGAAAAATTGTAAAGAATTATAAGACACTAGGGGATCGGGCGGTAATGATCGATTTTCTTGGAAAGGTGGTCATTACATTGCTGCCACTGGACAAAAAGGTAGAGTGTGAACGTGTTCTTCTTTTCATTGTAAAAGCCATATTGTGCTTGTCCTCTTTTAATGTTTCATCCACCTTTCCTGTACCTTTTCCAAATGTAAATCATATTGAGTAGGTTATGTAAATAAGAACAGCATATCTATTTTTCAACAATCAATAATAAAAATATTCTAGCTTAGATTTGGTTTAGGGAACATTTCATATATTCAATTTAGTTTGCCATCAAACCATAAAATAATCTCACACACCTCTAATAAATATAACATTGGTCAGTACTTGGTTACGACAAAACATAAAGAATTGGAAATTAATTATAGCTTAGTTTAACAGGGCATTGCATTTGTTGAAAATATATGAGAACAGCCCATCCTAAAGGTGGGACAACTTAATCAATAATTTGTTAGTCTAGGGACCGGCAAATAATTATGTCCGTTCCACACTAAAGAAGCTAAAATTCTTAAAAAATACATGTCTTATTTTTAAAAACTGAACTATTAAGATGTGCAACCTGCGACATCCTAGCAGCCAGGTGGATTTATGTCTTTATTATTTTTATAATTTCTAAAATAGATTTTTTTATAAAACTAGGATAAAAACCCAAGGAGACACAGTAAAAAAAAGCCTACATATTAACTATGTAAAAAAAATAGAATTTTTTTTGAAATACATACAAAAGATTTAAATCATTTAATTTATAAAAAACCTAACACATTAAAAGAGGGGTACCTCAAAAAAAGAGGCATTGTGATTATTAAGAGATCAACATGACATTTAGTCTGCTCAGTAGCAATTCACACAAGGTTAAAAACCACTTTAAAAAAAAAAAAGAACCTCTAGTAGAGCTTATCTTAAGCTTCACACCGGCCTGTCAGGAACTTGAGCTGGTACAACCGGTACAGGGACCAGAGGTACGGCCACTTTATTGTCTGGCGGGGTTTGCGGGTTGGACACTGGGTCTCCACTGTTGTTCCTCTGTGGCGAGAGCAGTTCTTGGCGGTCCCTCTCTCGCTCCCGTCCAGGCCTGAAAGCTTCTAGAAGAGCCTCCACTCGCTCCTCCGTAGGGCCCCATCTTTGGTAGCCAGAGTTGTTTTGAAGCCATACCACCAGCGTGCCGTGCGCACAACGCACATTCAACTCACTCCTATAAAATAAGAATTTTTTTTGGTGACATATCTTCAATATTTCAAGTTCTAATACCATAACAGTACATAATAATAAAAGCCAACTGAAAATTTACTGGCAGATTTAAAAATAAGAACCATTCTTCAAAGATTTTTTTAAGAAATAAACAATAAGCAAAACCATAATAGTTTCCCCCCCCCCCCATTCAACTTATCCATGTTTAGTTGAACTATCATTGTAAGGATGAGTAAGGTAGGATTTAAAGGAAATGTAATCATATTTATGAGGGGAAGTGGGGAACTATTTAGGAAAAATAACCTTCAGCACCCTTGGTCAGGATTCAAACCCTGACTTCCTCGTTACCGTCAAATGAGCCTGTCCGTGTGCCTGCTGAGGTAGTTAACCAAGGGCTGTATGCTAGAATCCACTTCCTTTTTTTTTTTAAATCTGAATTTTAATTTTGTATGCAACTTGCAAATCTGAATTTTAGAAAGGAAAAAATAGGAATAATTTACTTTCCTGCATAGATATTGGTATGATTTCTTCCTTCCCCCCTTGCCTCACCCCCTATTTCAATTTGTAAGTTGCTTTAGAAAATATAAATAACACCAAAAATTCATAATTTTATGTTATATTGTGGAAATATATTCAGTTGTAGTTTACAGGAGCACTATTCATATTCAACCAAGTGGTAATGTAACGACCTTGGGCTTGGTATCCAACATCAAGAATTAGGTTAAGATAAGCTGGTCAAATGCAGCATACTGGAACTAAAATATAAATACTGTACTAACCCAAATATAGTACAGCATCCCTCATGATACGAGCACACATTTTGGAGGTTTTCTACACGTAAAATAAAAAGTCTCGACTTTACCTCGAGGTAAAAACTTGCACAGGCACCCCAAATTTGTATATTAGCCTCGGAAACAAACACCAAACTTTTTAGTGGTCTGCACGTTATTTGTCTGTTGCGCCTCGTATATTGCTCTTAATTTAGAATTAATATCGTAGCTTCTTCTCATTTCCTTGTTTACTTGAGACACCAAGGAAACCTCCTTTTCAACACAATCACTCACTTTTGGATCCATGGATGCTTTTGATAGTGATAATAATAATTTATGATGTTATATTTGTGTGTTTTTTTTTGTTTCCTCTTTTAGGAAGTTGTGTTGCGCATTTCACACTCCTCCCTGATGAGTTCTGATAGAATGAAACCTAGGTCGGGGGATTGGGCGGTGATGATCGATTTTCTTCAAGAGGCAACCATTACTTCTTTGTCCATTAGCAGCAGTTTAAAGTGTGAACTGTGTTCTTCTTTTCATTGTAAAAGCCATATTGTGTTTGTTACTTTTATATGTTTCTATCCACCTTTCCTGTACCTTCTTCCAAATATAATACAATTACCTCATAAAGCAAAAAGAGGTTTTCCTTATAGAGATACAATTTATGATGTTAGTAATAATAAATAATAAAAATAATGACATTAAAACTAGGAAAAAAAAAAGAGGACATACTTAGAGATGAGATGCTGGAAGCCATGCCGGTACTCGTGCTCGAATGCAGGCACGACCACCTGTTTCCTCTTGAAGTGGCTAGCCTCAAGTTTGAGAAGAGCGTTGGGGGCCGGGTCCCTCCACTCTGGTATGAATACTATGAAGGACAGAGGCTCCGGCGAGTCGGCTAAGAGCCGCTCAAAATGATTCACCATTGCTTCCATTAACTCTTCACAAAATGGAGGGTTCGCTTCAAAAGATCCACTTACTGGTTTAAAATCCAAGAATGGCCTGGAATTTTTTTTTAAATAGTTAATATATATAAATATATTTATAGCAGCGCTTCTTACTACCTGTACACGTCTTACAGATATGTATGTCTAAAATGGTTAATGAATTTCATCATGCCATCATGCAGAGCATGACTAAATCTTACAGCTTGTAAATTCTTGCTAACATAACTGACCATCTTTACTCATTCATTGTTAAAAAAAATATATTATATAAATTTTACTTGAGTTTAAGATGATCTAACGCTATTCTCGCAACAGAATAGACTGCTGACTACAGGTAGATCGAGTTTTGAATCTTGGTACAGGTGTACTGAGGGTGTCTTCCCTAAATGGTTTTTCACTCTCCCTCCACACAAATGCTGTTACACTTCCTCTAAATATAACATTCCTGATCCTTAAAACCATTGGCATATTCAATACATAAGTGTATAACCCAAACGGGTAGTAAGATGCGGTGTTAAAAAAAAATCTACAATATCAACTACTCAGGTGGGAAATTGGTATTACCAAGTTCAAAATAAATTTTTAAGTCAAATCATTCTGAGTCTATCTAAATTGTTAAAATAAACATGATTTATACCAATAAAGTAGACTAGAATAGGCGTGGATATTTACTGTTCTTTTTTTTATTCAAGCCATATATTTTTTACTACCGGCTTACTGGGCCTGTCGTAGCTTTATACATCTTATAATCTAATTTAAGACTATGACAGGGACAACATTCAGTCCCCAGTCATTGATTCATCACCACCAATGATACATTTTTCGTCCATGCCGGGAATCGAATCCGGGATCCTTAACTTAGTAGAGAGACACGCTACCGAGTTAGCTAAGGTGTTGGATGGTTTTAAGAAACGGCAAGCCAAATGCTGATGATCATCTAATCAACCTATTGTGCCATTATCGGCTGATGATCAGTTTAAAAACCCTAATACGATTATAAATTAATAAAACCAAAAAAACAACAGCTGCATACCCTCTTGATCCAAAGTAGCTGTCTGTATCGGGAAAAACAGAACAATACTGTTTGAAGTAGCAGTTGAGTGGGGAAGCAAAGCACTCGAATGTAACACCAAACATCCTGTTCAGGCACTCAAACACTGTCACTGGAAGAGCACCTTGCGTCCCTTGGCCCTCGTTCAAGTTACCGCCGAAAAACGCGTTGTAGCGTTTCAGCATGCACCATACACGAGGAAGGAAATATTCAAACTTTTTGTCATCAAAGCTGCTGTACCTATACAACTGTTCCTGTAATCAAGCCAAGTGTTGAGGTAGAAACGTTTTTACTTTATTTAAACAACAAACTTACATATTGTTTTTTTTTGGTTGCTAAATATTGCAAATTCAGAAGGAATATAACAAGGTAAACATCCAACAACGAAAAGAATCTCCAATTTTTTTTTTGCGTTATTTGGCACCCATGTTTTTGATATTGATACCACTGTGGTTATTTTAATAAATAATATTTTTTCTTGGCGATCTGGTTTTTGACGTCCGAATTATCGATGCTCTATTGTATATTGATTTAATGAATATCAACTTTACTGCTCAATATTGAAGGAACTCAACTTACCAGTTTTTGAAGATGTGTCGTGTTGATAGACATAGTGTCACCATTGAACCTCAGCAAAGTCTGGTCACGTTCAGACAGATAGTCTATTTGAGGGAGCAACCTTGGACATTGGATCGCAAACTGTATAGGGTAGCACCATACCTTGCGCAGGGTGGGTATCTGAACGGGCGCAGTTATCTCTGAAACACATAAAAACACAAGTAATGTCAAATGGTGGTCTCAACAGGTATTTTCAATAAAAAAAAATATTATATTAGGAAAGGATCAGGACTGGAAATGGGAAAAAACAAACAAAAAAAACAATTTTTTTTAATAGTTTTTGAACAAATTGTTAGATTTTAGCAAAACTTGGTACACACTTTAACTAATATCGAGACATCTATAGTACTTATTTATCTTTGAACTAAGTACCATTTCCAAGGAAAAAATATTGCAATTTTTGGTGGTAAAAACATAAGGTTTTAATAAACAGTTAATGTATGTTGGTTGACATAATCCCTAACATTAGAGTACATTTTAAGAGCAATGTGTTTTAAGTTTGGACAGAACATAAATAAAAACCTCTTTGGATCGACCTATTAATTCACAGGTTGCTAGGCATCCTGTCAAACAAACAGTAAGAGATAAAATTACTAATATTTACACTGTAGCTATTTAACGAAAATACTAAAAATCAGATGTGTCACATTTAAACTTGTCACTAGCGATCAGCTGTACCTTCAAAATAAACAGACAAAATATAATAATAATAATAATAATAATAAAAAAGGTTCCTCCAATCAGTTCACTAACCAGCTTCATAATGTAGATTGCATTGGTAGTGATAACTGTAAACATTCAATATTTTCTTCGGCCAGAACCTTATATAACAGGTAATAGGTTTTATACTACTATAAAGCCACATGACTGACTCACTCACTGACATTAATGTTTAACCACTTCCAGATGAGCTAGAAACTTGAAATTTGGCAAACTTATAGCGTCTAACCTGTAACCGACGGGAAAATTACAAAAAGTAAAAAAAAATCATTTTTAACCTCCTGAAAATGGTGGAGGAACTTCAAAGTCGGTGCGGTATATACAATACAATACCGGTAACTTTAAGTTGTTACGTTCAAAACAACGCTGAAATTACATTAGTTTACATCCAATTGTAAATAAAACTCACTGGAGGTTTGGGGGCAGAGCCCCCAACGAGCAAAGTGAGTTAATAATCTAAAACTGTATGACCCTTGACTACTGCTACACTAAGTTTGTTTATTTTGAATAACTCAAATATTGGGATAAGAAACTGTTACAGTAACTTACAAGTTTACTTGCCAAACTATAAGTTGAAATTACAAAACAATTTTGAAAATAGTATTCAGATAGAGTTCTAAAATAAACATATACCCAAAGAATGACAACATTAGGAATATATATGCTTTCTAGAATCTTCGAATCCTCAAATTCCTAGAGTCCAGAAAACAATGGTGGGGGAAACTGTCGCTGATTAATTTTATTTCCCCTCCATGCTTTACTTCCATTCAACAAAGAACTGGTTATTATGTGGCAAGTTCCAACAATTCACATGATAGGTTTAAACAATGTTATTATGGTACAAATGGAGGCCATTTTCATATAAAATGAAAGTAAAATATAAATTATTAATATTTATCTGCCCGACCAACACACATAGCTGATTTAATTTTAAATAGTGAGATCTTAAAAAACCTACCTGGTATACCATGTTCTTTAAGAAGTTCGCTGTGTTTCTCTTTCACTTTTTTGGCATGTTCCGCAGATAAATGATAAATTTTTAAGCAGATTCCTTCCACTGAATCTTTCACCGTTTCTGTGAGATGTGGCTGGCATTGTTGCTAATATATATAAAAAAAGTAAGAAGCCAAGACATATTTAAACACATTTATAAAAATAATAAACTAACAAACCATCAGATAAAAATCATAACTTTTATCAATATTCACATAATTTAAAATTCAATATGATACAGGGTGGTTCTGAAACAATTAGACAGTTAGTAATTTGAAAATTAATATTTTAATTGAACAGTAAATATTCACTAGCTAAATAAAAGCAAACTACATACTACAACTTTTCACTTTTTGTCACTTAGGTGAGCTCCATTGGATGTAAGGAAAACCTCAGCACGTTGACCATCACTTTATTCAGCATAGATCATCTAATTGTTTCCGCCCCACCCTGTATGAGGGTGGGAGCGAAGCAGATTTTGAAATATTCATGACAGTGATATTTGTTTGGTATGAAATGCCACGCACGCCCCAGATTGATTTGGGAAAGTTTGAA
Organism: Timema podura; assembly: GCA_033556935.1. Taxonomy (NCBI): domain Eukaryota; kingdom Metazoa; phylum Arthropoda; class Insecta; order Phasmatodea; family Timematidae; genus Timema; species Timema podura. The sequence continues at coordinate 10,467,643 of JAVRXN010000005.1, forward strand.
AAATACAGCCTTCACTCGAGTGTACCCACCTTCATATGGGCCAACCTATCCTGAAAATCTTCGTAAGTAGCGCCGACAGTCCGCCTTAGCCATTGGAAAGTATCTTCTACACTCCATTTCACAACCTTTCGACTTTCTGGTGATGCATTTCTTACAGGAGAAAACAAAATCAAATAGGCAGATTAAAAAAAACAAAGCTAAACAAAGATTTTTTAGTTTTAATTATTTATTGATTGATTGATGTTCAAACGAACCTAGGCTCTTTATAAAAACAATATAATTTTGTCAGAATAAATGCTTCGGCTGTAAAAAGTATAATATATTGTTTAAGAGATAACAAAAAATGGAGATAAAACATAAAGGAAAGAAATCATTCTGAAAATTGAAAAATGACACCTGGACACGGGAATCGAACCCGGGACCTTTGGCTTAGTACGCCAATGCTCTAACCACTGAGCTATCCAGGATTCGTCCCGTGCCCATGGTCATTCTTCACTCATATTTTAAGGCAGAGTCTATGATGGACAAAGCAGAAATCGTCAGCTACAATTATGTGATTTTTAATATCACAAGCCATCGGATAACGCAGCCATCGGCGACTCGGTAGTGGCTATTGCCAAGTTGTACAATTATTATTATAATTGTCAGGGAATGCGTATATTTATTAAGTGTAAATAGCCGAAGCTATATTAATGGTAGTTGGTTCAGTTAGATATCATTCTGAAAATTGAAAAATGACACCTGGACACGGGAATCGAACCCGGGACCTTTGGCTTAGTACGCCAATGCTCTCTGCCTTAAAATATGAGTGAAGAATGACCATGGGCACGGGACGAATCCTGGATAGCTCAGTGGTAGAGCATTGGCGTACTAAGCCAAAGGTCCCGGGTGCGATTCCCGTGTCCAGGTGTCATTTTTCAATTTTCAGAATGATATCTAACTGAACCAACTACCATTAATATAGCTTCGGCTATTTACACTTAATAAATAAAGGAAAGAAGACAAAAAAAAAAGAATGTAGTATTCACATTTAAATTTGCTAAAAAGTAGTTTGAAACTAACATAGGACATGATAGTCAGCATGTTAGGGCTTTTAGAACAAAATTAAGGGGACACAGTAGTCCCTATCCTGCCTAGGTTAAATTTGCCATTTTTCGGTACATATATTTTGCAAACCAATTGATCAATTGAGTTGAAATTTTTAGTGGATGTTGTTTATAGCTTTATAAGTATTAATAAGAAGCGAAATTGAGATGGGAAAATAAATTATAAAGTTTTGAATTTTTTTCTTATTGAATGTTTTTATACTTTTTTTCTGGTTAAAATTTCATTGTTAATAATTTATATTTTCCCTTTTAATTGTTAGATAAACTTTTTGCTTCTTATTATCAATGAGTACCACCCCAAGATTAACTGATTTTTTTTAATAAAAACTGGTTGAATAGATTTTGATAAATATGTACCTAAACATTAAAAAATGTAGTTTTGAGATAAATTTATTTAAAAATTATATAGCAATGTTTACCAATTTAATCTTACAAACTTCAAAATGTTCTTATATAATATATTCAAATCCAATAAAATACTTCCTTCAAACATTTTACTTGGAAGATATTTGAGTTTTTTACTAGATGAACTGAAAGAAGTAGAAGAACTACTAGAACTTGGACTGTCAATTGGGTTATGCAATTTTCTGACGAAGTTTCACTTGAAAGAGTTGTTATTTCTTTTGTCACACTATATCTATTTCCCAAAAAATTTCGTTTATCAAACAATTTTGACCTAGGCATTTTATATATCACTATATTAGGAAAAACCACTATAAATAACTAATTATCAATTGAATTACAAACAAAACAATATAGAAACAAATGTTATAAACAGCTTGTATAGAAACAATAGAACAAATATATTATTATCAACCTTTAAAATAAATCAGAGATCTACCACACAGTGATTTCATAGATAGATAGAAAATTTATTATTACAAATTTGATAAATATAGTATATAAAATTGGTTACTGGAAACTAGTCCTCACAAAATGTGTCCCTAAACCAAAACAATTTGCATCATTGAATAGTAAAATTTTAATTTGACTAGCAAATAATCAACTAATTATTATGTGTTTGGTATTGGTGGAAAGAGGAAACTTTATACTATTAGTAAATGTATTAAAAAAAAAATTTTTTTATAAACTTTTGGGTACTGTGTCCCCTTAACAACATCCACATCACAAATTCATAAAGAGTAGTTAAAGACTAAGATTATCTTATATTTAAATGTGCTTGAATGCAATAGGTAAATAGGAAATTTAAAAAGGAACACAGAGGAAAGAAAGAAAAAGGTACAAAAAACAGCAACATTCATACCTTTAAAATTTTAATAAAAGAGTCGAACAATAAATAGAACCATAGAATAGTAGGCTACATTGAATATGTGTTAGATGCAGAAGTGACATTTTAATAACAAGCTTACAGCATTATATTCATTAGGTATAGTATCAAATATATTAAAAGTGACTCTTAAAAAATAACCAATTGTAAAAAAATGTCAGAACTATCTCTATTACCGTGACTCGATCATTGTTTTAGCTGCCTCCGCGTACTTGGAAAGTTGTTTCCTAGCATCTCCTGTGAACTTGGGTCTGACCAGTTTGATTGGAATATCGTTCATTATCTCCTTGTACATGGACATAGATATTTCCGGGAAACAATTGCTAGGGAGGAGGGGGTCGGTGCCTGAATCAATCACCTTTCTTTCCATCAACCAACGATTGAAAGAATCCTTTGGACCGTTAATGGCTGAAATCGACAATCAATATTTATTTAGCACTAGGATACACATACATTATTTTATTGAGATATATTTAAAAGTATAAAAAAAGTGTTTGGGAAACTCTTTGTTCAAAATTTATTCATGTCGTGATGTTAGTGCAATTCTTTTACTGATACATAATTTATATACAGGTGGCCCCAAAGTCCCACACCATTAGCGGATTACAATAACTGTGATACGTTTGTGATTTATGGATGAGAAATTTCGTCAATGGATCGGCTGTAGAGTATCCGCGGAATGGGCTCCTTGATCCTCGGATCTGAATCCATTGGATGCAGTGTGGGACCACATGTAATCGAACGTGTACAGTGTGAAAATCGGGGACACACAACATCTGTGTGAACAAATTGCTTCTGAATGCCATGCTATTCTGTCGGACTTGGGGACCTGCATCCTGTGAGGTCTGGGTGAATGCCTACAGTTGTTTTAGACACTGATGGCCATCGCATTGAACAAATATTGTAATCCATCCTATGGTGCAGAACTTTTGGGCCATTCTCTAGTTATATACAGGCATTCTCACAAGACCCCTAATTTGATTCAGTACCATAATAAAGTAAGTAAAATATACTGTTCCCATTGGTGGAAAATATATATTTTATAACGTTGTATCGCCACATTTGAAAACCCTTGTTCGAAATAATAAAAAAAACTCAAGTATTCTAAGATGCATCAAGAAAACAAACCTTCTCTTGAATGACAAAGTTCTTGATAACAATGCCGTAGTTTGGACGCAAGGCTGCACCTGAACGCTTCAATCTCAGGATGGGGGTGTGGCAAAGTCGTCGGAGGTCGTTCATATATTATAATATTAGTCTGAATCTCTAAATCCCAAGGACCACTAAAAAAAAAAATTAGGAAAAAACGTGAGACAAAAACATACATTTTATTTCTTAAAAGTATGGAATACTTTGCCTTTGCATAAGCACAATAACTAAGTGATTGGTACATGGCAACCTCATCCCCACAATTTCTTGTGAAGGAGGGGATCAGGGGTGAAGAAAGTTTTAGGAAAAATTGTGCAATGATTTAGTTTTTGATTCTCATGACCAGGAACATTAAACAAACTTGATTAGTCAATACTCTTAACCTTTATTTGCACAGCTCTTCTTCACACACACATGCACGCGCACACACACACATAGTCCAACGTGTCGCTAATATATTGTTTTACATATTTGGAAGAAGAAACAGGAATGCCGGATAGAAAACATATAAAAGGAACAAACACAAATGGCTTTTACAATGAAAAGGACACTGTTTACACTTTACATTGCTGCCACTGGACAAAGAGGTAATGGTTGCCTCTTGAAGAAAATTGATCGGTACTGCCCAATCCCCCGACCTAGATTTCATTCTATCGGAACTAATCAGGGAGGAGTGTGAAATGTGCAACACAACTTCCTAAAAGAGGAAACCAAAGGACACAAGATGGAGAAAAAGGAAATTGGTAAAGAATGATAAGACACTTAGATAGGAACAAGTAAAAGTCGTGATGAAAAGGAAAAAGAAAACGTGGAAGAGAAAATAAGGCCAAGTATTAAGTGACCTTTTTTTCCCACTGTGTTTAAGTATAGGTTTGGGTTTCAACCATACATTAATTAGACCTACACTAATGGAATAGGTATGAGTAGGGTGTAATTGTAAAGGAAATATTCCTGCATTTGTGTGGAGGGAGAATGGGAAACCATTTAGTAAATACCACCGTCCGTGTACCCAACCTAGATTTGAACCTCAATCTCAGCGTCACAAGCAATCCAGTCTAGCACATTAGTGAAGTAGCAAATTAAATGGTTAGGTTTTGTTTGTTTGGTTATAAGATACATTAAAATACACATTAGATAAAATGTTCCATCCAAAGAATTACAATCAAACAGGTGTCAAATATTGCAACTTTTAGTGCACATTCTAATATTAGATTTATAAAACCATAATATTTCATTTTTCACCTTAGAAAAATTTTTATTTATTTATTTGTGGTGTTTTGCAAGCCATTTTCTGAACCGAATGATTGTATCAACACACAAGATTTTCTATGAGCGAGAACGAATGGGCCTATCGATTTTGCCAGGTAAGGTATTTTCACATAACTTCCAGGTTTTTTGTTAAATGTCATAATCGACATGGTACTGGCGGCTTTACTTCCTCTCAGAAGGAAGTTGTGTAATGGATTTTTGTAATTAATGATAAAAACCAGAAAATAGCACCACAATTAATTAGTATTTTACCAAAAATTAACTTCCCCATTTTAAATTGGCTCCAGTAGAGTTGTGAAAACTTTATGGAGTCATTGGCATAACGCCAACCTACTAGATTGATTTGTTAGTTAATCCATTTTTATAAACATTTTATCTATGCAACTAGATTATTTGGGAGTACACTTACGCCAAAATAAACTTCTTTGGCATAGGACTTCCAACTCCTTCTTCAGATGCTCTTCTCTTGACAGGTAATGGCCCAGGAGGCCCGTTTATTGCAGGGGGTGGGTTGCAAATGCCCAAGGGATCCGTAATTGGATCAAACTGAAATATTGCAATCAACCAATTCAAAGGTGTCGTAACAATTTTTTTTTTCTTTTGCTCTGTCTTTTACTAATCTATCTACATTTAATTAAACTTAATGAGGAAGGGACGAAGAAGATATAATTTCTAATCAATGTAACCACATTTGTTTGGAGAGAGAGAGAGAGAGTTGGAAATTCTTTTAGGAATAAACACACTAACTGCTCGCAGTTGAAATGGATTTATGAAGTTCAGCCAGAAAATCAAGATAATAGATGGCGAGGAAAACAGAAATTCAAAGATGGATGCACGCTGAGACAGCTATACAGAATGAAACTAATTATTCAGATATTAAATATATTTTACAAAAGCAATTTGTTCAAGTTCTTCAGCAAACAAATTTAAAGTGGTTAATAACTACACTTTTAAAATGAAAATAAATTTATTTAAAATTGTTAAATAATCATTTTTAATATAATTTCATTCCTGGAAAGTAAAATAAAGACTGAGAAAGTTTCTGTCTTTAATAATTCTTGCATACTTTAAATAAAGCATATACTTTTCCAGACATGTCGTAATTTTATTTTGACGACATTATTATTATTATTATTAGCACCACGTCTTACTACCCATTCAGGTTATACGAACTTACGCTAATGTGTAATGGTAGGGTGATTGTGAGATGAAATGAAGGACCTACAGTTTAACGTGAGATCCAAACCACGGTGGAGGCCTGGTATTCCACACATTCACATGTTGTGATTAATACACGTCTTGTCAGAGGTGAAGGAAGGGTTTGGCAATCAGTTTGACATTGGTGATCACTTGGATTACCCTGTATTTTTTTTAGCACCGCGTCTTACTAACCGTTTGGGTTGTAATACACTTATGTACTAATTACTCTAATAGGAATTAAGAAGGTTATATTCAGAGTAAGAGTACTTACATTTTCATGGAGGGAGAGTGGAATTTTTTTTTAAACACCCTCAGTACAGCCGACCTAGATTCAAATCGTGTTCTCCCCGTCATAGAAAGTCTAGTCTACTGGCGAGAGTAGTGCGTTAGACCATGCGGCCACCGAAGTGGTTGTCCTGTATTTACTCTACTGTATTTGATTTTAGCCGTACAATCAAAAGTGCACATCGAGCTGCTCTAGCATCAATTATAAATGGGGATGAAATAAATGTAATCATACAGTGATTGAAAATTAGAATACAAAGTAGAGTATTATGTTTGCCAAGTAGAAAGTTGAGCATGCACTGTAGCTACCTATTACTGACCACCGCATAAATACATCTCTGTATTACCTGGTTGAATCTTAAGAAGACTTAATAAAAATTTACCTCCAACGCAGAGTGAGATACCTTTCAGCCAACTTCAAGTCACGACAATACTAACCTGCGGTTTTAAAAGCGGCGTTTCCCAAAGAGACTCTCCAGTGAGTTTGTTCCAGAAGTAGGGGCGATTCTCGCGCTTACTCCAAAACTTGCGCCAACCTTGCTGAAGTAGTTCTGGAGGAAGATCGTGTTCCAGGAAGGCTCCAGCTGGCACTCCCTGTTGTGCAATAAGTTATATATTTCAAATTATCATTCATGTTGAATGATTCATTAAGCATTATAATAGTGTTTATTATGTGAGCATTTTAAAGGGTTTTATTAGCACCGTGTCTTAATACTCGTTTGGGTTATACGCTTAGTTACTAATTATGCTAATAGTTTTAGGGACTAGTAAGGTTATATTTAGAGGAAATGTACCCACGTTTGTTTGTGGAAGAGTGGAGCCTTATTGATAGATAATTACATTCTGCCTGTTCACAAATGAATATGGTGAATTTATTTAAGGTCCCCACACAAGAGTAGGGATGGTGTAGGGTGCGGAGGTGATCATGATCGTACACACGGAAGCGATTAGTTTGCGGCTTATAGTCTACAAATACATTGAAATGTAATTCAACTAGACGAGGGAGCCTTATTCATGGCAGCACTCAATGACAAAGAAGAGTAGCAAGTCAGACAAATTTGAGTTGTAAGAAAAAAAATAATCAAGAGAGCAAGTAAAATACTTTCATCCTTTTTTTTTCTAGGGAAAATTAAAATTAAACATGGACTCTCAAGATTAACCTGCTTTTCCTAGTTTTCTGCCTTTTTCATCCCAGATTTTATCATTCTTTACTATATGTTTGTAATCAGGGTGTGACTAATCATTTAAAATGCCATTTATATTCACTATTTCAATAAGTTACACTAGGTACTCCTGAACTCTCTAAAATTGGGCATAGCTGACGCGGATGGAGATCAAACTCGACCTGCAGAATATAACTGCCGCCGCAAGGTAGAACGTTACACTGCCCATAATGTTACCCGCCTGTACGGTACCTGTCTGACCACGTCTATTAGAGGACATATTTTGAATATGACAGCCATCGTATTGGTGTGTGGAAACATAAATTAAAAAGAGAGTGCTATTTTAATTGGGGGAAAAAAAAGTAAAGCTACTTTATGGTAGAGTAGCAAAAACCTTTTGCCAGTGTTAATTTAAGAAATGTTAACTGGCATAGTTAAGGTGTCTTTTGTCTAGAAATTTGTTAATAAAAGATTGAATTCAAGTAAAATGTTTGTAATATGGCCACACATATGTAGAGCCTGGTTACCTTAAGCTTTGAATAAGAACTTTTAATATTTTTTAATTGCCAGCAGAGGGAAACTTGTCAAAGTTTTCTTGAAGCTCAAAATTCAAACAGAGCTCTCAGTTTTCCCACCAGTTGCCACACTAAAATTTATTTGTCATCGAGCCGAGACATATCTTGGTAAAGTGATCTATTTCCTTTGTTTTGTTATTTTGAATTGGTAATAATTGTTTACTATTTATGCTATTTCTCCCAAGTCTCTCTAGAGCACTTAAAAGGATTGGTTGAGGTTTAATGTTGTTACAAGTAGGCTATTTTAGTAATTCATTTTTACAGAAAATGGTTAGGTATTTAACATTTCCATGTCAGGTGGTGAATAAATTGTCAGTCAAATGTTTGAAACAAGTGTTCCAAAACTATACCTATTGTTTTTAATCATACCCTAGCTAGTTCTGTAAATATAATTGGATAATGTTACAAAATGAATTGTACTTTTGTAGCGTCGCTATGACCTACATCTAGACGGGGTAAACTTACATGAGGTGTTTGTGGCATTTGAGGAGACTGGGATGGATGAGCAATAGATGTATCCAACCCAACCGAGGGTGGCATTTTGATTGGCGAGGGAACCAACACTTGTACATTGTCATGAATGTGTGCATGTTGAAGAGGACCCACTTGAGACAGAGCATCCCAAGCTGATGTACTTGGATGATCTTGTTTTCCACTGATCTCATTCATTTCGATGTCAAAATGTGTTGATCCTTAAATAATCAGAGTTAACTATTTAATTGATCCATGACATTTAACCAACTAATAAAAACATAATTTTGAATAAAATAACCAACTTTAAATAAGATTGAAAATTAGTAATATTAATTAATGACAGTGAAAGACACACAATTAATATAGAAGCATTTATTACAATAATATTTAAAGTAAGTATTTTTTATCTTTGGTGGGCTATTTTAATAACTTATGGATAACTACTCATTTAAACACTTACTTTAATAATTACCAATGAAATTGTGATTAGACAACTTGTGTCAAACTTACATACAGTGGATTGTTTACAAACTCACTAGAAACACAATAATCTCATCACAAAAACAACATTAATTTGAACTTTAAACATGTAATTTTTATCAAATATAAGTGTCCCATGTTTAGTATTCATAATTAGCTATAAGTAATTATATTTCACGTCGGTTAATACAAATTCATTCATGATTTTGAAATCTCGACAAAGTAATCCCCACCCAAGACGACGCCATTTGCTCTCAGCTGAAGAATGTCACGTGATCAAAATGTCTTGTTGGCGTCAAGTTTTCTTATTGGTGGAATAAATTTGATTTTTTCAATTATTTACATTTAATAGCCAACGCAAAGAATTAAAATGTACACTTTTTATTTAATCTAATATGTCAAATTAAAGTATTATGATGTTATTAAAAGAATTTTGATTTAAATTAACAATAATATTTTATGTAAAAATATGATACTGTCCAAAAAACTGTAATATTTCGTTAACAAATAATTATTTTCAATAATCTTTTATATTGGTAAAACTTTATGAATGGTTGACTTGACAAGTTAAGTGCTGAGGAAGTTAATAAAAGGTTTACGTCCTTTTAACTCATTTTTAATGTTTGCAGTTAATAAATTGAGCGAAACATATAAAAACATATATAATTATTAATATTTTGGTAAAAAGTGGCGAAGATTTAAGGAAATCTCATTATTTGTACACTTAGCGAAATTGCAAAATGTCTGTAGCATTTGTTCAACGAGGGAGACAAGCTCCGAACCCAGCTCAAATTCAAAAAGTAAGCCGATTTATTATTATGTCTACTTACATGATCCAATAATAGTGAATGACATGTATAATTATATATCGCATTATGGTTGCACTATATTTGGTTCATTTTGTTACTGTAGGCCTATTTAATTTAGATCTACCGGCAAAAATAAATTTTGTTGGGTAGAGAACGTTTACTTTTTTTTTTTTAGAAACTTTGCCATCAAGTGTCTAGCTAGAATGGAATCAAGTGCAGGGATGGGGAACCACTAGGCTTAAGGTCACATGTGGCCTTTTTTTAGATGTTAGCTGCGGCTTTTTCATATATTTCATCAATTATTGTGTATCTTCCCTCATTTAAATTATATATTCTCAAATGACATGTATTTTATTAAATTAAATAAAAAATCGCTATCTTTAAAACCCAATGTTCCTAAATTAATCACACCTATTGAGCTATCTATGGTTGACGCACTATCATATTTCGACCAAATTTTCTACTGTAGGCAAACATGAAGAGTACGGCTTATTGATAATCACATGAAGTGACAAGCGGCCTTTCAATGCCTTAAAGTTCACCACCTCTAGTCTAGTGTCTATGTACATGTTTTGTTTTAAAATAGCTGAAGGTGGCATAGTACTTGAATAGTGTATGAACTTTGTATGAAAAGAACTAAATCGACCACCACTTTCTACATAGCATAAAATTACTTCATACAAGAACAGCATATAACTATGAGCAGCTCACCACACATTTCTACAGTAATCAGAAAGTAACATTAGAAAGAATAGCTTGATTCCGAGGGACACCCACTATCTACAAAAAAAAAAAAAAAAAAAAGAGGAAAAGTTGAAGTCACAAAAGAAAGAAATATACCTACCTAATTATTTTTTTAGAAACCTCATTGATAAATATCTGTCAATATTCTACTAAAGTAGGCCTATGTTTTCTTAATGCACTCACTGAAATGTAATATCTATGGTTTATTCTATCCTAAATTGTAGGGGCTATTAATTACTAGGGCCTATTCATTTTTATGGCATCGTTAGAACTCTTTCAAAGTTAGGAAGAATGTAGGAAGTAACCTTGTGAAGCCTTTCACAACCTCTAAATATGTAAATTTGTCTTTAAATTTATTTTAATTTATTGACATTTTGGTTAAGTCATATATTATAACTCCAAATTTTGTATGTAGCTCTTCTGGAATTTCTCAATACCATACAAGATTCATGGAAATTATGTAACTTTTTGCCCATATGCAAGAATGAGGTTGAGCGAAAAATATGATACAGTTCAATGCCCTCTAACTCTACTCCAGCTTTTGTTTCACTCAACCTCATTCTCTCTCAAGGCCCTCAGATGGGTACGTTTTATCAGTCCCATTTTAGGCCTTTTTATCATTGTTATGGCACAATTTTTGGATATTTTATTCGCTTTATTACGCACACAATAGTATGTAGGATTGGATGACAGCAAGATTTACTAATTTTTATTAATTTTTACTAAACATTACATTTAAACAAAACTCGACAAGACATCACTTCCTAGATGAAAATATTGATGACATTACTTCCCTGTACTGCTCTGCGTTACACCCATGATCCTGCACACTAAATATGATGTAGGCCCTACCCACTTGATGCTTTGGATTAAATCGGTGATCCTGCACATTAAAACGGTATGACACCATCATATGATTATGTACTACTCATGTTTAGTTATTATACTGAATAGTTTATTGTATTTCTAATTATAGATTTTAATGTTTGCACATAAAAGGTTGGGTTAAGCTGTTTCGGGAAAGTGTCATAATAACGAATATATAATCTAGTTGTCTTATTTCCGTGACATCAACATCATGTTCTGGACTTGATAACTTGTAGCTTTGGTGAGTGGAACTTTTCCATATAATTAAAAAAAAACTGTTCTAATCGATTCTACATGTCTGTAATAATGTATGGCTGCGGTCAATTATTTGGTTATTTGAAGGAATAAATGGCCGAGAACTGGACAGTTATAGCGTACAATCCCTGATTCTGTTTATAAGGAATGGTACTGGCTGGGTCCTTTCCTGTCATGTTAATAGATTAGATCTAGGATGTGTAAACGTGTTCTCAACCATATGCCTAGAGACGATTTTGATTAAAGTTTTTATAATATTTACGTTCTGAGAGTCCAGTGCTATTAAAATAATTCAATACCTAGAGTACTTTTTTTTGTCCTTGTGTATTAATCATCATCATCATCATCATCATCATCATTATTATGAACAGCCAACACAGCCACTGACTGGGTCTGTTTGGAACATAAGTCTCTAGTCAATTACATTTTTAAAAAAAGGGTATTTTATCACATTAAAATACATGGTGATTGGCCAAATTAATTTTCTTACCATTTTTTTTTAGTCTTACTACCCGTTCGGGATATATGTTTCATACAAATAACACTAAACTTTTTTTTATGTCATGTGACCGTATTCGCCAAACTGATAATTTTAACCGCTAATGACTGCACTCATTGAGTTTGACTGCGTCTCTTCATTTTCTTTGTGATAATTACTCTCCACTCATGGCATCTGCTCCAGAGAGTATAGACAGTGGAATTAAAACAAACCCTCTGTTTAAGTTAACGGGATGTAGATTAAACAATGGGACAGCTTCATCATGATTGAGCGAAAACACTTAATGGCGCACTTGTGATGAACTAGACTACAATGGATTGTTTTCAAATTGTAGGATGCTGTAAATCAAATACTTTTTTTTTACTCCATCATGGCTAATAGCCGGAACCATTGTTACTATACTCAGTTGTATCTGTCATCTATATACAATATAAGGTATCTTTTATGTTTATTAAAGGTTTCAATGCCTGATTCACCCCCATAGACTAGGGACTTGACTGAAAATTGATTATAGACCTATCTTGTGCTCACCAAAATGAGTAGACTTTACCCTGATTTTGGTTGGAAGAACATTAGAGAAAATTCAAACATATTTCATTGAGGTCAACATTGAAAACATTTTACTATATTATTTGTGTGTATTCTATAGGTATTGATAACATCGATCAGAAGTGAACATCTGTAGACAACACAACTTGATGTATGAATATATCAAGGTTGTTTTAGTAACTTTAGTAACTAACTTATATTGTTCTTCCTACCACAATCATACTACATACACTAATTTGCTTTCATATCGAAAAAGTATAGAATCGCTTTGGTGGCCGCATGGTCTAAGGCGTCACCTTCACAATTAACTAGACTGCCAATGATGGAGAGATTGGGTTTTGAATCCTGGTCGGGCGTACTGAAGGTAATCTTCTTTAAATGATTTCCTACTCTCCCTCTGTGCAAATGTGGGTACACTCCTTCTAAATGCAACCTTCCTCATCCCTAATATATTGGTGTAAGTACTCAAAAGGGTGGTAAGATGCTGTGCTAAAAAAAACTTTTTCTAGCTGTCAGATATGTCCATTTGTAAAAAGAACTGTGGTATAAAATGAATATGTTTAGAACAAAGGTGGCCAAACAATCAATCATAATCTGTCGGATCGACAGCGGCCACTAGTTTGGTTGAACGCCTAGTCAATCGATTAAAATAGATGAGAGAAAGAAAATGAAAGAGAGGGTTTGCAGATTTTTCCCAAATTAACATTTTAAATATCGAAGCTGTTTTACTGATGACCATTTACAATCCTGCCTTCGTTTTTGATAGAGTAACTATGAACTCTTATTCAACAAACTATCTTAAGTTTATGCGATGTCATGCATCAACCTCAAAGACAAGTGTTTAATGAGAAAATACCTAGGTGGCTTAGTTAGCTAATGCTCTAGTTTCGTGTTGAGCTAGACTGCCGAGGACGGGGAGATGGAGGTTCGAATCTCGGTCAGGTGAACTTGGGATGGTTTTTCCACTCTCCTTCCACGCAAATGCGGTTTCACTTCCTCTAAATTCATCCTTCCCAATTCCTAACCCATTAGCATAATTAATACTTAAATGTATCACCCTGAACGGTAGTAAGATGCTCTGATTAATAATAAGAAAATACTTTTTAGCGACATTATGTATTATGTGGTTTGATGAAAAACTCGATTTCAATGTGGGAAAGGATTATTAAATAATTAATTAATGTTTAACCACTCTAGCCTATAACCTCATGGTTTTGTAGTAGGTCACAAAGGATTTTCTTTCTCTGGAGTAGATCTCTAGGTCAAAAAGTCTGGCCACTGCTGGTTTAGTACAAATATTATTTGTGATTACTTCATTTTCAACAAAAATAACCTGTTCTTAAATTTTTTTTGCAGATGCTGGATGAAAACAGCCATCTTATACAAACTATTCAAGAATACCAGAGCAAAGGAAAAGCTCAGGAATGCATGCAGTTAGTATCTAATAGTACTAAATAAACTAGTTAGCCTACGTATGATTATTTTCATGATTTCAACATAAATAGATATTATCAAGTTACATATTTTGAGATAAACAATGAAAATACTTGCTTAATATCTATTAACTTAAACGATAAATCACCTGAATAAAAAATCTCGTCAAAAGATACTAATATATATATATATATATATATATATAAAGAGAGAGAGAGAGAGAGAGAGAGAGAGAATGCTGTTTGTCTTTTACAAATAGCATGGAACTTATTTGTTTGTATGTTTTCCCAGGTATCAGCAAATATTACATAGAAATTTGGTGTATCTAGCGTCAATAGCTGATGCAAACCAGAATATACAAGCACTATTACCTGTAAGTTTTGACATTTTTTCCTCTGTCAATTTATAATTATTTATTTAAATAATATCTTTAGAACTGTCCCATTTATCCACTATAATAGGGTAACTAATGGAAAAATTAGAAAATGCGGTGACATCAATGTACAGTAACAAAGTAACAATTATTTGTTTTGTTGGCCGCATGGTCTAAGGTGCTACTCTCATATTGGACTTTACTCCCGATGACGAGCTCGAGGTTCGAATCTCGGTTTGGTGTACTGAAAGTGGTTTTTACAAAATGGATTTCCCCACCTTCCACACAAATGCGGGTACACTTAAATTAGATATAACCTTCCTAATCCCTAAAACCATTGGTGTAATTAGTACGTAAGTGTCTAACCCAAAAAGGTTGTAAGACGCGATTCTAAAAAAAGAACAATTATTTTGGAACATTGCAACAAGCAAATAATATCATGTTTTTAATCAGAGCTAGCTATTTCTAGTAATTTATTTCTTATTATCTTTTAAAAAATATAAGTATTGTACTTTTAAAAGATTGTTACTCATTTAAATTCAAGTGTGTGTTTTTCCTATAATTTTCAGATTATTTAACAAAATTCAAAGCCGTGCAGAAGTTATTGTTAAAAATGGAATTGTACCTTTTACAACTCAAATTCAATTACCATTTCGTAGGTTTTCAAGTTTTAAATCAATCCACACTACTATGAAAAATGAGATGATTTGTTGACTTTTTTTTATCATATTAAATAATAATGTATAGATATTTAAATATCTTATGTTTGGAGTAATTTTCTTTTAAATTCCACCATTAAAACGTTGGTTCTATAAGTTGTTACTGTCAATATGTTATTGTTTGTTTCTCAAGTAGGCTATTACTAAATAATTTGTGCAAAATATTTGCTACATCCGACTAAAAGAAGACTGAACAGCTTGTGCCGACATTACAATCAACTTAACCCACTCCTTGGCACGGGCGTTGAACATCTTTGTTTGCCCGAACAATGCTTGATGGCGGCGCAAATAGACGTTTCATTGCAATAAGTTGTTGTAATACCATCTTATCAATGAACCAATGTACTTTTAACCAGTCCGAATACTTCATATTGAAACTGATAGATGGTGCTACCAGTTCAATGCTATATTATTACATGAATAAAGCAATAAATGAGAAAATAGGTGTGTAGTGAAAATATTTGTTGGATGAGAATATACAATAGAAAAATGGCTGCCGGACATATGTAGATCCGCTAAACTGAACACGCGCCAGGGAATGGGTTAACATAAATGTATCATAACAGATATCCGTGTGTTTTTAAATACACTTGACTTAATGTAGACATTATGCTCCTGTACATAAGAGTTTACCATGAAAGAACTTTCACATTACGTTACTTTAGGTGAAGTGTACCACATGCTTCTGTCGGCCAATATTGTTGTGAGCAACTTCAACACGGCCATTCACCTGCTTCGATGGCCGCCGTGGTCTTACACACGACTCTCGTTTTAGACTAAACTTCTTTAGACAGGGAGATTGAGATTCAATCCTGGTCAGTGCATTGAGGGGGAACAGGGAGCAGGGGGCCTTCCTAAATGGTTTTACACTCTCCATGCACATGTGGGTGCACTTACTCTAAATCAAACCTTCTTAATTCTTAACTAAGTGTAATTAGTACATAGATGTATAACTCGAAAGGGTATTAAGACGCGGTGCTAAGAAAAAAGAAAAGCACGGCCATTTAGTAGGCCTGTTTAATTTGTTTGCTTATGGTGTTCAATGCTTTCATTAATTAGTTGTTTTTTTGCATCTCACAAACACCAAAATGTTGTGATCTTATCTTACACTTTATTTTGTATCATCGGTAATCTTCTTGTGCAAGTAGAACAATTTGTTTTCAAACATTCAAATTCATAGTCTTTATTTTGTCTGAGTTGTTACTTTATGTCATTTGAATCCTTATACCACACACTACATTTCTTTATGTTGTACATGGGCATTAAATTAATCTGGATCCCAACATTATAAACTTATGCCTTTACACCCTTAACCAGTCAGGGCTAGTAAAATTAACCATTTTACTTTACTGCTATCCTATCTATTTAATATCTTGCTATGCTAGGGATACTTATTTTTTTTATCATAATCATTTTTAGAACTCATGTTATGTAATATTGTCATAGATTTAATGTTAGTAAATGATATCAAATTTTATAATATTATTTTATTTAAATAAATTATTTGTATTATTATTTATTCATACCGTATTATTAATTTTGATATTATAAAGTCATTCAAACACATGTATTGAGGGTGGGTTTGTGCTTTTAAATTATACACTGTATCAATAATCATTAAATTATTACAATGTGATTCAAAGCGTCTTTTTTTTGTTCGTAGCAGTTTAATGTATTTTATAATTCTTTATATATGTTAATACAAATTTTAAAAAAATCTTTATTTAAATTTTAAAACTTATTAAATTCAGAAAAAAGATTAATAAAAAAAACAGGGAAGGATGGACAATGTAGAAGGTGTGAGGTTAATGGGAAAATCAGTGAAAAAGTCGAGAATTTTCATTGGTCAAGTTGAGTAGAACCATGTTATACTTTATTACAAAAATACAGTCCGGTGGATGATGGCACGCTACTACCCCAACCAAACCATCTTTAAATCAACTGCACCCACTTCGGTGGCCGATTGGTTTAAGGTGTCACTTTCATTGACTGACCTGCTTAGGACGGAGAGATTGGAGTTCAAATACACTCAGTCTCTTGAGAGTGGTTTCCCAATCTTCCCTTCTACTAAATGCGGGTGGATTACCTCTTAAACATTTTCCTTCCTTACCTTACCCCATTAGAGTAATGATCATATTAGATGCATATAACCTGGGCCGGGTAGTAGGATGTGATGATTAAAAAAACTGCCATGTTCTGAAAAATACACTGGTGTGTTTTTATTTCAAATGAAATAATATAAGGATGTGAGAATACTAAAAAATCATACATTTTTTTAAAATGAACCAAACCCGGAAATTTGATTATTTGATCTATTCTTTTATTTACTGTAAGCCTTCTCATTTTCCTAATGTACAGGAATCTAAATGTTTTGATCTATACACTTTTTAAACCTAATTTTATTAGATTTTTCAAATATTTATAGATAAAATTGGCTTTATTGCTGTAAAAATATAATGGTGGTGAGCTATAAATCAACTGATTTATTGCGTTTAATCTGAACAGGTAGTAAGACGTGGTGCTAAAAAAAAACTTTGATTTTTAAATTTGCCGCTAAAGTTTATTAAAAGATACTGACTTACCTTGACCAACTTTAATGTTTTGAAAGATATTTTAGTTTTTGTTTTACTCTCTCATTAAAGTGCACATACCCTTTATTAAATATTTATTTTGAATCATTGCTCGGCTTTGGCCATTACCAGTTGGTTTTTTTAGCACCACATCATAATACCCATTCAGGTTATATACTTATGTGCTAATTACGCTAGTGGTTTTAGGGCTAAGGAAGGTTATTTTCATAGGAGGTGTAGCCGCATTTGCTTGGGGAGTGGAAAACCATTTTGGAAAAACTACCCTCGGTGACATCCGACTGAGATTCGAACCTCGATCTCCCCATCATTGGCAATCTAGCCAACTATAAGAGTAGCGCGTTACACCACACGGCCTCCAAATCGGGTAAGGCTCATATTTCTAACAGTATATTTACTTTAAAAGTTACCAAGGTTTGTAATATTCTAAATATTTGCATTTAAAATTCAAAGCTTGCTAAATATTAAATCCAAATAGGAATGAAATAGATTCAACATCTTGAAACATTGATTGGGTTGAGCTAATTATTGTTTCAGTTATTATTTATGTACACTACGTCAAGCAAATTAAATAATTGAAAGGAACAGCACAGAGCTAATAGTGAATGAAATTTCACAAATTGGGCAACTTTATGTTCATTTCAGTGAACTGGCTTCTTTGCTTGCCCATTTCATGAACTGGAACTTAATATATACTATCTACAGTACTACAATTTTAACTAAATTCATTTTAAAATATTAAATTAAACTAACCCAACCTAACCTTCATTCTAAAGCATTTACAATTTTAAATTAACTGAAGAACAAACTGTTCTTTGCTTGTCCAGTTCACGGATCAGGAAAAAAAATTGCCCAGTTCATGAATTGTGCTGCCCAGTTTATGAAATGGGCAGCTCCAATTGTTAACCAATTTGTGAACTGGAGGAGCAGAGGCCAGTTCACGGGATGAGCAGAAATTGGCCCCAATTCATGAACTGGGCAAATTTATTGATGGAGTGTAATACATAAACATTCTGGGTAGAGCTCTGCTCCTGATTGCACATCCAATGTGTTATAGGGGTAATTAATTTAGTAATTATTTTCGTCACTGTTCAGATGGCAGAGTGGTCAAGATTGTTGCATTCTCTTGTGATTTGTCCTGACTAGGTGTACAGTGGGTATATTTGCACATGTTACTTATACTTTCATTTGAGTAACTCAGAAATATGAATTTTTTAATACTATATTAGTGAAAAATATGTTAGTACTATTAAATCTAATACAAACTACTGTAGGCCTCACACATATTTGTTTAGCATAGTCCATTGCTTATTATCTGTGAATTTTATTTTTTGTCTTATTGCTTTATATTTTTTTTTACATCCATTACCATTTCCAGCCTGTGTCCTGGTTAAGTTTTTTTATTCAAGCCGTATATTTTACACTACCCGCTTGCTAGGCTACCGTAGCTTCGTATGCCCTATAATCTAAATTAAGACTAAGACACAACATCCAGTCCCGGCTCTTAATTCATCACTGTGAAAAGTTAAACCCCACATTTCACCAATGTCAAATTTTTCGGCCATCTGAGAATCGAACAAAGGACCCTTAGCCCAGTAGACAGACACGTTACCGACCGAGCTAATGTGTCAGATTGCTTAATAATATTGGCTGTTATTTTAAGGGGGAAAAAATGTTGTATGTCGTCATAAACGTTGTGTCATCATTCAAATTTTGATTAATTTTTAAAATATATTTTAGCCACCAGGCATGCATGTTCCCCCTGGTCCAGGACAAGGGGGCACTTCTCCCTCCCCTAGTGGGGACATGCCTCCTAACCCACAAGGACCCATGGGAAGCTTTGGACAGCAACAAGGTGGCTACAGAGGACAGATGATACCTGGACAGCAGAGCATGCCTCAACGTATGTTCAACTTTCAAACTAGACCTTGCCATCACTTGGAAAACTAGAACAACCCAACATAAAGACATTAAACCTCACAGCTTCCTTTTAAATTATACTGCTCGGGAACATTTGTGTGTTATATACATCAATGTCCCTCGAGTGTGTTGGACTCTTTCAATTCCAACTGTGCACTGCCTCCAGACACAGGACATAATAACAAGCAGAATCTTTCTTAAGACACTTACCACTTCTCCACACCATAATTACTGTTTTATATTTATGGTTCTTAGGCCGTGTTTATATTCATGAATAACGCATAGCTAATAGTAAATAGTGAGTGGTCAACCTCAGTAGTCTTGGGGTAAAGTGCTCGCCTCAGGATCTGATGTTTTCGGGTTCAAACCCGGCCGAGGTCGATGGATTTTTCTTTAGTGATAAAAATCCATACACAACCTCCTTCAGAGGGGCAGTAAAGCCGTCGATCCCATGTGATTGTGTCATGTAAAAGAACCCTGAAGTTATGTGAGAATACCTTTCCCAGTAAAATTGGTAGGCCCTTTTGCTTTCGCTCATAGAAATTATCGTGTATTGATATGATCAGTCGGTCAAGTTGCATGAAATACCTCAAATAAATAAAACAATATTTTTTGAGTGATTGAATATACTCGTGATCAATTAGATGAATACCGAACAAATGTTTTGCTGAGAATGAATATTTTGTCTGTTTCATTTAATGATTTTCAATCAACTTTCAATATATCTTATTACTTTAAGATTTTTGAACAAAGAATGCACATCCATCTACTATTACATTTTCAGATCAAGCTTACCATGAGGTTAATTGTGGGCTTGCTTTTGTGAACTCATAGTTGTAGCGGTCTCAAACCAAAAACTATTTCTTTTCGTCCACCAAATGATGGGATGTACAGAATGTGCCAAAACAAAAGAGAAAGGAGCTGTTTCTCAACTGCATGTTCCAGAAATGTGACTCATATTTGGAAATGATAATAAATCATAATATTCAACGTGTACAAATACGAGAAATTTGGTCCTTCTCTACAAGATGTATAAAAATAAATCACAATGTAATTTATGTTAAAGGGTTAATTGTTTGCTATTTTTAGATATAACGGGGTGGGGGTAGGACTTCTTTTTATGGGAAGTAAAAAAAAATCAATTAACCAGAAAAAGTCAGCGGTTTTTTTCAAGTCAGGGAAAACAGAGAAATGTCAGGGAATTTAAATACTTTACTAATTATGCAGCTAAACATTTAAACAAACTTGAGATGGTTGCACAGGGTTTGTTTGATATCACATTTACACAAGGACACATATAATACCTAAACCATTAAATATTGTAAAAATAGCTTATAATAATGTTTATCTTAAATAGCTGTTAAGATTGCTTACAAAAATAAATAATCAATGTCATAAAAGAAAAAATCACAAAAAAAAAGGTTAAGCCAAGAAGTTTTTTTAAAATGTCTTGTAAACCTGGGAAGTCGGTGAAATTTACAATAAAAGTTTTGTAGCCACCCTGTGGTAACTAACTGAACTGCTGGGAATTAATAATGTTCTCTTTTGATTAGGTCCTGTACCTAACAGCAGTCCCCAGCAATATAGGGGTGGTCCTCAAAACTACCCTCAGCAACCTCCACAGCAAGGGTATCCTGGGCAGTATCCTAATCAGGGGCAGGCGGCTTCTCAGGTAACCAACTCTTGCTTTTATTTCGACATAACTTGTAGGGCTGGGCCGATCATACCCCGGCTGATTATTTGTTGGCGGCTAGGCCGACCACCGATGGCGGTCATTTGGTTTATTTTATTTTAAATGTTTCAAAGATAATACTCAAAGGGAAAAAAAAAGGCACCAGACGGCCATTTTAAATTAAACATTGAAAGAAGGATAGAAGACCAAGCAAGACCTACACACTTACCTGAAAACTGTAGGCCTTAAAGTTCACAGCGAAACACAAACTATGAAATTTGAAAAGGACTGACGTAGCCCCAAAAATTTCGTAACTAGGTGTTTGGAATAGAGCACTAGTCTGAATCGTGGTTTAAATTAGGAATGGTAGCCAGCACACTTATCTTGGTGATACTGGAGTAAAAATTGTTTAGATAGAACACTAAAAAACACACAAACTCATTTTTAAGGACAAGCTTTCACTGTCACAGACAGCTTCATCAGGTCAAGAGAGTAGACTGATGCTTGGTTGAACTGCAAGGTTGACTGTCCACAGCTGACTGTTTTTCAGTTATGATATCACTGTATAGATGGTAGCACTATGAGTAACTAGATAGATAGAAAAACTAAAAAATTGTTTTATATACTGTATTATTACTGTGACATTGAATGTAATAATAAGTGTGCTGGTAGGAAGGAGAGGAATTACCTAAGGTTGAGGTTAAGGGTGTGTCTGAATTTGATGATATATTGATGGGCCAGTTCCCATATCCTTAGTTGTAAAGGGTTGCAGATATTATTTGTTCAGGGATTTGACCACCTTGGTTGTGTAACAGCGATTAAAGTCCAGATTGTGGGTTTCGGCATGTGATGCTACAGGCTTATCTTTATTTTTCATTTTTGTATCATGTCGCT
Organism: Timema podura; assembly: GCA_033556935.1. NCBI lineage: Eukaryota > Metazoa > Arthropoda > Insecta > Phasmatodea > Timematidae > Timema > Timema podura. The sequence goes on from JAVRXN010000005.1 coordinate 10,489,955, forward strand.
GTGTTTTTTAGTGTACTCTCCAAACAATTTCTACTCCAGTATCATCAAGATAAGTGTGCTGGCTATCCCTTCCTAATTCAAACCATAATTATGTGTTTTTTAATTGCAAACTTTGAGTCCTACAGTTTTCTGGAAAGTGTGTAGACCTTGCCCTCCTATCCTCTTCAACATTTAATCTAAAAATAATAAACAGTACGGTAATGATATTAAAAACAACTGTGCACATATAATATAATTTTTATTTTGTTGAACAAGTTTAAATTAAAACTTTAGGATTAATTTAAATACAATTACCTTTATCACTGACACGATCATATTTGTATTCAAGTGGTTTTTTTTTAAAAATAACTACCCCCCTAATTTTTAGTAAAACTAATTGTTTTATAGTTTCAGAGTCAAAACAGGATCGATGTCAAGATGATGACATGTTTCAGTTGAGAACTATAAAACTATACAAATATAATATTAAAATCAAAGAAATGATAAGTGTCAATATTTACTGAGCGCTGTATTTTTGTAGGCATACATGCCTCCGGTGCAGCAAGCTCAGGGGCAACAGCCGACACCACCCCAACAACCAGGGGGTTATCCCTCTTCCAATCAGCCCTCTAACTATGGAGGACCTCCGACCTCTTCGCCTCAGGGCTATGGGGGCCCGCCACAATCCTCTCAGTCAGGATACGGGCCCCCACCCACCACTACAAGTGGACCTGTGTATGGAGGTCCAGGACCAGCCCAACAGCAGCAGCAGCAACCAGGGTATGGTGGGGCACCCCCGCAGCAACAACCAAGTTACGGACCCCAATCCCCTGCCCAGTCGTCAGGCTACCCTCCGCCCAACTCTCAAGCAAGCTACGGAAACCAACCCGGAGGTTACGGTACAGCCGGGTCTCAGACTAACTACGGTGGCGTGGCTCAGTCCGGAACACAAACAGGCCAGCCTAGTGGATACGGAGGTCCTGGCCCATCTGGTGCCTACCCTCAGGCCTATGGGGGTGGTGCGAGTCAGCAAGGGGGGTACATGCCTCCAACAAGTAGTCAATCACAATCCCCTCAGCAGGGCCCTCCACCGGCACCTCCACAGCAAGCACAAGGGGGCTATACAGGCCAACCTAGTCCCGGCCAAAGTGTGTATGGTGGGCCCTCGTCCACCACGTCCCCACCATTCAGTGGACCACCTCAAGGGGCTCCGCAGAACTCTTACTCTCAAACAGGAGGGTCTACAACTATGGCTCCGTCTGCCTCCACACAGACCTATCCGCAGGGGCCGGGCGGTCCTCCACCTCCTCAGCAATCTCCTCAGAACTACCCTCCCTCCACTCAAGCGAGCAACAACTATCCTCCTCCCCCTCAGCAGCAGCAACAACCTCCACCCTCTCAGTCACAGCCTCACCCTCTAATCAACCTCAGCCAGGACCACAGGCACCACAACCTCCGCAGCAACAACAGGGACACCATCTGTCCCGCCCTCACAGCCAGGGTTCCAGCCCCCGACCCAGAACCAAGGGGCCCCCTCTAGCTCACAGCAGGCTTCTGGAGGGTACGGACTGCCGCCTCCACCACAGTCCCACCCGGCCACGACGCAGACCTATGTCCCACCGCCGCCTCCACAAGGCCAACCACAGAACTATGCCCCTCACGGTTACCCCACTCAGGGCTACCCGCAGTCGTACCCGCCCCCTCCTTCTCAGGGAGGATATCCTCAGTATCCTAGGCCTCCGACCTCCCAGATGCCACCCCCTGGTCCTCAAGGGCCCCCATCACAACCACAGTATGGCGGTTATGATCAAAGCAGGTTCCCAGGCTACCAACCACCCCCACAGTGAGTACCTGTTTGGTTATCCCCCCTTTGCTCATTTTCTTCGATTAAATTTACAGTATTTGTGTGTAGACTCACGAAACATATACCAGTAGCTAGGTGCCAATAAGTATGTAGTAATTACAAACGAATGTAAAATCTTTCTTATAATGCTTACACTTCACATCACAATTTTACTACATTTCAAACAAAACATAACATGCAATTCCCTCACCTTGTAACCAACATTTTGTATATCTTCGATTAAAATAAACTACCATTAGATGTTGAGCGAAGGATACAAGGGCAAGGCCTACACACTTAACAGAAAACTGTAGACCTTAAAGTTCATAAAACACATAATTGTGTAATGTTCGTGGTACATCAGATCCCTTCTTCAGCACAGACAGATACAGTTGTTACCTGTGACTATGACCTACCTCTAACAGGCAACAAGAGTATCTATGTGACCATGCTGCCATAGTCCAGTCTGTGTTTTACTATCTTCTGCTGAAGAAAGGGATTGTCGTACCACGAACATTACATAATTATGTGTTTTAATTGTGAACTTTTGAGGCCTACAGTTTTCTAGTAAGTTTATAGGCCTCGCCTGTCCATCCTACTTTCAATGTTTAATTTAATACAGCTGTTTGGCACCATTTTTCCTTTAACCATTAGATGTGTAGTTGTATTTAGAGTATAATTTGTGTCCCAAGTATAAATGAAGGCCCAACTCCTTTATTTTAAACAAGGCTAGTAGGATTTTTTTTTACTTTAAAATTATATGTAAAATAATCAATAGTCAAATAATCCATAGAACATTAACCTATATTCACTATGAAGATGAGCAATCTTGGAAACCACTATATTATGCCAATTTTAAGCAATTTTATTATTTAATATTGCATTTTATTTGTGACGTTATTCTAGGTCTTCCTGTTAACTCAATTGAAAATTGTTCATGGAATTCCATATAGTGACCATGTCATGTGATTTGTGTATTAACATAAGAATTATGTATTCTCGCAATTTTATCTATGGTGTACTATTTTTTACAAGTTTTTTTTTTTTTTTTTTTGTATGGGGAACTTTTTATCATCAGTTATTTGTAGATTTGCATGCATGTGTTTGCTTTAACTTTTATGTAATAATTTTAAAATAAAGAGTTAGAATGGAAAATGTAAAAGTTGTATTGAGTGTAAGGTGGATATTGATGCTTTACGTATCTACCGTTGTAATAATTTTTATGGTTTTAGTGGTACACTCTGTTCATATTGAAAAGTAGCAAGCCTCCTTTGACAGGCTACACTGTGATGCAACTTATAATATAAGGCCATATTGTAAACGGTAATTCGTCAGCGTTATAAAATGAATAATTGCTTAATAATCTAGAAATATATGATAGTGAAAACACATTTAAATAATGTGATGTAAGTGATAAAGAAGGGAGACAGCCAACCATAAACGAAAGCGTTTTTGTTGTTTTTTGCTCCGCATTTTCATATTGTATTCATTTGATTCTGAGAAGCGCTTCTTTTCCCAACTAAATGCTCTCGGTGGCTTAGAAAACGATATATCATAGGATGGTAAATATAAAGATGGCTCAGAAGAAAAGACTGATATTGATTCGCAAGAGAGATGAATAACATACCTTATTCGGTGATCTGGCGGTCTAAGGTGGGGTGTCGGACTTCTGTGCTGGGGGTTCGGGGTTCGATCCTCGGTCCCAGCACAGATTTATCTGATTACCAAACCCTTCCTTCGCCTCTGACAAGACATGTATTATCACAACTTGTGAATGTGGAATGCCAGGCCTCCACCGTGGTTCGGATTCCACGTTAAACTGTAGGTCCTCCATTTCATCTCACAATCACCCTACTATTACACATTAGCGTAAGTGCGTATAACCCGAACGGGACGCGGTGATAATAATAACAATAACTACTACAACTACTACTATACTACTACTACTACTACCACAACTACTACTATACTACTACTACTACTACCACAACTACTACTATACTACTACTACTACCACTACTACTACTACTTTCACCACTACTACTAGTACAACTACTACTACTACTAGTACTACTTCTACAATTACAACTACAATTACAACTACTACAACTACATCTACTACAACTACCACAACTACATCTACTACAACTACCACAACTACATCTACTACAACTACCACAACTACATCTACTACAACTACCACAACTACATCTACTACAACTACCACAACTACATCTACTACAACTACCACAACTACATCTACTACAACTACCACAACTACATCTACTACAACTACATTGCATAATCGTTGCATATTTAATACCTATTACTGTTTCCAGCCTGTGGCCCGAGTCAGTTTTTTATTCAAGTCCTATATTTTCCACTACCCGCTTGCTAGGCCTGTCGTAGCTTCATATGCCTTGCGACTATTATGTAAAGGCTTTGATTGCATTGTAGAGTAACCAAGAAAGGTAAGTGTAACTTTTCATTGTAAACCAAGTGTACATTAACTACATAAAAAGTAACAACTTTTAAATTAATTTTTCCTTTAAGTTATTAATGTGTAATTATTTTTGGGGAAGCTTCGTGGCTTTCAAAGTGAGAATTTTTTTTTAAAATAAATAATAGTAATCAAAGTGAAGTTTTTAAGTCTTTGAAACCTCTTAACAACCAATCATATTTTCTGAGGCAAGCTAGTTTGTTGCAATAGTTAGCCGATATTGACACTGAAGTCATGAATAAAACAAACTAAACTAATCATTTACTATAGATATGTTCAATGCTTTGAAACTTCGACTTTGCTTCAAATTAAATATCAGCTTTGATTGCTTTGGAAATAATTCTGGCTTCGACAATTGCAAAGCTTCGCCAATAAAAGTATAGAAAGGATAAAATACGCAATTATTGTCATTCTGAGCTGTTATATACATTACAAATCAACATTCATGTGGAAAAATTTTGAAGTACTTGAATTTTAAGTTGTGATAACTTAAAACGAGAAATTTGTAAACAGTTGTGGAACAAAACATTTTCCAAGTAATTTTAGTGCATAAAGTTATATAAATAAATAATCATAATACAATATTCTTTCAGTAATAAAACAACTAACAAAAAATACCCGAATTTCGATTCTGCTTCGAGAATATTTTATAAATTTGATTCGAGTTTGCTTAGAATTGAAAAAGTAGACTTAACACACCCTTAATTTATTGGCAATAAATGTGTATTTTCATTGTTTCCTTAAACCCTTTTTAAATTATCCACGGTATATTAGTTTCATCCTAAGATATATATATATATATATATAAACAGAATGCAGCTATTGGTGTACATTCAAGGAAAAATACTATTCATCATCATCATCATCGACTATTTCCACCCTGTGGCCAGATCAGTTTAGTAAAATGCCTCAATCTCCTCTATCCTTCCACCATTCTTCTCCTCTCACTTGAACCCTTTCTGTTATCTGCTCCTCCCATCTCTTTCTTGGCCTCCCTTGCGGTCTTTTTCCTACATACTTCAGCGGAAACCAGGTCAGGTGCATACGAGAGACAGGAGACTGGTCAACGAGTTAGAGATATCTAAGTTGGAAGACAACGCCCCTTTGCTTTGACTTGAACACCAACAATAACTTTCACATTTTCGAAACATTTCGAAGGAAGAATGAACCTTTAAAATATTATGAACAAATTTGAAATACCTCGATCATCATAATCATCAACAACTGTTACCAGCCTATGTCCGGGTCAGTTTAGTAAAACCCCTCCATTTTCCTTTATCCTCCCATCTCTTTCTTGGCCTCCCTTGCGGCATTTTTCCTACATACTTCAGTTCCAACCGTTTCTTCGGCATCCTCTCTTCTTTTTAAAGGCGTTAAAATGATTTCCATTAACTTCATCCACGTAAGTGTTTATGGCCCAAAGCACTGAAAGGTGTCTCTTTAGTCATTGTATTATTGTGAATCAGCGTATTTTTAGGTGTATACTTATACACTTATATTTTAACGCATTAAATTAATTCTGATCATGTTAAAAATGGGTAAAACGGTGGTTTGATGCTTACTGTCAACTTTTGATGGGATATTATTACTTTGGCCTAGATTTAATGAAGAGTATGTTCATAAAACAACAGTTTAATTAATTTAGATCAGGCCTGGCCGACCCGCAGCCTGCCACATTATTCTTTTGCTGCCCCCCCCCCCCCTCCCTCCCCCAGGTTATTTTTATACTACCGACTACATTGGTGAGAAATATTGGAAGTAGATTTTTAAATATTGATTGATCGCAAAGAATAGCAAATATCTCATTGGTGTGAATACAAAATAAAATATATGTTAATACCAATTAAGTTTCAATTTTAAAATATTGTTTTATTTCATGTGTGTACCACAAAAAATTGTAATTTGATAAAGTGGCCCGCGCAACGATTTGGGTTGACCGGTCTGATTTAGATGTCTGGTCACTCGTGAATTTAAACTAAAATGTGTGTGAGCCACAACTGTTGAATAATTGGTCGTTTTAATGCCATGTGACTGAATATAGGTTTGTATTAAAAGTGGGTATAAGATTTTTTTAGGATACCTTAATTTTCTGTTTTAAAATCACTTGTGACTCTTGTCTTTGAAAGTTGTACGATGAATAGGTAGGTGTGTATGTGTTTTCTATTTACAAGCACACTTTATTAATACAATTTACTTAACTATTTCTTTTGAAATAAGTAAATTTTCATTATTGTATATAGTTTTTACTATAAATTATACATTTTTTTTTTTGCTATATTTCTTGATTTACTGTTCATTTTCCTTTTCATTCAATTATATTTTATTGTCAAGATTGAATCTTGTGCTTTGTATACAAACCAAATATTAATTTTTTGGACTAAAAGTTTTACAAAATGTGCGAATTGAGTATATGGTACGATAGTTTTAAAGTATGTCTATATTAACTAAAATGTTAGAAACTATACTCTTAAGTAGTGTCATTTGATTTGAGTAGAAAATCTATAATGCTTTGCTCAAATTGTAAAATTCAACAATGAAATTTAGTCAATATTAGTGTTTATATTGTGTACTACACTTAAAAAAATTAAATAACCTTAATGCACCTCATTTATGAGCACTGAAGAACTTATATCTGGAGTGGACTTTGAATAACAATACCCCACTGATCCCATACCAGATTTACATTTCCAAAAGAGTTTTAAAGTAGGGATGTCGCATTCGATTCCCTCAATTTTTAATGTCATCGAAAGTATCTAGAATTCACAATTTTTAATATCTTGATTTTTACCTTTCAAATCCCTTTAAAATTCTTGCATCCAAACAAAATGGCAATTAAAAAATAGGGATTTTACGTTGTGTCCCTTTTTGTTGTTTATTTAGTTACCAAAAAATTGTGAATGTACCAACAAGATATTTATTTTCTTGTAGGCTTGCAGAGATCAGCATGTCCATTTTGTTTTGATATTTTTTTAACTATTTTTTTTTTTTTTTTCAAATACATTATGATAATTAGCCAAATAACATTAATTTAATGTGTTAGGATGCTTGGAAAAAGAAACTGTAAATGTTGAGGAATCGGACTCATGACATCATCTATTTAAAGCATGAATTCTCAGAGATAAATTAACCAGTAAATTAGCATATAATATGTCCATGACTAGGCCATATTTATGTTATACCTGATATATATGCAGTATTGGGATTCAGCCAGTTCTCACCGGTTCTGGGCGAACCTTTTCCTAGAATTTCCCAAGTTAATCGAACTGGTCCTTAATTTTTTTCGAATCGGCTGTTATTCACAGTTGCTGTCATGGATATTATTTCATAGTAATGTGCTACATTACCAAAATTCGAGGAGGAAGTTCACTATCGACCTTAGTCTTATTGGCTGAGTAATCGATTCTTCATTTACTATCGAGCCACTAGGACATTTTAGCCTAAAGTCATTTTTATCTTAATCGATTTTAAATTCTGGGCACTTGCATCGTAAGTAATCACGTTATTATGTTATGGTTCTAATTGCTAACAGTAGAGTGGCACTTTTATATATTATTCTGTTATCCATGGGCCGTTGCTCAGTTGTTGATGTGATGGGAAATACATAAACTTGTTAATTCGTCTTTTAATAGAGAGACATGTGATTACTTTGTGCATTTTTTTAATGCAATGATAAATAAGTTTTATTTTTATATTCATTTTGCAAATCTGACAAGGACGGGATTTTTTTTTTCAAACATGGTTAAAATTACATTTAAATATCAAGGATATTTTATGGTAAAAAAACTCATTTTGTGCTTTACTTATTTGTGTAACTATTTTTACACTAAATTGTTCAATTCTCATTTTGGTTGCAGACCTTTAAATAAAAATTGTCATTTTCTTTTCTGGCTTTAAGTTTTTCATTAACATATTTATACTAATAGATTGTTTGAGGTCTTACATAAAACTAATATTTAAAAAAATAAAAACATTTTCTACAAATTTATACATATTGTGAAAGAACATGTTTTATTTAAATTTAAATAAAATGGGAAGTTGGTAGTGACAGAAGAGGATGTAATTAATGTATCTGACAAAAGCTTGGTGTTTTTAGCTTTGCTTGTAACATACCAGAGAAATGTCTTCTAAACAGTTTATTCTGGGCATATTTATACAGAGAGCCGACAAAATTTGGAAATGCAACCTTCCCCTTACCCTTCTTGGACCGAAATAATTGCAGATTTGATAACGAGTGTAGGGTACTACTTTTAGCACATGTGGTCTTTGTTTTTTAAACCCTTATTAGGAATAGTATGAAAATATTTTGTGGGGAAGAACAAAAACATTTCTTGAAATCACTCTTAAATATCTTATTGGTCAGCGAGAAAATATACAAATATACCCATACATAATAAGAACCTAAATACTTGATATTTAACATTAGCAAAGCAAATATAATTATAAAAATAGTCAACTAAACAAGCGATTCTTTACAAGTAGTTAATAAGAAGTTCAACCTTTTCTTATTATAAATAACCTGCTCTTTAATTTTCAATATTTGGATCATTTGGAAGATAACTGGTTTTAACCAAGTTTTTTAATCAGTGTTTAAGTGGAGTACTATACCCAAGAGCCAAGCTAATATGTTTTGATAATAGATAATAATAGTGTAGCCTATTGTTTCTTTCAGGGTAGTTAATGTTGACATAGTTTTTATATGTTTTTTAATTACATTAAAACTGTAATAGCCAGTAAAAGTCATGAATTAATAAGTCATCATTATCATCAACTTTTTTCAGCCTGTGACCGGTCTAGTTTAGTAAAATGCCTCCATCTTCTCTATATTCCTCATGTACTCCACATCCTCATTACATGCCATACCATTCAGTTTGCTTCCTCTACTCTCATGTCTCAACATCCTCATTACATGTACATACCATCTCAGTCTTGCTTCCTCTACTATCTCATGTACTCCAACATCCTCATTACATGCCATACCATCTCAGCCCTACTTCCTCTACTATCTCATGTACTCCAACATCCTCATTACATGTCCATATCATCTCAGTCTTGCTTCCTCTACTATCTCATGTACCCAACATCCTCATTACATGCCATACCATCTCAGTCTTCTTCCTCTACTATCTCATGTACTCCAACATCCTCATTACATGCCATACCATTTCATCTTGCTTCCTCTACTATCTCATACCCAACATCCTCATTACATGCCCACTCATCTCAGTCTTGCTTCCTCTACTATCTCAGTACTCCAACATCCTCATTACATGTCATACCATCTCAGTCTTGCTTCCTCTACTATCTCATGTACTCCAACATCCTCATTACATATCATACCATCTCATCTTGCTTCCTCTACTATTTCATGTACTCACATCCTCATTCATGCCAATCATTCATCTTGCTTCCTCTACTATCTCATGTACTCCAACATCCTCATTACATGTCCATACCATCTCATCTTGCTTCCTCTACTATCTCATGTACTCCAACATCCTCATTACATGCCATACCATCTCATTACTTCCTCTATCTATGACTCACATCTCATACATGCATACCATCCAGTCTTGCTCTCTACACCATGATCTACCCTTCATCTTCATTCCTAATCTTGTTTCTCCTCGGCACAGCTAACATGCTCCTCACAAACTTCATTCCCAATTAATAATCAAGTTTAGGGGGAGGAAGGAGAGTGTGAGGCCGAACCAAATATTATCCAGAACATACAGAAACAACAATGAAATTAAACTGTGGGTTTAGATGAGAATTAAAATATAATTATGTAAACACTAAAAAGATAGGATGTTTGGGTGCAAAGTAACACACTACGGTTTTCTTTTACTACTTGTGTACTTCTCATGTAAAAGATAATAAATAGTTAAATACAAGATGAAATTAAAAAAATTAATCTTGCTAAGTTAGCAATGTTGATTTTGTTCTGTTAGAAATTTAAATCATTGTGCTGATCTATTTGAGACAACACAAATTAAGTAATAAAACACACAAACATATTTTAAAGAGGTTGATTAGTTTTTAAAATTTGATAATGTGTTTGAAATCGCTTTGAAAAGCCATGACAAGAGAAAGATTGATGTACCCCAGTCTTTACAGAAGACTGATTTTACTGTTGAGCAAGATCACTTTAAAATTTAAAGTTGACGATATGTTCAAACGGACATCAAGAACTGTATGTTAACCGTCCATTCCATTCTGACAAAACAAAAGATGCCTACATTTACTGTCAAGATAGTTTTGTGTTTTTGTATCTTTATCAAGGATCCGTTGCTGAACAGTTTTGGCGGTTCTTGAATTCAAAGGACAGAACCACACAAGGCCTGAAAAACTGACACTTGAACAAGCCGCATCTTGGCAGATCATCTGGGAAACAAACTACTCAAACTTATGATACTAGTGCATTCTTTATGTTGGCCATTTAACACGGTACTGGTTTGTTATTGATATGAATACAGAGCAAAAGACTTAAAACTAGGTAAGGGGCCTTGAGTTAAGCCTTTATCATAGTTTTGGATTAAAGTTTATCTAACCCTTAAAACAATAAGCGTGGCAATTTCACAGCGCTTCAAGTGAGCCTAAAACAACTCGTGCAGCCAATACATTTGTGAGAGCCAAATCTTGTCTTTTGGTGAGATTTATGATTACTAGATGTTGAGCTTTATTTAATATTTTCTGCGGCCATTTGACCCAATGAATATTTTATAATCTCATGCTTACACCATGGTGTGAATACATTTCTGAATATTAAATAAAACACAATTAAAAAGCTTTAATAATTGAGGAACGATCTTTACTGCACATAAAATCATCCACGACTAGTGACCAAGAGACTCATCTAGGGAAACATTGTATCCCGCGTTTGCGACTCACCACTCCAAGTCTGCGGTCATAGACGCAAGTCGCGCCCAAGAAATTCTACCTTAACTATTTGGTTTGCAATGTGTGGTTGGAAATAAGTGTTCTTCTGCCAGTTAAATGATCTCTAGGGTTGTCTGCCACGCTTCATGGTCCTCTTTTTTCCGTCCGCCAGTTACTGAGTAAAGAGGGTGGAGAAGATAGTTTGGCCGGTGGATTCTTTGTATTCGGTGCAATGGCAGTTGAAATTGTGATCAGGGAAGGAGGTTTTGAGCTTTATCACGCTACTATAGCAAAAAAGGGAAAGGGGGGATGGAAGGTGAATAATTCAAGTGAGCATGATCAAGAGCATTTTCTCGTCCTTTAAGAGTATAATTGTTGTCTGGGATCTTCCCGGAGGGGGTGAGGGAAATCAGCTGTTTGAGGTGTGGGGATTTGTATGATGAGCGAGAGAGGAGATGAGCTGAGAGAATGATGATGCAAAGGAGGTTCAATAAATTAAGACGCATGGTTAGATTTGACTTGAAACATTTTCAAAGTTTACCACCTCTTTACACCTTTAATATCATGACTGAGCCCATGTGCCCCCCCACACTCTCTTGTATGGTGTCGTTTTACCCTTTTGGGATATATATATATATACATATTAATTACGCTTATGTGGTAGGGATGAGGAAAGTTTAATCCAGAGGAAATGTACCTGCATTGACATAGATGGAGAAAACCACCATTAATACACTTGTCCTGGATTTGAACCCCAACTTATTCTTCACCTGCAAACCAGACTAAATGAGTTTGACATTTAGATCACATGCTTACCCGTGAGGGGTCACACACTTGTCAAAGGTTTCTTTTTTGTCTGAAGCAGTACAAGGTTATCTATATTTATTATTTTGTATTAATAAAATGATTTACTGCCTAATGGCTTAGAAATGTATAACAAGACAGTGTAGAAACACTGTACAGTGATGTAAAGTGATTGATAGTGAAGGAAGCCAACCTGAGAGGATAGTTAGGTTAGGACTAAATAGGTACAAACACTTCTCTCTCTCATTTCTTATTACACTTAACACTTCCCACTTATTCATAACTATTACAGTTACACATGGTTTTGAATTTTCAAAAAATGGAAAGAGAATATTTCCTAAAATTCAAAACAATGTGTAGGTTTGAAGAAGTGGGAAGTGTTAAACGTGTAAGAATAAATAAAGAGATAAGTGTGTGTGTTCCTATCTAAGCCTAGGTTAGGCTTCCTTCACTATCACTTTACATTATTATTTAGTATTATTCTATTAGTATTATTATTATTATTGTTAAAGTCCAGGTCTCTTTCTTGCATTCATATTTTTGGCAAGTAAAATATTTAGGCGATGATGCTTAAATCTAAGTTAATAACTCAAGATTAATATTTTGACTTTCACTTTTTTAAAACATAATATTCTAGACACCTGCCTTAATAGTGTTGGATTTTATATTTTGATTTTTTTATACTGAAAGCTTATTAATTTCAGAGTTGTTTTTAACATTGAAGATTGAGTTTGTATTTTCAATGTAATAATGTTATAGATTTTTACCGTGTGTACAAATATGTAGTGGTTCATAACATCAAATGTGACTGCACGATTGGTATTATACGTATCTCTAATATAACAAAAATTAACTGATATTGATGGTGTTAAATCTGCTCATAAATGAGTGCTTAAATTGCTGACAAGTTGATCCACAGTGACATGCTTGTAAAACAATGTAATTTTTTTTATATATAATCAAGATTTTGGGTCATGTAAATATTTACAAACTAAAGAAAGCTCTCTTGTATAGCATTGTGATTTAGTTGTATTTGTAATGATGTAGTTGGTGTTTGTAGTTGAAGTAAAAGTTAATAAAAAGTAATATAATAGAAACTAATTTTTGTTCATATCTATTACGGCATCAAATAAAACTGAAAACAGGCTGTGGATAGATCAAATTAAATATTCTGAGGTGTATCGAGAACGCTAAACAAAAAAAATTGGGGTGAATTTTTTTTCACTCACGTCACTATTATGTCAGAATGGATTGTCAGTGATGGGCCGGTCGGGGTTTGAATCCTAGTCGAGTGTATTGAATCTTCTAGATTACCTCTGACCAAAGGCATAGAAAGCCATATTTTCTAAGGGGGGAGGTGTCCGTACCACCCCACCCCATTATCCCCCTGACACTGCCCTTTTTTTTTCAAACTTGTCATAGTTAGCAAATAATGTTTTGAAACGTAGGTATGTTGAGATAGTGGGTGGGGGGTGGGGAGGAAGGGCAGTAAACCCTCATCTTACAGATGATAAAAAAGATGTTTGCCTCATTTTCTCGGACCCCACTTACTCGGCTCATTTCAAGAAACATACTTTGTTTTCCAACACCAGGGTTTTATATATACTTGTGGATCCCCTTTAAGGAGGCTTGCAACAAATTCTTGGTAGGAGGGCGGTTCCAGACACCCCCCAACCCCAACTTCCACCTTTATACACCCTTGCCTCTCTTAACATTTTACCTTCATTCCCTTAGCATAATTGATTCGTGTTTATTATCCGGACAGGTACTAAGACGTGTTTATTTATACATAGTTGATTTCTAAATTTGATGAGATTAAGTTAAAAAAAATTCTTAAACTACAATTGAAGGGGTCAGGGAAAAAACATGAAAACCCTCCTTTGACGACAAAATATGTTAGCAGTGATTTCTGGTTGTATACCACTTAAACTAAAAGTTTTTTTATAGTCAGTCAAGACCTTGATGATAGCTAATATCCATGAATATTTTACTTATTTTTTATAGCTAGATTTCAGGATTTTATAGACGTTTAAAGAGTGAAAATATCCCATCAAAATCAATGAGGGTTATGATGTTTTTGCCACGATCCCCTCATTTGCTTAATAAATATGTTTCATATTATATTGAAGTATTTAAATGCAAAATATAATATTTAAAAAAAATATTCTCAAAACAAAATATGCATATTTTGTATTAAATTGATAATATACAAAAGTACATTTCCAAAACATGCTTATAATATAAATTATTATATAAAAATCTAAAGGTTACATTTGGAATGACTTATGGAACATTTGTTGTAATAAAACCCAACAGTGAAATATTAAATTAGTTCCGATATTTATAATTCAAAAAGGCGGTGATTATTTGAGTAGACTAAACTTATCAAATGTTCCCTCTGATGTAGTGCCCTTTGGTTTTACTTTACATCCATTACTGTTTCCAGCATGGGTCAGTTTTTTTATTCAAGCCTTATATTTTCCATTATCGGCTTGCTAGGCTTGTCATAACTTCATATGCCTTATAATCTCACTTAAGTCTAGGAAAGGCACAACATCCAGTCCCCCGGCCATTAATTCATCACTGTGAAAGTGTAAAACCACATTTTACTAATGATAAATTTTTCGGTGCCCTTTTGCTTTCCTGATACAAAACATTAGTAGTTTCATTTGTATCACACACAGACTTCGTTTCAACCCAAATGAAGTTTGAACAAAGTTCTCGGCAGTTGCTAGCCAACATCTGAAAAACCAAACACGAGCCTAACAGAGAGGCCCACGAGTCTGGAGACTAATATGAAAGAAGACTGCCAAGACGGAGTTGCACGGTTATAATTCGTCTTTATCTTTAGCTGTCGCTTGGATTGATTCGTTTTCTAATCGGGGACATTTACATGGTTTGTACGGTTTGTCTGGTTCTGGCTGTACCACCTGCTCCATACCATTTAATATTTCAACAGGACTTATTAATCGTTTGCTCCATTCCTATAAACAAAACAACATACAGTATTTTAAACTTAAAACAAACAAACTTTATGAAAACTAGTATTTTAAAAGTGGAGGTCATGGGAATGAAGTTTATGAGGAGCATGTTAGCTGTCACAAGGAGAAACAAAATTAGGAATGAAGTTATTCGAGAAAGAGTGGGGATACAGGGAGTACATGGGATAGTAGAGGAAGCAAGACTGAGATGGTATGGGCATGTAATGAGGATGTTGGAGTACATGAGATAGTAGAGGAAGCAAGACTGAGATGGTATGGGCATGTAATGAGGATGTTGGAGTACATGAGATAGTAGAGGAAGCAAGACTGAGATGGTATGGGGATGTAATGAGGATGTTGGAGTACATGAGATAGTAGAGGAAGCAAGACTGAGATGGTATGGGCATGCAATGATGTTGGAGTACATGAGATAGTAGAGAAAGCAAGACTGAGATGGTATGGGGATGTAATGAGGATGTTGGAGTACATGAGATAGTAGAGAAAGCAAGACTGAGATGGTATGGGGATGTAATGAGGATGTTGGAGTACATGAGATAGTAGAGGAAGCAAGACTGAGATGGTATGGGCATGTAATGAGGATGTTGGAGTACATGAGATAGTAGAGGAAGCAAGG
Organism: Timema podura; assembly: GCA_033556935.1. Classification (NCBI taxonomy): domain Eukaryota; kingdom Metazoa; phylum Arthropoda; class Insecta; order Phasmatodea; family Timematidae; genus Timema; species Timema podura. The sequence goes on from JAVRXN010000005.1 coordinate 10,505,572, forward strand.
CTGAGATGGTATGGACATGTAATGAGGATGTTGGAGTACATGAGATAGTAGAGAAAGCAAGACTGAGATGGTATGGGCATGTAATAAGGATGTTGGAGTACATGAGATAGTAGAGGAAGCAACACTGAGATGGTATGGGCATGTAATGAGGATGTTGGAGTACATGAGATAGTAGAGGAAGCAAGACTGAGATGGTATGGGCATGTAATGAGGATGTTAGAGTACATGAGATAGTAGAGGAAACAAGACTGAGATGGTATGGGCATGTAATGAGGATGTTGGAGTACATGAGATAGTAGAGGAAGCAAGACTGAGATGGTATGGACATGTAACAAGGATGTTGGAGTACATGAGATAGTAGAGGAAGCAAGACTGAGATGGTATGGACATGTAATGAGAATGGAGAAGGAGAGGATGCCAGAGAAAATTATGGAAATAAAATATGTAGAAAAAAGACAATGTGTAAGGATCAGGTCACAGAAAGTGTGCAAGTGAGAGGAGAAGAATGGTGGAAGGATAAAGGAAGATGGAGGCATTTTTACTAAACTGACCTGGCCACAGGCTGGAAAAATTTGATGATGATATTTTAACAAACAATATAGCCCAGTTTCTACTTATTTCCTGATCAGATATATTTTTATTTTAACTGCTTGAAAAGAAGGTAAAATAACAAGATTACTTAAAATAGTGATAGGAACAAAATTTTGCTTGCACAAGAGAGGGAAAGAGTTTCCACTTGAAAATCCTTATTGATGGACAAAAGATTAGCCTAATGGCTGCCTCTTAAGGAGGGATGGAAAGGAAAGTAAATAAAAATCCTTATTTTTGCAATGTTTATGATAAAAAAACTTTTTTTCTGCCAAAATAAACAATGCTTCAGTAAATACATATAGAGTTTAATTTTCGATACATCAACAATTCTTGAATAGTACGGCATTTAACAAGAAACATTTTAAATTAATAAAAATAGTCCTGGTCAAATCACACAATGCCCGTGACAAATATTCAAAAGCGTTGAGACTAAATGTATCCAATGAAGCAGTATTTTATTTATTTTGTATTAAAAATGTTTTGTTATATAAACTAAAAAAATATATATATATATTAACCTTATTTTGCTTCTATCCCACCTTACTTAAATAAGCAAACCCTTGTCTACATATTCTGTAAGCTATGTATCCTTAAGTTCTTATATTTTTTAATTATGTGCACTCTCTTAGTATCCTTAATATTTATGATATCACAATGTTCAAATAAAATAACATTATAAACTAATATTATACAGTAAAACCCCGTTAGACCGAACTTCGGTGGTCCAAAATTCTGGATAATCCAAATACACTTTTTGAAAAACGGGGAGAAAATATTAAGTCAAATGAAATATATTTTTTTGGTTAATAAGTTCAAAGTTAAAAGAGAATTGTAATAAATAGTGATATCTGATAATAAATGCTTAATATTTACATGTTGTATTCAATACAAAGTGTTTTCCTGTATCTAAAAATAATTCCAGTACATAATATCAGGTGTTATAAATCAGTTAAATGAAAATACGACTAAACTCATTCAACTGTAATTTAAAATTTGTGAAAATACTCTATCCCTGTATTACCACGCTTAATCCGAACAAGATTTAGTCCCAATTAGTTCGGATTAACGAGGTTCCACTGTAGCATAAAGAATTATTGTGATCAGGCCACTATAAAATAAAATAAATCATTGCCGCTAAAATTAATCTGACTAGGAAACATTCTGGTCTCATATTTTTAACTACTACTATAAGTCCTATACTTACATGAAAGAGCACTCCATGATAACAAAATATATCTTGAGGCATTAAGTTCTCTTGTGCGAATATTTGCCCATTCCGTGCTATTGATTGGGCCTTTGCATCGTTATTTTTCGCCCATAATATCCTTTCGACCAAGTCGCTCAAGTCACTTTTGAATGGAACGAAATGTTTCCACGGCTGCAGCTGCTTGTAATAGAACTCGTAATACTTTGAGTCCTGTTTAAACACCAGTGAATCACCCACCAAGAGATAAGGGAACCTATATGCCGCAACTGTTCCGTCAATGTTCAACTGGTATTTAAACTGAAAACAATAAAAAAACAAAATATTAAACTATGTATATGTTTGGGGAGGGGCGAAGCTAAGGTTTCCTTAAAATAACAGAGGTTATTTTTGAAATGTGATAAAAGGCTGGAAATTGTTTTAGAATTATTATTACAGCTTATTGGTGGTTTTAGCCCAACTTTAATTATAAGAATAATTGAATACCCAAAACACTACAACCAGGGGTCTTCCACCTTTTAAGGTTCCAAGGTCCAAAGTTTCTGTCTCTTGTTGGCGCAATACTGTACAGACTATTTGGATTGAACACTTAATATATTATTTTTCTTTTGATGTACCAAGTGTGAATGCTCCCGAACTAATTTTGAACCCTCCCAGGTATGTTCTAACACTCCTGACTATGTCCGAACACTCTGGAAATAGTACTCTCTCCCTTGTCTACCAGAGTAGTTATTTGCCAATTCAGGATAAATTTGTATAGAAACATAATATCTTTCTTCACATACAAAGCAAAAATAGTTTACAAAATAACTTAAAATATGTATTTATTATATTACTGAACTATGTAAAATATTAATGTATATTTGTCATTTTCTCTCTTTAAATAATTTTATATTTTTCACGTGCCAGCGGGCTGCAAAGAAAAGTGTTAAAGTGGGCCGCGGGCTGAAGACCCCTGCCCTAGACTATTAATTTATCATTTAGTTGAATGTGTGTGGAAATGAGTTGAAGGAGGCTTCTGTGTTCTGCCAGACTCCCTTAAAAAAAATATAAATTTGGTTGTTGACAGTGCCAGCTTGGGTACACCCAACATTATTTATTTTAGAACAAAGCTGTTTCCGTTCAAATCGCTTTGCAAGACATGTTATTGGTGTCACTGTCAATAGTGTACTCTTAGTCTATCCCTCCAGTTCATTTCGAACCTAGCCCTCACAATTTCTTAAAATGTTCATACACCCATGATAAAAACATTTAAAAAAAAAGTTAACATACAATTAATATTTATATTTTTATAGCAATTTAAGATTATTATTATTATTATTATTATTATTATTATTATTATTACTACTACTACTACTACTACTAATAAACACTGCGTCTTACTACACGTTCGGGTTATACACTTAAGTACTAATTACACTAATAGATTAGGAATTGGGAAGGTTGAATTTAGAGGAAGTGAACCCGCATTTGTGTGGAGGGAGAGTGGGGAAAAAAAACCCAGTTCACCCGACCGAGATTCGAACCTCCATCTCCCCGTCCTCGGCAGTCGAGCTCAACACGACTAGCGCGTTAACCAACTACGCCACCGAGGCGGGTGAACAATTTAAGAATTATGTGCACAAAATCAGAATTAAAAAATAATCATACCCATGTTAGAAAGTTAACATCTCACGTTTAGCATCTTTTATGATTGTAGTTCTGAATTAAAAGGTAATGAAAACAATACTTAAAAGAGATAAATATCAACGCCCTTCGAGGGTTTCTTACACAACACAAAAACTTAAAATACACACACACACACACACACAAAATTTATATTCTCACATCAAAAAATTTGAAAAAAGAAATATGTGGCATCTTTGGACCATAGTGATCTTCTTCGTCTCTGAAGAAAAAGAAATTAGTGAGCGAGGCATTAAAGAGGTCGGGATGTTTCCGAGCTATGTCGATTAGCTGCAATCTTTCTCTTCGCGAGTCTCTACCTCGCCAGAAAGCCTTTTCTATCTTCTTGGGCCAATGCTTCTCAATATTGCCTTGTACTGAGAGCATGTCCAACATCACCCTGTGTAAAAAAAATTATTATTCGCAGTTAGCTTGGCAAAAATTAACAACTTTATATTATTTTGTTTCATTAAAAAAAGTATATTAACTGAACCAAACAACTAAATATTTAAAAGAATATATAGCTAAGCATTTTTTTTTCTGTACCGTTCGTATCTTACTACCTGTTTAGGTTATACACTTATGTGCCAATTACCTTAATGGTTTTAGGGATTAGGAAAGTTATATTTAGAAGAAGTGTACCCGCATTTGCGTGGAGGTAGAGTGAAAAAAAATGAAAAAAAACACCCTCAGGACACCAGATCGAGATGTAAGCCTCGATCTCCTCGACATCAGCATTCTAGTCTACTGCGAGAGTAACGCTTTAGACCATGTGGCCACCAAAGCAGATCTGAGTATTTACACTAATGAGATAGGAATATAGAATAGGAAATATAAAGGAAATTCACTTGTATTTGTGTGGAGGGAGAGTAGAAAACCGTATAGGAAAAACTTCCCTCAGTACGCCCAGCCAGAATTCAAACTCCAATATCCCAATTACCAACAATCTAGGTACCTGCTTTGTTGGCGGTATGATCTACTGCGCTACTCTTGCAGTAGACTAGACTGACAATGACGGGGAGATCGAGGTTCGAATCTTAGTCAGGTGTACTGAGGGTTTTTTCAAAATAGTTTTCCACTCTCCCTCCATGCAAATGCAGTTATACTTCATTTAAATAAAATGCTCCTAATCCCTAAAACCATAAGCATATAACCCGGCTAATAAAATGTGATGTTAAAAAAACCAAAACACTCTGGTGTATTGAAAAAGTAAGATCTTAAACCAGTGGTTCCCAACTGGTGGTCCGTGACACCATTTCCATAACAAAAACTAGCATTTTATTCCACACTTTCACATGTATTTATTTAAAAATACTGAAGAGATTTCTAGTGTCTACTGACGAACATATGCTAGTAAAAGTAAAATATAAAATCATCGAGCGCCTCTGTTATTTAGCGACTAGCTTTAGAGATTACTTTCTTGCACCAAGTCCAAAAAACTCATAGATAAGGAATCTTTTTGAACGTGGTGATGTACAACTAACAATTTTATCCATGGAGAGCAAGATGCACTTGTTGACATCACTTGTGATGTTTCATTGAAATCATTTTTCAAAGAATGTAGACTGTACCAATTTTGGGTGAAGGTTTTTCCCGATAAGAAGCTAGCTTGAATAAAAAATTGACCCAGCCCACAGGTTGGAAACAATAATGGATGTAAACATAAAAAAAAACAAATAAAAAAACTCTGTGACATCTACCCTCAATCAAGCAATACCTCCAGAGCAGCCGATGTCTGTCGGCTAAGAGTGTCAACTTCTGCAGATAAAGGGTCTTATTTGGTCAACACAACAAACCCTCCAGCCGTTTAACTCAGTTTTTTAGACTGGAGCCGTCCTTGCAAGGCTGAGTTGACCCCGTTCCAAATGCACTGCTTTACATAAAATCTGGAAGCACCGGTGATTGAACCCGGAACATCTAGATCTGTAGCCAGGAATTTTTACCAATAGACATTAGACCACAGAGGTGGTCGCTCTTTCAAATAACTTCTTTTTTTTCTCTACTGCCCTGCATGTGGACCACAGTTTGAGAACCATTGCCTTAGACCATGCCACCACCAATACAGGTAATATAATAACGTTAAGATCTAGTCACAGGTACCTTCCCATACACTCGAGACTAGCCTCGGTAATGTCGTAGGTTGGCATGACAATGTCGAGCGTGTCGTCTGACCCGCACCAGGAAAATATGGGGTAGTGCGTGGTGTGATCGCGACTAGAAAGGGGCCAATCTCCCAGGTTGAAGAACAGTTCCATGTCGGGGAGCACCACTTTACGAGCCAACGAGAGCAGCACCGCATCCAGAAACATTTTAAATCCAACGTACTTGCCGTAACATTTTCGATACACCTGATAACAGAATTAATCAGTTGAGCGAGTTTAGTTGTTTTTTTAAATAAATGATGTCGGTGTTGAGTAACATTCAGGCAATATTAATGTTACGTTAGAGACACGTGTTCCTTTGTGTTTAAAGCGTGAGTCAGCCAGCCAAAGGCAAACAGTTCACAATAATATAACAAAGTTTTTATCACAATCAGCTTAATTTGTGAATTGTTACACAGCAGTGTTTTGGAACTAAGATACAGGTACCAAAGTTTGTAAAGAATTGTAGTAGATGAAAGAAAATAAAATATGAAATAAAACAACCTAAGGAACAGTGCATGCCCAGCCCACCTGCTGTGATTTCTTCCGAATGAATTTACCGGCATTTGTCACAATGATATTATTGGTTCAGTACAGTCCTGGTCTTCATTTATAAGTGCTCAGAAGTTTCAAGGAGTCTATTATTTTTTTTAACAGAATTAAATTTGGCATGTGAAAAGAGTCAGTTAAGTGAATCGAGTTCAATTTAAATTTGCGCAATGTATTATTATGTGCATAAAATGTCATTGGTGAATTAAGTATTAATTTGTGTGCATTGTTTTGTTTTGTAAAAGTGACAAAAAAAGTTTTTTAAAAATTTACAAAGTTAATTTTAGCAGTGGTTGCGTAACAAGGGGGAGGGGGCGGGCAGCATTTATCCCCATTTAAGGAATAATATTGTTCCTCTCTATTTATTTCACTCCCCTTCAATATCCTTCAATATTAAGCTGGGCATGGCCTTGTATATTAATACAAATAGCTTTTGAAAGCATCATATTTTCTAAAATTCGTTGGAAGAGACCCTATATAAAAAACTTCTAGGTGTATCTGATTTATTTTAGAAACACTGGGTGAGAACCACAGCAAATTGTTTCTAGAGGCATCCAATTAAAAAAAAAATCCAGACGAGGACCACTCTAAATAACTTTTAGGAGTACCTATCCAATTTTCAAAAAATTTCCAGTTGAAAGTGAAGCTTCTAGACGTATCCAATTTTCGAAAAATTGCCTGGGGAAGACCACTTCCAGTTCTAGCGATATTGGATCAAAAATTTTCTGGGAGAGGATAACTGAAAATAGCTCCTAGGGGTATAAAAGTTTCACAGGGTTTATGGGGGAGGGCCACTCCCAATATCTCCTAAGGGTTTTCAATTTTTAAACATTTGGTGAGGTAAAATCCCAAGGTCCCCCCTCAAAGGTCTTTAAAACCACCTTTTATTTGCTAATTCCCCACCCCCCTATACAAATAAGTTTCCACCAACCCTGAAGTTGAGAAGTATAAAGAAAGGAGGCCCCAATTTTATCTCCTTGTACTGGTACTGGTTTGAGCACCCAGTGGAACTGCATGAGGTGTACATGTATGTTTGGGTCTCATTTTTTTTAAATGTATTTTTGTTTTTAGTCTTTGATATTTTCTTACTAGGTGCATGGAATGAAGATTGACCTGTGTACTACAGGTTGAGTACCCTTGCTCCAAGATTTGCCTTGAACTCAAGTCGTCGACGGCATGTAGGTCAGGGTTTGAACTCTGGCCAGGTGAACAAAGGTGGGGTTTTTTCCTTCATAATCTCTCTAAATTAGTGCGGATATATTTATTCTACACCACAATGTTTGGAATGTGATGGTCTGAATGTCTATTTGTACCCAAAAACTGTTGAGAAGTGAATTAATATGGAAGATCATTATCAGAGAGTTCTGGCAGCTCCTATTTTTTTCACCTTTGCTGCAAAAATATTTTACCAGTTGACTAACCAATGCAACTACAAGTCACTGTTTTCATTACCCTACTATCCGTTCGAGTTATACGCTTATGTACTAATTACACTAATGGTTTTAGGGATTAGGAAGATCATATTTAAAGTATGTGTATCCACATTTGCATCAAGAGAAATTGGAAAACCATTTTGTAAAAACCACCCTCAATACTCCCAACCGAGATTTGAACCTCGATCTCCCTGTCATCGGCAGTCTAGTCTACTGCGAGAGTAGTGTATTAGACCATGCGGCCACCAAAGCTGTTTCCAGGGTTGGTAAACCTATGGTACCTAGAACATTTTCTCAGCATGTAGAATTTACTACTGTACAAAGGTTTGTTTTTTTTAAATTTAGTTTTAGAAATCATGCCTGGTAAAAATAGGTATTACTAACCTCATTTTTCTTTATGACATAATTACATATACTCATGCTGCCGGGGTGATTAAATTTTTCAATGAGTTCACTTCGAACTGCAGTAAAATTTACTGATGTAAAAGGTTTTAAATCAGATTCTATTTGGCTGTAGGATTTTGGGCAACCATATTGTGTCAACCATTTGGTGATTGACTTTTCTGGACAGAAACATTCTTCTGCATAAACTGGTCCTAAACATGATAACACAAAAATAAATCCATGAAATAATGGGATTGGAATAAGATAAATCATTTTAATTTTGACTTAAAATTATTTACAAACCTATAATAAACTATATTCCTTCTTAGTCAAAGCTTTAAAATAGTGGTCGGAAACCTTTTTGGGACACTCTAATTTTATTAAATAAAAAATGTGTTTATAAACCTTATATTAATTTATTCGTTAAATTTGATATTTCCTAAAATACCTTCCTCCCCACATTTTTATACCATTCACGGTGCGTGTCCTACCCACTGCAATTCGTGAGATTTAACTATCCTAACAATGTCTTTTGATGAGTACAGGGTATGTAACTCATCATAATATAACCTCCTCCACTCTCTAAAGGGTACATAGCTCATCATTATATAACCTCCGCCATTCTCCAGTATCTTTTTTTCCTCCTAAGCACCTTGTTTTCAAACACCTTTAATTTATTTTCATCATATAAGAAGAGACCACATTTCACACCCAAAGAGAACAACAACTGTAAAAGTATGGTTTTGTATATTTGGAGTTTTACATTCCTTGACTGCAGGTGAGATGTTAAAAACTTACTGACCGAGTAATATCATGGATTTCCCGACTGTTTTCTTTTTCTGATTTTCACACTAATATCGTTATTACTAGTTAAAATTGTCACTAAATATTTAAATTCACTAACCAAGTTAAATGATAAGTTGTTCATAATAATTTATAAATTATTGTCCTCAATACATGCTTTCTGTGTGATCATATACTAAGTCTTTCCAGTGTTCATTTCTAAACCTATTTCCTTACTAGCATCTTGTAAAATTTCTACATTTCTGACAACAGCATGGCCCTTAATATTGCCTGACAAAGCTAAATCAACTGCGTATCCTAATAGCTGCGCTGTACCGTTTAATGTCGAGCCTTTCCTACTCTCTTGCTTTGCCAGGTGCCCTTTGGATGGCTATTCACATGTGATTTTTTTAGTGCAAAGCGGAATGCACTTCTCTTCCCCTGGGATTGAGATGTTAATAATCATACGAGTAAATATGAGAGACGAGACATTTATATTAAAAATTCCTCAATAATAATTGTAATCCCTCGCAGTTTTTTTATATGTTTTGTTTGAAAGTTACATAACTGATCAAGTTATTTCTTAAATTATTTTATGGCTTTAGCTTTGTATGTTTTTGTGTATAAATATAATTTACTGTAAGAATGTATCTATATAAGTCTAATTACTTAGGCATATTATAAATTACCTGAAATCTTGTAGGGTGAATGTGCCACATGGACTCCTCGGTATGTAATTTGTATTTGTAAGTTGGTACATGTGTGGTAGAGTTTATACCTAATGATAAAACTTCCATTTTTTCTATCGAGTGTATTGACCCACACTCTGCAGGTTTTGTACTCTGATTCACCAGTGATTTGTGTCAAAAATTCATCGTCTGATGAGTTGTGTAATCTAAATAAGGAAATAAAACTATACATGTAGGCTATATATCATTTGAAAAATAAAAATAACAAGAACTTAAGACTCACGTTCAGTGTTCACCCAAACATGGTCTTAACTTACATGATCTGAATTCACACACTTTTAAGAGAAATATTAAATATTAAGTGGGTATATTAAGGTGTTCGAATAATAGTTTATAGGTAATCAACTAGTCGTTTGAAGGACTTTTACGGGTGATTAAAAATATAATATAATATTGAAAGCTTGTTCTGAAAAGGCTTATTTTGTTCCATAATCCTACTGTCATAGTATTTTGGTGAAATAAAATCTTTCCAAAACAAAATTTCTAGTATCATTCTGGAAGGCTTTTCATTCTAACAAAATATGACAGTAGGATACTAGTAAGAAATAAGGCCTTACATTTAACAGGCTTCCTACCAAAATCAGGCTGTAGATCTAGTTTTTACACACCCAACGTTTGACAAATGGTGTCTTACTACCCGTTCGGGTTATACGCTTATGTACTAATTACACTGATGGTTTTAGGGATTAGGAAGGTTATATTCAGAGGAAAGGTACTCACATTTGTGGGGATAGAAATTGGAAAACCATTGACGGAAAACCACCCTCAGTACACTCGATAGATTCGAACCTTGATCTCACCGTTATCGGCAGTCTAGTCCAATACGAGATTAGCGCGTTAGACCACGCGGCCACCGAAGCAGGTTTGTACAATACTGATTATATTTTATGAAGGGAGGGTTTTAAAAGTTGAAAGCACACTATAAATTTATAGGTAAGGTACTAACTACCCCTTGTAGCAATATGTTTTAATGTTTAATATGATTTCACAAATGTATGTTTACTAAGTTATTCAAGATTATTTTTCTAAGAAAATACTATATCAACACTTTTAAATAGTATACAAAACAAGTAGAGAATAGGGAAAATGTTTAAAGCTGTTTGATCATAAGGTTGTTTCTATTTTTAATGATGGACTTAGGTAGTATCAGAAAAGTGCTGTCTGAACTAAGGTTAGTGATCTGTTAATCTTCTCTCTCTCTCTCTTTAGATCCGTCTACGGAGTCCATAAGTTCTGTATCTTTATATTCCTTATGTCATTAATGGTCCTTAGAAATGGAATTCGTGTCTACACAGTCCGTATCTGTCATTACAATAACGTGACCGTGCCAATCAATGATAAAGTTGGATACAATGTCCAATTAAACTCTTCAAAAGAAAATTTTCTAGAGCTAGACGCAAACAGATGAGATCACAGCTGAAAATCACTAACACAAGTAGCTACACAACATATTTTGATAAAACACCCAGGAGAGGCTACATTTGAAAGTTAGGTTAAGTAAAGTCACAAATAATATAAGATTTAAAACATGAGCTAGTTAGTGTAATTGCCATTATAATGCCAGTGGTGCTTTCATTTTGATGCACGCACATGCTTACTTTGCTGTGATTTGTAGTCATTATCAGTCTGTACCGACTAGTTCTTAAAAAGTTATGGTTGAGTCAACTTCCACGGAGTGGTAAGGACTAAGGAATTAAAAACAAAGAGTTTGCAATCTATTTGTGTGGAATTGATCTCTTATAGAATACTACACCATACAGATACAGAGTGTGTAGATTGGACTTTCCTCAACTGTTAAAACTCTATCTAGAACGTTGGGGAGTCGTTTGTTTAATGAAACAAAACTTTTGTGTCTCGTTTGACATACCATATAATTATTATTTAAAAATGAGGTTTGCAAGCATGTTATTAGTCTAATATATATTTTCTTAAAAGAGAATCTCATAGACAGTTGGGCGCCGATGCATTGGGATGGCAAATAATTTTCAAAAATCCTAGATCATTTTGCCACTTAATAAATGGACCCAGCAGAGAAAATAATACTAAGTGGAACTTGGTAAAAAAAAATCTGGTGGGAAAAGACATGAGGCGGTCCAGAATTGCAATAAAGTTCATACTTGTTTCCATGTGTATCAACTGCTTGCACATAAAAATAGCGTGCTGGCATAACTATGTTGTCTGGTGACAGCCCTGGCCCCCATACAATACATTTTTTTGGATCAACTTCAAACCCCTCTGTATAGTCAATATTATATATCAAAAATACAAATAGTAATAAATGCTTGAATAAAATGTCACACATAGCACCAAATCCGATCTTTAGATTTAGATGAAATCTTTGTAAATCATTAAGCTTATAATCGTTACAAGAAAAGTGACAGGTTTAGCATTTAGCAAAAAATAAAAATAAAAAATCATAAATAAACAACCCACTTTCAGCAAAGATTATTAAACTGATGATAATAAAAACTAATATAAATTAAGGCCATTTCAAAGGATGGATAGAATTAATAGAAAGACCACAAACTTCATATTTTTTGTTGAATTTTATCAAGGTTTGCTTATGAGCATTAGACATTCACATAAAGTTCATGAAACGTCAGTCATGTTTTGGATTACATTGATAATATATCAAATGATGCTTTTAATTAAATACGGATAATTGCTTACTTTGTACTCCCTTTTAAACTACGTAATTATATCATTGGAGGATCTTCCCACACCCCAGTCCCCCTTATTTTTGTGAACGAAGAATCACTTTTCTTGATCGTTATAGAAAATAAACTGATTCGTCTATTTATTTAAAAGAAATGTTAAATTCGAATTTCAAACTATACAAAACAATCAGCTAGGCTCGTCGCAAATCCTAAAGGTATATAATATTTTCAGTGGCTATTTTCTATATAATAATAAATTACCCAGTGATCTCTATGGTATAGCTGGATGGATATTGTAAATAACTGTCCGGTGGTGCCAACCGCAATCTCGCTGCATGAAATCCGAGGACAGATCACTATGTGATGTGGAAGAAAGGGGGTTTTCTTGGAGAAAGGAAGGGGTCATTTAATATTCACCTTTAGGTATTTTTTGGAACTCTATTTAATTTACTTCCGCGGCAACACGCTGGGAGTGACCATCCCTCACAGACTTTGGTTCCACGGTATGCTTTGAGTCAAATACCTTTCAGAGCAAAAGTAGGAGCTTTTATGTAAAGTAGGACTATTTAGCGGCCAGTATAAAGTCCATCCGGAGCTATTTCTAACCGCGTTCCCCGTTAAGGCTTTATGTACAAATTAGGGGAAATACTTAAAAATTGTATTGCGGCAACTCATAATCAAAACTGTGATGCAAGCCCTTTTCACGTGGGTGTACACAAGCACTAACTCTAGAAGTTGCTTATAAGGTTATTTTAATAGGGGTGCTTTTTAATGATTTTCTTCGGATATATGGATAGTGTATAGGAGCATTTGAGCAAAGCAAAGATTAAGGAGAACTCTTTAAATAAGATATAATTATTTCAAGATTTCTTTTTTTGTTTTGTTGGTCAAAAGTGTGTAATTGAATGTAGGGGGCCTACTTGTCTAATGTTATTAGCTATTATGAGCATGTTTATTATTTTTATGGATTTTGTTCATTTAAATCATTTTTAACTTTCTGGGGTTAAAAATTAGGTTTTTATGAGATCAATAAAACCAATATTCCTGTTATTCCTAATCACTAACTCATTCTTTTCGATATCATATCTGGTCAAAATGTTTTGTGAAAATGGAAGGATAAGTGGTGAAGTTGACAGACGGGTGAATATAATATCTCGGAGAGTAGTTAGATGTATATGGACTATTGCAAGGAATGGAGTAGTGTAGAAAGAGGATAATATGGCGCTTTATAAAAGTGTGCTAACCCCAACATTGTTGTATGGATGTGAAGCATGGGTTTGTCAGAAGAAACACAAGCGTAAGGTGAGTACGGTTGAAATGAGATACTTAAGAAATGTATGTGGAAAAACTCAAATGGACAGAGTCAGTAATGAATGGTTGCTGAAGAAGTGTGGTTTGTAAAGGAATTCAATAGGTCAATGTGAAATGAAAGAAGCGTCTTATGTTGAGAGGATGAGTGTGTATCGAGTGGCAAAGCAAATATATGATTGAAGTGAATGTGAATCAAAAGTCAGTGGTAGGCAATGTAAGACGTGGTTAAATGTTGTAGATGAATGTGTGAAAAAGAGAAACACTAAGAATTTGAAGAATAAAAGAGCATGTATGGCTCAGTGTATGAATGAAGCGAAGGGAGTATACAAGGATGGGGAAGTGTGGAGAACGTTACTGAGGATGGAAAGTTTCTTACCTCCCCCGTAAGGAAATGGCGTGATTTGGTATGTATGTATGTATTTATATGTGTGTGTATATATGTGTGTATGTATGTATGTAGGTCATTTTGTATGTATTTATGTGTGTGTGTATGTATGTATGTAGGTCTTTTGTATGTATGTATGTATTTATCAATAATTGCTAATAATCCCATATTGAGCGAGCTGTCACAGCGTTTTTATAATTATATAGCAATTATTGAATCATACATATATACCTCATTCTTTTCTTCCTTTATGTTAATTGGCCACTCTAACTTTACTTAAAGGTCCGATGAGGAAGATCCATGTCTGATTCGTGTCTCCACCCCTATTTTATTGAGCACTTTAGAAGCTAAGCTGCAACCACGCCCACAACTTTATTATGATTTTTAGAGTAATATAATCACTCCCCTACTCTCTTTCTACTCTCTAAAGTCATGCCACTTAATTCCAGTATTGGCCAAGTGGTGAAGTTAGAACCGCTAGTGGTGGTGGTGGTAGGCGAGGTAGGTAAAGATAAATTTCATTTCAACATCTGTGGCTGAAATTTTTGAGCTGTTATTTGCATTCCAATGCGTGAGAAATAAAGAAACATAGAGTATTTATTTCTCTTTTTTAAACATATAAGTCGATAATACATTGATTGGACTTATTTTACTAATTTTTTTGAATTTATATATATATATCATCACTCATCAGCCTACCCACGGGGGAGTGCTTGAGGGGGCTCGAGCCCCCCTTACCGAAGTTTGGGGATGCTCCGAGATCTACTCGGATCCGAAGAGAAAATAAAATGGGGGTAGAGGTGGTATTACCATTTAAACTGTAGTCTTATAAGTAATCGGTGACTTTTGTGACAGTAGGCCTATGTGACGGCTAAACCAACTTTAATTTAGGACTATTTATTTATTATTTTGTTAGGTTATCATGTTTATAATAGTAAACATATAAATGATCAAGTTAACAAATACCAATTAAAAAAGCTTCTAGGTGTATGTAATGGTAAAAAAAAATATTGCCTCCGCCTGTCAGACGCCATAAGAACAAGGAGAATAAAGTCAGTGGATTTGTCCCATCTGTCCCAAACATATTTCTGTATTGAACGTTACGTTTTGGTCAGTGTGTTTACGTCCTTTTAGTAAGCTTAAGCTTGCCAAATGTTGTCGGGCATTTATACTGATCTGTGGTGTAACTGTCAGTAATGAAAGAGTAATAACATTATCTGTGGTCACAAACATATGTTCATCGAACCGATGGATGTGTTGATGTTGGCAAAATTGGCATTAAATGGTTATATCAAAATGTGTACAAGTATTTTCAAACTAATTACACGATAATTTAAACAATACTTTATTTTATATATAGCTCCAATTAATTTAGCTTTAGGTACACCAACAAACAGCTATGCTTTTGTTGTTTTTTGTGTGATGGATAAAAATAAATATGTACTTCTTTCATCAGTATCAGATGATGGTTATGTAGATTTCAATATTTGGACAAGGTAGGCTTTAGTAGTTTGTAGACTCTTCATACATATACCTCAGTTTTAGCTTCTGTGGTGCTGACTGACAGCTCACAGCTGACTTCTGACGGCTTTGAAAAGCTACCAGACCAAATTATGCATCCCTACGCCGAACCATATGATCTGCAAAAAACATGTGTTTAGCAGTTGTCACTTCTGACAGTCAAGATTTAGGTATATACCTAAATCTTGACTGTCAGAAGTCAGCTGTGAACTGTCAGTCAGCACCAAAGAAGCCATGGTGCTACTGTACATTATATTATTAATCTAAAACCGCCCGCATGTTTAAAAATTTGGCATTAAAGAGGCATCTTGTCAAAATAAATTATTAAGCCCCATCTGTAGACTCCATATCCATAAGGTGCGTAGTACTCCATAAAAGATCGACTCAACACTAACTTATTGCACAGAGTTCTTATCCTTAATTCTTTAGTCCTTATCATCCTATAGAAGTTGACTCAACTTTAACTTTCTAAGGACTAATCGGTATGGACGGCTGCTAAGGACTACCAATCACAGCAAAGTAAGCGTGCTCACGCATTGAAATGAAAGCAACAGTGGAATTATTAAAGCACTTACTAGCTAGCTCATGTTTTAAATATATTATTTATGACAGCACTTAACCTACCTTTCAAATGTTGCCAATCCTGGACGTTTGATCACAGATAACGTCTTCTTGCGCCTAGATCTAGACAATTTTATCTTGAAGAGTTTAATTGGACGTTGTTTCAAACTTTCTCATTGGCTTCCATGGTCATTTGATTATAGACACAGAATATGTAGGTACCATTTCTAAGGACAGTAAGGATGCGGAGCTTACGGATTCAGTCAACGGGTTTAAGATGTTTGGAGAAGTGGGTGAAGAATGGAAAGGGGGGGTAGCACTATCCCCCCTCAGTTTCAACATAGGGGGGCAATAACACATTAAATATAGTAAGGGGAAAAGGTGTGAAAGTAAGATTGAAGTTTTAATTTTTGAAAATATCTTTTCAATTAGTCTGACATGTAGTCTTCTCATTAAAGAACAATCCCGGTACAGTAAAAATTCTAAAAATGATTGGTTGGGCTCGCCTTCCCCTCTCCCCTTCCACTTTAAAGAGTATATGATAGTCCAGATTTTTTTTTTTTTTTTTTACAAAAAACTGACCTGGTATAGTACCTGAAGCCAGAGCCTTGTAACTCTCTTTTTCCTCATATGTGTCTGTAACGCATTTAATATATAGATATTTTAACCAAATATGTCTTGAACAAATAAAATAGCTGCACACTCCTCTATGATAAGGTTTGCAGGATGCCTCAAGTCATATTTGGAAACACTTAAAATGAACATAGGTCTAAATTTTTTTAGCTCGACTTGCATGAAGTAATTTTAAAACTTGTGTTTTCTAAATGTTCAAACCATAAATAAGTCTAAATACAAAACTGAAATAAGTACCAATAAAATAACTCTTCTAATTTAAAATATTAAGGATGGTGTGCAAAAACCACTACATATAAGACTTTTTTTTTAATAGATGCCAAAATTTGATAGTTTAAAATTATCACTACACTCACAAAGATACAGAAAATCAATTTAAACTAATTATAATTATTGAAATTTTTTTTATAGTAAATATTTGAAAACCTAACTAACATTGGTCATTGAAGGTACTACTTGGCCATATTAAAGTAAAATTGCACAACTGAATATCCAAGTGTATCATATAATGTCTTAACATCACAGCTTGAAACTTGAAAACCTTAAAACCATATTAGTATGAAAACAGGACTTATAGGTAGGCTAAGTAAAACTTTTCAAAACAGCACGCCACACTATAACATATGGCACACCTTAAACTATTATTAAAATCAATCTTCGAAACGTTATGTACACATAAAAACTTATATTAAATTCAACCTTCCCTATTCCTAGCTCATTAGCATAATTAGCACATATGTATACAACCCAAACAGAAAATAAGACACAGTACTAAAAAAGATTGCTGTTTCCTTGGGAGTATAGTGATAGTTTTAAATTTTTAACAATTTGCATATTTTATACAAAAAAAAGTCTGTTATATGTAAGCTTAGTAGCTTTTGAGCACCATTCCCTAAATATCATTAATTGAAACTCATCAAACTTCATATCTCCTTCAATTCTCAATCCAAAATGTTTTCTTCCATAGCCATTAATTTTTGTCTTTGTCTTTACAGAACGGAAAAACAAAGATGGCTATTCTCGTTATTTATTGGAACTTCAGCTCTATATGCCAGCAGAACATCGATGCCGCTCGTAATACCGGCAATAACAAAAGAATTAAACTTGAGCAAAACAGATTCTGGCACAATCCTCTCAAGTTTTTTCTGGGGCTACACACTTACCCAAGTTTTTGGAGGTTACCTGAGTGATAGAATTGGTGGACATAAAGTGATAATCGCAGCCGCCATTGGTTGGTCCCTCGTCACATTTTGGATGCCCATTATCATAACTTTCCTCCCAAAAGAGAGTATGGGTGTTAGTTTTATAGTGTGTGTCAGAATTCTTCATGGTACATTTCAAGGTAATTAGACTAACATACATCACTTTACTTTACATCCATCACTATTTCCAGCCTCCGTTAGTTTTTATTCAAGCCATATATTTTCCACTACTGGCTGGCTAGACCTGTCATAGCTACATATGCCTTATAATCCAATGTAATACTAAGGCGGGCACAACATCTAGTCCCCGGCCGTCAATTTATCAATGTGAAAGGGTAAACTCATATTTTCATAAATGATAAATTTTCAGCTGTGCTGGGAATCAAACCCGGGACCCTTAGCCCAGTAGGCAGACACGCTACCGACTGAGCTAAGGTGTCGAACTAATTTATATTACTGTAGTTATTCATTCACACATTTGATAAGCTCTTTTTTTATTCATTATTTAAATAAAAATAAATAATTCCAAGGCTTTGTAGGGCTACTACATGATTTTAAAGTGTTCCCCAATCATTCCAGCAAACAGTCCTTGAATATTTCTCTATCAGTGAACTACTCCACCTCGTCCTGGACAAGAACTACACAAGTCCACCCTCAATAGCCCTCAACTATCAAAAATCTCTTAGTAGGTACTCTCCAAAGGCTCGCCAAATAACAAGAACCCCTTGTCCTTGTAGGTATAACTTTAAGAATGTGTCATGCTTACTGATGTTTTGCTAAATGTAATTTACTGGTATGTAACAATACACAAGCAAAGCAGACTTTTAAAACTTTCAAAACATACGTGTAAACTTATTGTGGACTGTTCTGAATAGCTTCAGGCTTCCATTATTACGAGGGAACTATGTCTCTTACCTCTGTCCCAATGTACATAAACGTTTTAATTAAGTTTTGAAAAGGGTATTTACTTTTTATAACATTGACTCCAACTTTGTGTTTATTATTTTAACTGTGAATTGTTCTGTTGTTTTAATAAATATTTATTAATCAGGTCCATTCATTTCATTATTGCATTTGTGCTTTAAATTCTAATTACTGTCAAACATCGTGAATTGAACAGAGCCTCTGGAAAATAACCAAAATGTTTTCTAAAATTACTGTAAGTCAGATTTTGATGTTATGAAATGCATTTCTTTTCCCTCTGACACAGCTTTGTTTAGCTTATTACTAAAACTTTATTCAAATTCGATATTTAACAAAACACACCAAATATTTTTTCACCTTTTTAAATAAATAGATGGAAGGTGTATGCGACTAGTAATATATTAATTAAGTCTAGGGTCTGAATTCTTCCCCAGGACACAGTGTTCAACGTCGTCGTCGTCCCCCCCCCCCCCTCACCCCCCCAATGTTCATGTGTATCAAATACACATGCAGGTAATAGGTGATGTTCCAGCCTAAACATTTACTGATTTAGCTTTTTAAGTAGTAAAAGGGTTAATAACAAAGTAGGTACCATGTTTCTGTCATTTTATATTACATCTGTCTCAATTAAAGAAGGAAGAATAGTGGCAGGATAGAGGAAGATGGAGGCGTTTTACTAAACTGACCCAGCCACGGGCTGGATAACAAATAATTATTTTTATAAACGCTACGATAACGATAACAATGATGCCTCAAAACTATTTACTTTATGGATGTAATAAAGTGCATTAAGCAAAATAAAATTATAGAATTATATATAAAATAAAGTACAAATAAAAGTGAAAACACTTCACTATTTTGATGTTCTTATTGCATCTTCCTCAGGAAGTAGTTGTTGCTTTGTAGTCTGTGTAAGTACTAACTAATATTATTGTATTTCATCAGGTGTCCATTTCCCCAGTATGAGTAGTTTGACCAGCCAGAACTTGATTGAATCCGAGAGGGCGTCATTTTTTAGCATATTAATGTCTGGCTCTGCATTTGGCACTCTCGTCACGGGAACTCTAGGCTCGTTTGTGCTAGACTACTTTGGGTGGCAAGCTGTTTTTTACACAATCGGTATGTACATGTTTGCCATGAATATTGTTTAATACCTATTTATTAATTTGAGGTGGTAATGGACTTACTGATGTAAGGCCAGGTCTTGAAAAGTAATAATTTAATGTTTTAATTGATTAAACTTTTGTTTGAACTATATATTGGGCTGCTTATAGAAATTGTTTTTGTGTAGGCTAGGTAAAATAATTTGTAAAATAACTCAGGCTTACGCACTTCAATGGCTGCGTGATCTATCATGCTAATCTCGCAATAGACTAGACTGCGGATGACAGGGATATCGCGGCTCGAATCTCGATCAGGTGTACTCAGAGTGGTTTTTACTTAATTGTTTTCCACTCAATCCCTCCACACAAATGTGGGTACCCTTTCTATAAATAAAACCTCCCTAATCCCTAAAACCATTAGCATAATTAGTACATAAGCTTATAACCCAAACAGGTAGTAAGACTTGATGCTAAAAAAACAAAAAAACAACAACTAAAGTTCACTCTACTTATGAATAATCTATGACAAATATACTAAAACCAAATGTTGATAAAATAAGTATTAAATTTCTCTTTGCTAGGAACTAAAGACCCTCTCAAACCTCAAAATGTCAAAATTATTAACCCTCCCAAAACAATTCCTGTACACATCACTGAAGGGTAAGCAATTAATGATTTTAAATCTACTCAATGTGAACAAATTAATTGTACTAAAATCGAAATATTAATATAATTTTAATTCATAGGTTTCCTCTGCATTGCATGGACTCTATTTCTCCGATATTATGTGGTGGCGAAAGATATTAGAAGAGCAGCCATTGTTACTGTCCCATCGAAACTTCATTCCTCGTTCCTCACGAAAGAGGAAACGCCAGTTCCGTGGATAAAACTGTTTCAGCATATTTCATTTTGGTGAGTAGTTCTTAACAGTGGACAGTATAAAATTGTACTGGTAATATGTATCTAAATTGTTTATTAATGTGTTAATTAGGTTTTTCATTCTAGTTGTAATTTGTTTCAGGTTTTGAATATTGTATTTTATGTTCACACCAGATATAAAATTAATGAAAAACATCAAATTCATAACATACATACATACATACTTAATCACGCCATTCCCTTACGGGGTAGGCAAGAAACTGTGCATATAGCTCATAAAACAACTCCTCCGTACTTAATCCATCCTCACTAACTTTCTCCACACTTCCCTATTCTTGCATACTCCCTTCTCTTCAACAACATCCTTACACAGAGTCATACATGCTCTTTTATTATTAAAACTATTAATGTTTATCTCTTTCACACATTTGTCTAAAACATCTAGGAAACAACAGCATCAAAATTTATTTCATAGACATCTCAAAATAAGTACATTAGCCTAGTTAGGGTCATTAAAGTATAATGTGACTAAAAATAACACTAACCAACCTAGAATAATTATCAAAATGTGTAGTTAAGATTACCTTAATGAACTGTATACTGTTTATAAAACTCATTCAAATTGTGTTTTGGCAGCAATTTTAAAATAATTGATTTGCCTTTAAATGATTAAACTGGTTTTCGGCTATTTTTTGCTTTTAATATGCAACATATTATTTTTATTTTAATAAAAGTTTTCCTTTTATCTCTCTAGGTCTTGTGTTTTTGGACATGCTTGCCAAAACAACTGTTTTTTCCTTTTAATGTCATGGTTGCCAACCTACTTCCATGATACATTTCCAAATGCCAAGGTAAGTTTGATTATGTGTATTGTGCACAAATTCTTTCAATTAATTTTTACAGAAACTATTCATTTTAAAGTTTTAATAACATTTAAAACGCCATTGTTATAAGTTAGATTGGGAAGTTCATGTGTTTACTATAGTTCCTCCTTAAATATTTGAATAGTCACTTTCTGTACTGGGACGAAAAAATAAAAATAATTATAAAGTGTTTTTTAATACTAAAAACATAATTTCCGTTTGTGAAATATAGAAATAAAAATACTTAAGTAAGTGAATTAAAAAATATTTGTGTTGTGTGATAGATTCTTAAGATATAATGCCCTCAAATGTTGCCCAACACTTCTGAGAGACTTAGTTGGTTCAAATTCTGATGGGATCATAATTTCTTAGTTTTCATGACTAGGGTTGCCGTTTGTCTTATATTTTACCAGATTTTCCCATGTCACACGTTGCTAGACCCCTTGTCCCTAAACAAAATGATTTGGGGGCACACAAAAAAATTCCTTACTATCACAAAACTATTTTAAAAATTGAAGGTTTATTTGTATTATTTTGTTTTATGAGTTGAAATATAAATTATCCACTATTTATTTTGCACGCCATTGAGAGGTAAACTTGCACCTAATAGGTCACTAAGATATCTTAATATTTTATTAAATAAACTCTTTATTGTGCGAGCCCACAAGCGAGCTATATCAAGCGTCTGCCGCTGTTAATGATGATAGTTCCAACATTTATGGATATGGGGTGTTATGTGGTCAGCAAATGAGTCTGTCAGCTGTTACTCTCAGTTTTCTAAACCGGAGCTGCTACTTATTTACCAAAGTAGCACCTCATTTGTCCTCACGAGCCTGAGTTTGACCTCGTTCCAGACCCATTGCTTCACAGATAAATTTTGGAAGCACCGAGGATTGAACCTGGGACCCCTTACTCAGTAGAAAGACACGCTACCGACTGAGCGGAGGTGTCGGACTGAGTAGGGGAGGGTGGGCCACCATAAGACATGGGCCACCATGAGACAATTCAAATTTCCCCCTTAATTCAAATATTAGCTAGAACAAAATCTAGTGGTAGACTCAAGAACTAACTGCCCAGCCATAGTTCTTTTTGCAAATGGCTGCATGCTGTTGGTTCCAAATTATTGTTTTCAGTCTATATTTTGTGTTGAAAAGTTATTTTTTGGAGTAATTTTACAGTTTGATTTGCATTTGAAAACAAATCAAAAGGGTAAGTATTTAAAATGAAGATACACCCCAAATCTTTCAGTTAGGCTTCCTGAAAGTATTAAAACATTATTTTTATATTCACTTAGGTTAGCCATAATTGTTTTATTTCAGCCTTTCTGGGCCTCAATGAGACAAAATTTTTGGGCCACTATGAGACATGTCTCATCGTGGCCCATGCACATACTTTGATTATAAGATTCCTATATACTAAATTTAATTATCATTTCCCAATAAAATATAAGTATAGTCTTGAATAAACATCATATTTTAGTTTGTGTTCTTTCTTACTAGGCTTACCATCAATTATCATGTCTAGAGGAAGGAAAAGGAAAAGCCAAAAGGGAACTTTCTCTGAAGAAAATATGCAAAATGCTGTACGGCAAGTTTTGTTGGGGGAAGAAGGTAGAAAACTATCTCTTCGGGAAGCTGCTTCTTTGAATGGGGTATCATTTCAAACATTGCAAAGATATTTTAAGAAACAAGTGAATAATCCTAACCCTGAAGTCGAAATTAGAATGGTCGCTAACTACAAACATCGTTTAGTTTTCAATTCGGAAGAGGAAAAATCTTTAGCAAACTACATGGTTCAGTGTTCTAAAATGTGCTATGGAAAGTCAACTAAAGATTTTCGTGAGTTAGCTTATGAGATGGCAAAGATTAATTCAAAAACTATGCCTCCTTCATGGGAAATAAAACAGAAAGCTGGGATTGATTGGCTCCAGGGTTTCTTAAAGAGACATCCAGAGCTGAGTATCCGACAACCAGAAGGTTGTAGTATCTCCCGGGCAACTTCCTTCAACAAACATAATGTCAAACAATTTTTTAACAATATTGAGAATGCATACAGTCGCTCTCAGAAATTTTCAGATGGAAGTCGTGTATATAATTTGGATGAGACTGGAACCACTACAGTGCAAAAACCAAAGAAGGTAATAGCTGCAAAAGGCACTAAGCAAGTAAGCCAGTGCACAAGTGGGGAACGGGGAACTTTGGTAACAACTTGTTGTATAGTAAGTGCAACCGGGAACTCCTTACCACCAATAATGGTATTTCCTCGTAAGAATTTCAAAACACATATGGTGAATGGTGCCCCACCTGGAACTTTGGGACTTGTGAGTAGTTCTGGATGGATGACAGGGGAAATATTTCCTTCTGTTATGAGACACTTTATAGCACACACTAGCTCCACTAAAGAAAATCCATCTCTGCTTATTTATGATAATCATGAAAGCCATCTTACAATAGAAACTCTTAACCTTGCGAAAGAAAATGGAGTTACTATAGTTACTCTGCCACCTCATTGCAGTAACAAGTTGCAGCCACTTGATGTGTCTGTATTCTACTCATTTAAGGCACACTACAATTCTGCTGTAGATTCTTGGCTGCTTCACAATCCTGGGGTTCCATTGACAATATATCAAATTGCCAGTTGTGTAGGAATAGCACATGAACGAGCAATGAACCCTTCTAACATCAGGTCAGGGTTCAAGAAAACAGGAATCTACCCATTTGATAGAAATATATTTACAGATGATGATTTTATGACTAGTTCTGTAACAGACCGTGATTTACCAGGTACTTCAAATGGGCCTGTGAATATTGTTTCCGATGAAATTCAATCTACAGCCTTACAATTACCCCCACAGAAAGTCCCATCAACATCCTCTAAATTATTTTCAGCTAATGATTCTTCAGAAAAAATCCATCAAATTTCACCTAGTTCAGATTCTTCAAGATTAAACTTAGATTCATCACAGAAGAAACCATTCATCGGCCCTGACAGTTTCAAAGGGTTTCCAAAGGCAGGAGCAAGAAAGAAGCAAAGAAATAACCAACACAAAGTAAGCAGCTGCATACCAACTGACACTCCGGAGAAAAATAGAATTGAAAATAAAACAAAGGAAAAGCTCTATGGAAAACGTAAATTGTCATTGGTAAGAAAAGAACTCTTCAATAAGAAAAAGAAAATAATAAATAGTGAGCCATTATCATCAGAAGATGAAGATGATTATGGCCCATATCTACCATGTGATAGTTCCGATGATGAGACAGAGTGGTCACCAGAAATCGACCCAAGTGGTTTTGAGGAGCTTGATCGGAAGCCAGAGTGTGGTGATTTTGTTTTAGTGCAGTTCAGTGCAAAGAGAGATATTTTTTATATTGGTAATGTTGTAGCCACTAGTGTATCAGGGATTGATATAGAGATTAGTTTCTTGAGAAAGTGTGTTAAAAATGAAGGAAAATTTGTATTTCCTCCTGTACCTGATTTGGCTTCAGTTCCTCTTGAGGACATAAAAATGATATTGCCAAAACCATCATTTTCTGGCAAAACAAAAAGGCTCCAATCATTCTACAAGTTTGAAATTGATTTTAGGTCACTGAACATTTGTTAACAATACAAAGAATATCGAAGGACAGTAGCAACTCTTAAGTCCATTTATGTTTTTATTTTTTATTCTTTAATGTGTTTGTTTAAAAAAGGAACTTGATGAATAATTGATAAACAATAACTAAATTAAAAATTATCATTAGCTTAAAGGTTGTTTTTTTCACTAAAAGTAAAATTGTATATTTGTCTCATTGTGGCCCAAGTGGTGTCTCATCATGGCCCATCATTGGGCCACAATGAGACACATGTAAGGATTTTTTTATTTTATTATTATTATAACTAAAAATATTTTTATCTCAGATCGAAACAGGTATAAGAAAGTCTTAAGTTTTTGAGAATATCTCTCTTTGTCAGATAAAATAAATTTACAAAATTACAAAAATAAAAATGCTTATTTTGTCTCATGGTGGACCACCCTCCCCTATACATCTAATTAATGAAGTAAATTATTTCTAGTGGTTTGTTAACATTTTATATGATGTTAGTGTTCTTCCCAAAAAACTTTGCCAGTTGGGCGGGTGTTATAAATAAACCAAGCAATATTTGATGATTTGTGCAACAAACATTTATTTTAGCCGGGCAGTCAGTAACAATCATTCTGGTGGCGCGGTGCGACTGTTCGAAAGGCTCTGATGAGAGAACACAGGATATATAATACAAAGATATGTTTCACAAATTATTATATACTGATTTTAAATTGGTTTTTTTAAAATAAAGTGTTAGTTTTGTGTAATGTGTGAAGTTGAAATATTATCTTTTCGCCAGGGTTGGATAGTAAACATGGTTCCTTGGTTGTTTTCCATTCCAGTACCTTTCTTGGAAAGTGGTTATCAGAATATCTCATTAGAGTCGGATATTCCGTCACTACCACTAGAAAAATAATTGAAGTCATATGTCTTGGATCACAAGCATTGGCGCTCATCGCTATTGGTAAGACTACACATAATTTTGTAATCCATTTTGCAATCTCACGGCCAATTAACGAGGAAATTATCTATAATATTACTCTCGGACCAGAAAACTTATCAAAGTGTGGGTAGCGTTTGGACCAGAAAATGCATCAAAGTGCATATTTCTGCATTCGTCATTTGAAAACAGAAAAATTGTTATCAGTTAATAAGTTTGTTATTTTAAAATATTATTTTTATATTTTTGAAAATATGCTAAAATATTGTCACCGGTATCAATTCTACTGTTTTCTAAAATAAATAAAAAATGGCGCTAAACGGTTATTTTAAATCAAACATTGAAAAGAAGATAGAAAGGAAAGATCCACACACTTAACATAAAACTTTAGGCTTCAATATTTAATATAACTGTTTTCTAAAGTAGAATCCACAAATCTGCTTCATGATGCAACGTCTTATTCGAGCTGTATAACCTATCTAACTAGGTGATATGATGTGAAGCAATATCTGGTTGCATATCTATTTTAAGGGGCTACTATAGTCCAATTTCTTGTGCTTTCTTCCGACAATTTACAGTTTGAAATGTCATAAGCAAAGTGGACTGATACTAGCGCTATACTTGTGACCTGTTCAACAGGACCAGGACACTGGCCTGCTAAACCTGGTTATGAGTTGCAGCTACTGCCTAACAACCACGGCAGTGTAGTCTGAGTTGGAGTCGGTAAAAATGTTCCGACTGGGCTCAAAATAAGGTCCCGTTAGGACAATAAATTGTATGTGATTGATTTGTATTACCTTTGAACATCAAATAATATCAGAATGAATTTTATTCCTTTTACAAGATTGTGTAGCGCTGACATTTTAAATTTTAATACTGAAACTTATTTTAGTACTTATTTTGCTTAATTTAAAATATTTACAGTTAAAAACAACATATTTCTTTCTTTGATTTATCTTTGTACTTAAAAACAACATATATATTGGAAATAAATAATGTTGTTGGTATTTGTTCAGTTAAAAGTTATTGATAGTACTCAAACTCAAGGGGAAAAGAATAAGAAGGGAAAATAAATATAATTGTGTTGCTATTAATCTGGAGAGAGGATGTAAAACCATATTGTGAAAAAAGTGAAGCAGCCAAGATTGAAACAAGATCTCGTCGCTAGTCAAACCCAAGAGACTAACTAACTCTAAATCTAACTCTAGTTGAATAAATACTTTTTCTTTTCTTTGTTACTACAGATTTTAATAAATTACCAACTGTGCAAGTTGTATGTGTGTGTGTTTTTTAAGGTCTGGTAACAGAGTACCAATGGGCGCTGGTTTGTGTAAGTGTAGCAATAGCAGCGACTGGCTTCCACAACTGTGGAATCACAGTTAACCCTCAGGATTTAGCGCCAAAACATTCTGGGAGCGTGTTCGGGTTGATGAACACTATTGGAGCTGTGCCAGGTAGGAGGCTCCTTATGTTCAGTCGCACAAGGCTTCATGCCGTAGTTAATAGTAATGGATTGATACATCTCCTATTTTAGTGGTTGTTTAGTTTCTCATTGAGACTATTTAAAAAAAAGTATTGCCAAAATACTTATTAAAATAATTACATTGTAATTGGCAATAGGAGGGTTTGATGCTTTGAAATATCAAAGTTGAAAGACAATACCCACAATAACTTTTGCATTTTTTGAAACATTTTGAAGGAAGAACCAAACTTTTATATATTATGAACCAATTTAAAATACCTCACTCATAATCACCATCATTATCACCACCACCACCACAATCACACAATCATCATCATCATCATCAACAACAACCTTATTTTCGACTTTACCTCTCATGTTTCAAGCTTCACTTTAACTTTGCATTTAAAAAGTGACATTTATACACCCTATTTATGACAATGTATAAATTAAACTTTTTTAACACAAATTTATAATGTTGTGCATGGTGTTTTAACAGGTTTTTTAGGTGTTTATTTGGCTGGTTACATTTTGGAAACTACAAAAAGCTGGGTAGCTGTTTTTCAAGCAACTGCAGCGATCAACATTTTGGGTTGTATTGTGTTTGTTATTTATGGAAGTGCAAAACCCATTGTGTAGTTTATTTTATCTATAGTGTTTTACACAATTCCTATAGCTAAAATAAGTCTGAACATATAACCGAAGGGGGTGAAAATGTGATAAATGCATTTGAGTATTCTAATTACCGTAGTATTTTATTTGATAAGGCATTATTTTACCGCAAGATATAGTATTTATTAAACTAATTTTGATCTTTAAAACAAAGTTGCTCACATATTTAAAAATTCTTAGAAAATTTATCATATCACACAACTTGCTTTTATTATTGTTGCCTTTGAGGTTATCCCTGAATACACTCAATTGAACAAGGAACATTGATAAAACTGAATCCATTCAAATAGATAAATGACCAAAATTTAGACAATTGAGCTAAAATTTAGCTGTAACAAGAGCTACATTTACAAAATAATGTTGTTTTCCAACACTTTTATGTTTTCAATTGTGATGTACAATTTGAAATATTTACTGGAAAGTATTTTTCTTGTGCTAGTGTCTAATTGTTAGTTTAAGTTACCTGCAACTTACATTCACTTAAGTGTACAGAACCAACAGAATGGATTTTTTTAAATGCAGAAGTATTCACTGAAAAAGAGAGGGCTGGATGGAAACCATAGTTTGATAAAGGAAGATTTAGAGAAGAAAGGAAATTGTTGTAAAAGGGTGATTTAAAGATAAATGTTCCTGACAGACAGTATGTATGAGAGCTTGTTGGCAAACCTGGCAAGCTGGAGGGGTTGCACGATGATAAACGAGTTTGGAGAGAAAAAAAACTGCATTGCACATAACCTGAATTCAACCCCCAATCTTCCAGTTCAAAAGCCCTTTTTTATTAGTCCTAAAAAGTATTTTTTGTTATCCCCTTCCTGAAATTCCGAGGTTCAATTCATGGGGCGTACTGATTTTGCATTTAATTCTAAGATTGGAAGGTCCAAGTAAGGGACTACATTTGTGGCTGAGAAGTATTTTATACTAATGTGGGTGCATTTTATTTAATTCCTATCCATTAGATTACATCATTAGCAGGGCCTGAATTTTGATATATTTTGTTTTGTTTTTTTGTTAATCACATACAATGCTTTTAAGTAAATAAACTCTTTTTGTGATTCTCTGGTTGTAGAAATGTATATTTTATGGGTAATCTTTTGGTCATTTTGAAATTCAAGTAATATTTTCTTGGTATGCATCATTTATGAGTCTTTTTAAGACCCTTTTGAGTTATTCTTAAGTCATTTTGAGTCATTCATGTTTAATAAGTATACTAATAAATAATATCAATATTTTATAATTGCATAAATGTTTTAAACCTACAGATGTCGGAATGGGTAGATTATTTAAACAATGAACTTTATATCCTCTTTGTAAGGTTGTAAAATACATATTCCTGGTGAGGGTTGCGTTGGGAAGGGGTAGCCTTTTTTTCTGAAGCAGATATTTGTATATTATATTCAACAGAATGATAGGATTTTTATTGCATATGTATTTTTTTAGTTTACATTTGTGAGGTGCATGTTTGATTTAGTTTTTTTCATTTACTAAAAATTTTTAATCATATTTTTAGGTCTTTTTAATTTTTTTGAAAATTTGAAGTCATTTTTTAAAATTCTTAGGTCATTTTATAGATCATTTTTAGGTCATCAAAATCTGGACCCTGATCAATTAGTGACCTCTGTGTTATAAAAATGTACCCTTTGCTAACTTTGTAATTTAGTAAGCTTACCTTGGACGTTTCCACTATGGCGTGGCTTTAAAGATAGGGCCATGGTGTAATCTGTCAGGGATAGACCTCACCTTTCAGGGTGAACGTAAGGTACAAGGCAAGGGTGTAATTTTTAAACAAATATGTACAATTTATTAATGTGATAAAATACAATTATCTAATAATTTATAGATACCTATATGTCCACCTCTGTGATATAGTGGTCAGAGTTCCTGGATACAGATCCAGAGGTCCCGGGTTCAATCCCTGCTGCTTCCAGAATTTATCTGTGACGCACTGGGTCCGGAACAAGGTCAAACTCAGGCTCGTTAGGACAAATGAGAAGTTATTTGAATAAAGAAGTGGTAGCTACATTCTATAAAACTGAGATTAACGGCCGGAAGACTTGTGCTGACCACGTGACACCCTCTATAAGCAAATGTTGGCACTAACATCACTAATAAGGGTGGCTGTTATAGCTCGCTTGCGGGATGATACCATGAAGTTTTTTTTTGGTATTATTTATATACTAGTCTATGTTTTTAACACATCACAAGCAAGATCATGTATGTATCATTATAATACTATATTTATGTTATTCTTTAAACAGCTGGTCTGTTATAAACTCTATTGAAATGTAACGTTAACTTGCAGTTAGTTACAATTGGATCCATCCCGTTATAATGTTGATACGTAACTATCAAGAATTCATACCACCCGCTCAATAATTCCGACCCAAATAGAATCCCTACAATGGTACATTTCTCTGTTGTAGTCCCTGTAGGCTAATACGGAAAGATAATACGACACAGTATATTTCATACAGTACAATCTTCTGTAATATTACTCATATTTGTTCAGGAACTTACCTTTGAAATCTTCTATCACTAGCCGCCACCAAAGCTGAACTACACCGTGCAGCTAATGTGAAGAATGGGGCCGAGCTAACGAGAGTCTACAATCAACGCGTGGTCATTCTCCGTCTAGTCAGATTGAATCTGAGGAATGACAACATGGAGAACTCTAGAAGACAACAATCCACCCGCCCTCTGACGGATGTCAGATGAACTTCCCCAAACAACACAAACATCCAATGATCGCCGACTTGTTCTAATTTTCCGATGGAACAACCCTACAAAGTGACTACGTGACCGATGACAGCTAGCAACTGCGTGCTAGTAATTACCTCCCCTCTTTCCGTGCAACGAAAATCACTATAAAACAGGCTGACATTGTCTAAAAACTTTGACTATCTAAAATCTACGAACGAGGACGGATCATTGTCGTCGACCTGGACAATGATCGGATAAACATTCATACATCATAAATTGGAACGTAACTATGGATGTTACTTATAAAGAACTCTATTCATTTTCAACTTATAATATTTTCGTGTTAAAATCATTATTTTGTGTTTTGCTTAATATTTAACTTTTTGCTTTATTTTCTCAGTCGCTTAAATGTAACTTATATGCCGCCACTTAGGCGCGGTTGGTTAGTTGGTTAGTTTATTAGTTTGGTTTGAAATCCACCATTGGTAATTTTGTATTGAGTGAATTTAAATGTAAATTGTTAAAATGTGTGGACTTTTGTATTTTGCTATTTCACGCGACTGTAGAATTAAAATTAAGCTTGTTATTTTTTTTATATAATTTAATTTTGTTCTAAATTTCATTCTTTAGTTTTTCTAAGATATAGTTAGTCCCGGGAGATTTTGACTATCGTCTGGAAGTCAAACTCTCGCGTTATGTTTTATGTAGTTGTAAATTTTCGTATTGTAACTTGTAATTGTTTGAGGAGCCCATCAGGCAAGAATATTTAATGTTTGTTTCATTTTGTGGATATCTTACTTCACTTCTCTTTTGGTAGTTTAACTTCTCTTTTGATGTTTTAATCTACGTAATTTTGTGTCTCTTAAAGACGACCTGTAATAAATGTAAACATGGTATGTTTACATTCTGCGCTTCACGTTATTATTTTCAGCATTATTCAGAATGATATAATGAGACCACTGTACTTTGCTTTATCTACGTTTATACTGAATAAACTATATTATTGTTATATTTTTAATTCTGCTTATATTTTCCTTTATGTAGATTATACCTTCTCCCTTTTATTTAATTGTGGTCGTTAAGTAGAAGGCACGGAGACGGTGTAACAGAAATACTTTATTGTAATTGCTATGACCCTTAAACCTTAGTTCCATGCCTTAACTGTTGAATGCAATATATTATATGAATGGTTGCAACTTCAATTGTTTAGTTATATGTGTAAAGCAAGTTTTAAAATGTGTCATTTTTTTAGGGTGGGGACTGTGTAAATAGCAGTCAATATTCGTATAAGCAACAACAACAAAGGGTCGTTGGTAAGTTTTTAAGTGCTTGATATTGTGTTCACAAGAAATAAGGATATTTTACCATTTTCTAATAATGAAAGTTGTTATAAATTTATTTGAGCATATTTTTTCCACATTAACTCTATTTTGAATGGTCCTTTGGATCATCATTACCATCTGTTTCCAACCTGTGGCCAGGTCATTTTGGCACAATACCTCCATCTTCCTCTTTCCTTCCTACTTTAATTGCTTCCATTCTTCTCCTCTCACTTGCACACTTTCTGTTGTCTACTCCTCCCATCTCTTTCTGGGCCATCCTTACTGATGTTTCTATGTCAAAACCTTGGCTATGAGTTGGAAAAGAAAATTAATGATGGTCTTTCAAACCTATATTTGTTAACAGATATTTACTCTTTTTAAATATAGAGCATGATATCATTAATTACAACTAACAAAAAATTGTTGTTAGCTTACTTTTGCAACAATTTTTTTATAATTCATAAGATATACTATTTAAAAAATCCCAAGCTATTTCAAAATGTTTCCAGCACTGGCTTATAAAAATGTTCATTGATTTTTTTTCAACATTTTATTTGAAACACATATGTATATCTATCAATGGAAAGAGATACATCAGTGTGAACGCAGACTAAATTTCAGGCTCATCTAGTCTTGGTTGTCGACCTCGCTGGTTTCGGGGTAAAGTGCTTGCCTTATAACCTGATGTTTATAGGTTCAAACCCAGCGAGGGTCATCGTATTTTTCTTGAGCCGTTAAAATCCGTAGCACAATTTCCTTCAGAGGGGAAGTAAAGCTGTCTGTCCCATGTCAACTGTGGCATTTAAATAACCCTGGAAGGTATGTGAAAATACCTTTCCTGCCAAAATTGATAGGCCCTTTCACTCTTGCTCATAGAAATTCTCGTGTGCTGATATAGTCACTTGGTTCAGAAAGTGCACGTTAAATACCTTAAATAAATTATTGAGCAAAGTGCATATTAAAGTGAAACCATAGTACATTCAGTGTATGCACCAATTTTCTTATAAATGGACATATTTGACAGTAATACAATGTAACTAGATCTACTTACATGTATTCATACATCAAGCCATGGGCCGACTGTCACTATTTATAGATATTATCAATTCCTATAAAATACTACCAATAATATACTATATAGTAAAATACTATCAATGTTGATATGATGGTATTTCCTATGAAGTGCTCTAAATGTCCATTCGTAAGAAAATCAAGTTATATGTATGTAACTTTGACCTTTTCTTGTCGGTTAAAAAGTTGCTAAAATAAATAAGATATTATTTGTTATGGAAACAAATATTATATTGACTTGTTGAAGAAGTTTAATTTTTTATATTGTTATTTTTTGTGTTTTTTTTTTACATTATTTATGATTTAAATACATATAGTTATTGTGTGTTTAGTTAAAAGGAAATTAAATTTTGTTTATTTTCAATTTTATTATTGTAATAAATATTATTTTGGTTAATTTTTCCATTTTTGTTTAGATTCTTTCATTATTGGGGGTTTATTCATCGATAATTAAATTTACTTTTACGTTACACAATATATCTTCTTAACTGCTTTTTAAGGTGGAAGTTTGTGTATCATGTTTTATTAAATTGCCTACTCTTTATTAATGTAATTTAAATCAATCTAATTTTAACATAGGTATTTATTGATTTGTTATAAAGAATTTTATTTGGCTTTTATCTCATATAGTATTAAACATTATACTAGAAATACTTTTACCATAATTTTAATTTTCTTTTCACCTGTAAAAGTGTATCTTGGGGGCAGTTAACCTACCGGTAAATTTACTGTGTGGTTCGGGAGCGCTTTTTATAGTCTTAATAGCCATAACGGATTTAAAAAATAGTGATGTTCATAGATATCTATACTGTTTAGAATATTATACAATTACTATTTAAATGTTTTATATTTTCTTATCAAACAACAAAACTTTAATGGCCTTTGTAATATTATATTATTGTAATTAATAAACATTTTTAAAGTTGTGTGTGAAAATGTCAGATTAAACTTGTTTTTTTTTTGGCCTAAACCTTTTGTTCTTTATCAAACATAAATATTAGAAGGATTAATTTTGTGATTTTTTTTCCAATTAATGTGATAGAATCGGTAATAAAATAGGATGGACGTTGTTGTGCCTCACTGTTCAGTCGGCCCTTGTATCTTTCCTCCGCACTTGCACAGGCTGCGCCACCCACCCTCTCTACTGCCTGGACCACTCCACAGTCTTTGTTCTCTAAGACATCCGTGACGATTTCCCCACTCTACTCAGCGCCTGTGAGAACTGCTCTCTCTATTGGCTTGTGTGATGGGCACTGTATCTCACATTTGTACGCACCAATGGGAAACCCCTGTATCTCCCATTGGACAAGGCCAGGCAGCAGCGGAGGGTATTTAACATGGTGGTTCCTCGGTCAGTCAGCCTCGGCCAGTCTGAGAGTGGCTACTCAACCTCTCTCTCTCTCTCTCCACCATCACCCTACCTCCCACCGCGACTCGTGTTGCCGGGACTTCCTCATATTCCACCGCGACTCACGTTACCGAAACTTCCTTCTGTTCCACCGCGACTCACGTTACCGAAACTTCCTTCTGTTCCACCGCGACTCACGTTACCGAAACTTCCTTCTGTTCCACCGCGACTCACGTTACCGAAACTTCCTTCTGTTCCACCGCGACTCACGTTACCGGAACTTCCTTCTGTTCCACCGCGACTCACGTTACCGGAACTTCCTTTTGTTCTACCGTGACTCACGTTGCCGGAACATCCTTCTGTTCCACCGCGACTAACATTACCGAAACTTCCTTCTGTTCCACCGCGACTCACGTTACCGAAACTTCCTTCTGTTCCACCGCGACTCATGCTGCCGAAACTTCCTTCTGTTCCACCGCGACTCACGTTACCGAACTTCCTTCTGTTCCACGCGGACTCACGTTGCCGGAACATCCTTTCGTTCCACTGCGACTAACATTGCTGGAACACTCCCACCGCCCTTTTTTTCCATACCCCTACCCACATGTCTGAACAAAACGTCGCCGCGACATCAACCAGTTACCCCCGAAGCTGAAGGGAGTGATAACGTCTCTTGCGTCAGTGAAATCGAGACTCAAATTTCAGTAGTGTTTAGTAAGGTTTAATTCTTCTAGACAGTTTCCCACTCTACATGCTGATGTGATTTAAATTTTCTCTAAATTCTACCTTCTTCACCTCTACTCCATTAGTGTAAATGTGCAGATAACTAAATATTTTTTTTTTTAAATCACCATTTTGCATTAGATACAACTAGCATTTTTTCCTCTTTAGGAAGGTTTTCTTAATTTATTTTCACTCTTTAGGTGTCACTTCCATATTATCAAATATTTTTCATTTGGAGATAACTTGCCAAGTATTTCTTTGAGTCATACTAAGGCGTCTTTCTCGTGTTATACCATACTGCCGATTGCAGGGAGATTGGGATTTGAATCCCGTTAGTGTGTGCCGAGGTTTTATTTTGTCAAAATGGTTTTACACTCTTTTACCTCACAAATGCGGGCCATCATCATAAACTGTCTTCAACCTTTGTTTAGATCTGTCTAGTAAAATGCCTCCATCTGTCCTTCCACCATTCTTCCTCCTGCACTCTCTTCCTCTCACTTACACACTTGCTATCTCTTCCTTGGTTAGTGCAGGTACACTTAATCTAAATTCAACCTTCCTCATCCCAAACTCATTAGCATAATTAGTACAAATGCATATAACCTGAACAGGTAGTAAGAGGTGGTGCTTAAAAAAAACATAATTGATCATGTAGAAAGGGTGTTTTTTGACCAATAAATAAAACATGGACAAAATGAAAATTTTAAAATATTGTTAATTAATTTAGGCAGAAACTTTGAGCGACAGGGAAGTGAAAAGGAAATATGTTGTAATTTCTCTTTCACTTATTGATATTTTTCTTAAGCATTCTAGAGTGATCATATTTTTGGGAAGCAGTCAGGATGATACAGTAGTAATCAATAATACAGCACAAATCAATTTTTGTATAGGATTTTATTTTAAATAAATTGTACAATCAATATGTTACTGAAACTACATAACAAGCAACACACTTTGATAAAAAAATATATGTACATTATAGGTGAGATTCACAGACCATTGTTATATTAATGACTTAGACATGTAAGGACCATCGAGCTCGTATCCCATTTTTCTGTAATAGTTTCTTGTTCCGACTCCTGCAAAACAAAAAATTTAATCCTATAATTAATTACAGGATAAATCAATGATTAAAATATGGGTTTAACCTTCGTAAATTAACGGCTGGGGACTGGTTGTTATGCCTGTCCTAATATTATGTTAGATTATAAGGCATATGAAGCTACGGCCGCAAGCTGGTAGGGGAAAGTATATGGCTTGAATAAAAAACTGACCCAGACCACAGGCTGGAAACAATGATGGATGTAAAAAACAACTACAGGATAAAGAGCACAAGTCACATCTTTCAACATGTGATGCATTGTTTGTAGTTGACAAAGATTTTTATTTTGAAAGTCATAATGAATTTGTCTTTCTTTTGGTTCCTATTTATATTTCCTGTTCCTCACACTTCACTTTATGTAACAAGAAGTGAAAAAAGTAAGGATGAACCCTCGAATTCTTAAGGAGATTTGAGAAAATTTCAAATTTGAAACTCAGATTCTTAAAAAAAAAAAACTTTTTTTCAATTTATCTAGTAAAATTTGTCCCATAGCGCTAATGCTGCTTATTAGCATTCAGAACCAATTATAGGATTAACTT
Organism: Timema podura; assembly: GCA_033556935.1. NCBI lineage: Eukaryota > Metazoa > Arthropoda > Insecta > Phasmatodea > Timematidae > Timema > Timema podura. Next base: position 10,542,549 of record JAVRXN010000005.1, read on the forward strand.
AACAACCAGAGCCCAGGTCAGTAATTTATCACTTAACTGAAAGTACAAATGTTATAACGAATAAGAAAGAATTACCGTAGTACTATTTGTATTTCTTTATTATTCTATTATATTTATATTGCCTTTCAGATTCGTAAAATAGTGGATTCAATGCAAATCTAAAAAAAAAAAGGATTTTATTTAGAGATGAGACACTCGAATCCTGACAAGTATTCGAGGATTCGGTGTTTTACTGGATTCGATGGTCAAATCTTTCACCTCATAAACAAAGCATATTATTTTGAATTCATAAATTACTTAGTTAGGCCTACTTGAAAAGCACAACTTAATCAGTAATCTTTATTTTGTCGGACGAAAGAGATTAGTATGAATAAAATCATTATTTAAAAAAAAGATAGGGCCATACTGTAATCTGTCAAGGTAAGAATGCCACCTTTCAGGGTAAACTAAGTGCAAATTTTATTTATTTTCTATAAAGGCACGGACATAAGCATTGGAGGAGATATTTAATTTAAGGAATAAATACAAGATATATAGGAAAAAAAAGAATTAATAGTAGAGTGTAGAAATTAAGGATGATCACAGTACCATTGATGAATGTAAAGGTCGATAGCGGCCCAAAAAGGGTTGCCGGCCCCTGACCTAAAATGTACAAACCTGAAATAACAACAATCTTGACAGATCCATGCTCCTCCGCTGCAATCCTCTCGGCTTCTTCCATCAAAAGCATACCGAATCCTTGGTGCTGAAACTTTGTGGGGTCCCGAGCATTTACAGGTACCACACTGCCGTAAACGTGGAGCTCTCGTACAATAGATACACCCCCTTTCAGCTCAGGCCTATTCAGAACAATTTAACTTGGATATAAACAAGGCATGGGGGTTGGAAAATGTACAAAATCTGAACTCAAATCAGTTGGTTCCAACAAACACAACTCTAAAAATTGATATTTTTTTCCCTCTATAATGTGATTGATTGAAATTGGTCCATAAACATACTAAACATAGTGTCAGTTAAGTTAGTTGAATTTTTTTAACATTGAGTCTTACTACCTGTTCAGGTTTTATGCATATGTACTAATTACGTTAATGGGTTAGGAATTGTACCTGCATTTTAGTGGGGAGGAGAGTGAAAAATCACTAAAGAAAAACCACACTCAACCGAGATTCAAACCCAGATAACCCTGTCATCGGCGGTCTAGTCTAACACGAGCGTGACGTCTTAGATCATGTGGCCACTAAAGCAGGTTTGGTTTATTTAATATGTACTTTATTAACTTTTGTCATAGATTACCTCAACCTGAAAAAATCCACTTATCAAACCTATCCTGGTGTCGATATTTGTATTTTATGGGTAGAACAATTCCAAAACCTCCAAGTTAGAGCAGTAAATCACCTGAAAGTTTCCTCGGAACATTTTCTCAATCTGAGAAGGCCAACCAAAATATCTTGATCAGGATCTTCGTATGAAAGGAAAGTTTCCCAGCCAGCATTTGCAGTATAATCTCTACGAACTAGTTCCACCTTTAAAAAAGTAAACATACATTTTCAATAAGTTAATGAGTTGTTTTTTTATCCATCGCAATGACAATGAACTTAGAACTGAAACAAATAACTTGCCTCATATGGACGGACTTTATGGTGAATCTCTTTGATTCCCACTTCCCTTGTTCTCACGTCTCGGCAATCTGTCCCTAAATCTTTCATTCTAGCCAAGGCTAGCTCACGGAGGTTACCGTGCTCGACACCAGAACTGAAAGATAACATAAGAATATTAAAAAATATATATTCCAGTTATGATCCAAAAAGTGACCAAATGTAGAACAGTGTGTACACTCAAAATTAAGAATGTGCAGCTACAGAAGTACAAAGTTGAAACTAGGAATAGCAGCAACTTAGGACGGCCGCAAAACTACTAAGAACTCACTATAAGTTAAGGGTGGAATTTAAAATAATTGATATTGAAATGTTATTTTATATAAATTTGATATATGAGTTTGAGCAATCATCATATAAACACAGGATTTAATGACGTAAATATTGTAAAATAAATATAAAATGTGAAACTATACACTAGAACTCACTCGATACAAACACAAGATAATATACCATCTTAAGGGGTCTGTGAAACTTCGATAATATCAATATTGGTTCAAATTTTATACATTTGATTACTCGAAAAAATCAATAAGCTTTATTTTAGGTTACAAATCTTATAATGTGCCTAAACTATTGTTAATGTATTTTTAATAACTATTCTTGTGAGGAAAACTTAAATGCTTATTAATCATTACCGTATTGACCGGATAAGCCACACCTTTTTAACCAAAACATTTATAAAACCTTTGTTTGGACTATAATAACAGCCTTGGATAATACGTAACAAATGTGTTAACTTTGAAGACAAGAGATATATTTTGAAATAGCTTAAAACTTATAACCACCACAACAGATGGTACTCTTGATGCTTGCTTTAGATTGTCTTATATATAGTTCATTCAAACCCTGAGAGATATAACTCATACACATTTTAAATGCAATTAATAAAATAGTGATAGGTAGTTACAATGAACACCATTTATAATTTAATTTTGTAGTGTAACAGATTATATTGTCAAAGTTTGATATTGAAAAACAATATTTATAACCAAAACATTTCTAAATGAAGGCTGTTTTTTGGGGGTGGAATGCGGCCGATTTTTGGGTTATTGCTATATTATTGGAAATAATAAATTTCGCTTTGGTTTTTTTAATTTCTTAGGGCCATTATTTGCCGTTTTTTCTCTCTTGAATTTTCGAGATTAATTTTTTAACTTTGAGACGAGATCGATATTATTTTTTCGTTGAATTTTCGAGTCTTGCACGTCCCTACTCTTTACCGCTTTGACAAGATTCACTATGTTCATAATATTTTGAAAGAACTTTAATGTGAAACATATGTAAACTGACTCCAAAACTAATCAATGTTTATTTATAATGTGACTGTGGTATTTTTACTTACTCTGATTCAAACAAACAGAACTACTGACTAGTGGCATGGTATTTCGTTGCACCTGTAAACTCTAGTCCACGGAGGAACGGCTAGTATTCGAGCAATGAGATCACCAAGGTGCTGGAGGGTAACTCTATACCTCGTTCCAGCTCATACAACATACCACGGATCACGAGTGTGGGGTAGATTTTGAGACCGTCCGCTCGGAAAGCAGGGTTCTCAAAAAACTCCTAGTGGAACATTTTAAGGGGAAAATATAATTATTACATGGAAACTTTATTTGTAGATTTGATTATTATCAAATGTTTTCTGGATATACAATATAAAAACAACTTTACTTTATGTTGTTTTAAACTAACATTGATTTTAGATTTATTTTCTAGATCTAATGCATGGTATTATTTTCATAATATGAAAAAGAATTAAATGCGTGAACTTCCAACTTAAAATAACCAAATACCTAGTTTTGTTTGAACTTACCAATCTCTCCTAAAAAAAATATATTCATTTTAAACTAGCAAACTATAAATAATGTGCTTTATTCCAACCAAGAGATAGATAGATATACAAGCTTTCTTGGCTAAGCTTATATTTCTAATGACGTGATTTTTAATGCTTTATTCAGGTGATTGTCAATGCAGTTACTTTTATTTTACAAACCCGCCTCGTGGCTAGTAGGCTAACGCGCTAGTCGTGTTGAGCTTGACTGCTAGGACGGGGAGACCGAGGTTCGAATTTCGGTGGGTTTTCCTAAATGGTTTTCCACTCTCCCTCCATGCAAATGCGGGTTCACTTCCTCTAAATTCAACCTTCCCAATTCCTAATCAATTAGCGTAATTAGTACTTAAGCGTATAACCCGAATGGGTAGTAAGATGCGGTGTGAAATAAATAATAATAATAATTTATTTTACATACCTCAAGACTCAAATTTTTAAAAATATAATTCCAGTTTTTCAACTGAAATAGGTGGGTCAAAACCAATTATTATTATAGGTTAACTTAACAACCAGACCCCAGACCAGTAATTTAACACTTAACTGAATGTATGAATGTTATAATGAATGGATTATAAGAAAAAATGTTAACATTTAGTTACTATTTGTATTTCATATTATTTTACTATATTTATATTTACTCTTATGTTCATAATTTTTTCCAAGATTCGGATTCGAGATTCGAAGGTAAAGTGGATATTCGGATTCATAAAATAGTGGATGTGACCCTACTCTAATTAAAATACAGACAAATGTTATTTTATACTTGCAATAAACTGTTCCACATCTCTTTCCAAATCCACGTTAGGCAGATCCGGCATCATATGTGCGACCACTTTGAACCCTGCATCTTTGGCCAATTGAAAGCTCTCACACACGGCCTTGACTGTGTGACCCCTGTTTGTGTCCCTGGCTATGTCCTCATAAACAGACTGTACTCCGATCTCCAAGCGGGTGCAGCCGTAGCGGAGCATATCAGACAAGTGTCGCTTCAAACAGTAGTCCGGTCTGGTCTCTATCGTGATACCGATACATTTCACCGTGCTCTTCTCAGAATACCTATCACAATATAGTACTGATATGATGTGAGCAAATAAGGCTAGACAGTGGATGAATGTGAATTCCTTAGAAAAATTACTCAAAAGACAGTTTAAAAACCAAGGAACAATGATTGATTAAATTAAGAAAATTAAAAGTGTTTAGTGGAAAAGCTTCTTAAATCCCTGACCTGTACAAAAAGACCCAGGATAATCTAACACCTTAGCTCAGTAGGTGGCGTGTCTGCCTACTGAGCTAAGGGTCCCGGGTTCGATTCCAGGCATGGCCGAAAATTTTATCATTATTGGTGAAACATGGGTTTACTCTTTCACATTGATAAGTTGACAACTGGGGACTGGATGTTGTGCCTATCCTAGTCTTAAGTTAGATTATAAGACATAAGAAGCTATGATAGGCCTAGCAAGATGGTAGTGGAAAATATATGGCCTGAATAAAAAAGCGACCCAGGCCACAGGCCGGAAACAGTAATGGATGTAAAAAACAAACTAAAAGACCCAGGATGATGATAAATAAAATTATAACAATGAAAAAAAAAAAGATAATTTAGTAAAAAAACGAGTACTGTATGATTTCAACATTCATATGCATGGCAAACTATGTTAGGTCATTTTGACAACTGATGTAATGTGATTTAACAGTTAGGTAACCTCACATACGTGAGAGTCGAATGAATTCCAAACAGTTTTTTTTAAGTTACTTTTCAACTGTCGGAAAAGACCAAACTTACAATGAACCAACTAGCTACATTGATAGCTAAGAAATTACTCTGTACGAAAATGCTGAGTGCAACACATAGAAAAAAATATCTTATGGCACCCAAGTTGTATCTTATTTCAAACCAAACCCTTTCTACCAAGACATGATATGATTTTAAGAGTGAAAAAGACAAACTTACTTGACAGCCTCGTCCACAGTGTTACTGGTATGACCAGAAAGAGCGTCATGCAAGTTGCGGATGAAGTAATCCCGATAATCCTCTGGCAAACACATGAACGTACCACCCATCACAATGAACTCCACTTTGTCCACACTGTGACCCAATTGCTTCAACTGTAGGAGTGCACATTAATATATTAATCAGTATTCAATAGACTGAAAAATGGTAACTTGGAGACAGGACTCATGGCCGGAACCTGTAGCTTCGCAGGTTTGTTTTCTGTGTTCAGGTTGTCATTTTTAACTTAATTTAATATTTTACTGGTGATGACATCAATGTATCCATTAAAGGTGTGCGAAGTACACTTTTTTCAATTCAAAGTGAGGTCGACTAGACTAATATGAAATATTCCCAAAGCCAAATCGAAGTTTGAATATTAAAAAAAAAATGAATGTTGGATAAAAAAAATTTATCTTTTGCATAACTATGTAAATTTAGGTATAAAATATAATTTACAAAATACTATATTTCAAACATAATATATTGCATCTTAAGACAATACATTAAATTACAAGTTTCTATCGGAACTTTTAGGAGGGAAAGTAAAAGGCCAAGTAACGCAAAATACTAAAATAAGGAAGGAAAAAACGAACAAAAAAACAAAACAAGGAAGGACAAAGAAATAGTTTTTTCTTATAAAGAAAAGTGATGTGGTAATTGTATGAAAAGTAATTACTTCAATATAGGAGGTACCCACTTGTTCTACTCTATGTCTTGTCTGAAGGTAGGGGTCATAGCGAGCTCTGATGGCACGCATGGAGGTGGGCTCATAGCCCGTGTATGACTGTGTGGAGTATTCAAAGTCCGAGTCTGGTCCCCCGGGACAGTACACACAGATATTTCCTGTCATGTTGATGTGCGGGCAGCGATGGGGTTTGCACATTACTGCTACTACAGCTATCTGAAATACAATCATTATATTCTATCATAATTTCCATGTAGGCTAACCCATTTTTATGCTTTCGATCAGTTTAGTTATTAGTCAAATTCGACACACAAATTTGATGGTAAAATCGAGCTGTAAATTAAATTTAATCAGGGTTGTGTTCTAATGCATAACCTATTATGGCTAGCTGCACACCAAATACGACATTTTGATTTTGTAACGAAACAATTTGTTGCAACGTGTTAGTTGCCATAACATTAAATAGTGCCGCCCACTGGTTGCAACAATGTTGTGCGGTGATTTGCAAACAAAGGGTGTTGCTCTACTGATCAATGTCTGACAGCAAATATACTTGAGACATTTCAAAATGTATGTGCATGGACACAAACAAAATGGCTTTTGTTTACTGTGCAGCCTACAATAGTTGTCTACCTTATCTGGGTAATTTATAAGTTCTGTAATGAAATTAGCAGTGTCTTTTTTTTTATTGATTGGGTGAACCCAATAATCTTTTTCATTTCTAGTCCAAAAAATAATTGATTAAAGTGCCACAAAAGAGCAGCTATATCTACTTCTTCATTTGTCAAGTATTCTTTGCAACCCACTAAAACTTCACATAAACAACTTTACCCAACAACCAACCAATTGTACTCAACTCTCTTAGATCTTGAGTACAGCTGGTATGAAATCGAAAAATTATGTTTAAATTGCGAGTCAAAATGTCTTGACATAAATATATGAAAACAATTTTAGTAACTTTTGTCGCTGTCAGCTTCTGCCCTTCCCACCATCCTACTATATTTCACTTGTTTTAAACATCTTTCATCAAGTTTTTCAACCAATCAAATAAAGGAAAATTAATCCTGATATTCAATAAAATCCTTATAAACAGGTTTATTTTAACTTTAAAATTAATTTATAAATTGAAATGCAAATATAAATGTAGGCCTATTCTACTTTTTAATAAAACAGGGCCTATTGTTGACTAATCTTTTATCAAGATTGCACAAATTGTAGTCAAGATATACATACTCACCCCACTTGCTGTACGAATTGGCTTAGCTTTTAATTTCGGGAGAAGCGTTTTTTTGTGGTCAGTTGGTAGTGCGGCAATGATATCCACCAACCGTGGAGATGTTTCTAGCCCATACTTTGAGGAAATCCTTGTCTTCATTTTATTTAAATTCACATCTTTTCCAATCTCATGTGCATACAACAACTCCTGAATTATCTCAGCGATAGTTATAACCATTCGTTCTTCACGACTCAAGTTTGAGACTGAAAAACAAATATAATAAATCATTTAAGTGTAACATGATAATCAATTTATGTCTATATTCCTTAAATTAAAATCTAGAGAAAAAATATAGGCCTTGGTGAGGCCTATCTAAGTAACTTAATAAAGAGAGTGAGAGTTTATTAATACAATACAATACCATTAGAATTTACATATTAATTTCAAGGAGGTCTATAGAAATATTAAATTACAATAATAGAAGTGTTACGGATAAAATGTATATTTAAGTATTGTGTCTTACTACCCGTTCGGGATGTACACTTATGTACTAATAAATTAATGGTTTTAGGGAAGTTATATTTATATAAAGTGTACCCACATTTACGTGAAGGGAGAGTGGAAAAACCACCCTCAGTAAACCCAACCAAGTTTCGAACCTCGATCTCCCTGTCATCGGCAATCTAGTCTACTGCGAGAAGAAGTACTAGACCACACGGCCACCGAAGCGGATAAGTTAAAGTTGACCAAGATTTACTGAGTAGGGACCAGGATAAGGATACGGATCAGTACTCCGTAGGTAAAGCAAACAAACTGTGATTGATTTCTTACTGAATACGGACCACACAATGAATTTACGAATATGGGGCTTTATAATATATAAACAATGAATATTAAACTTTGCATACAGACAAACATAACTCACCTTTTTTATTTCGACCCATTTTTATTGCAATAGTGAAATTTGATAAACGTTCCAAAAACAATCCTTTCACAAGTAGTTTTTGTTAAAAACAATCCATTCCAACCTAGAGAAGTCATTCAGCCCAAGTTGGTAGAATTTTATATTTTATCTTACAGGTTAAGCAGTATGAAATAATTAGACCTACTATAATACTTATTATAGTCCAAGGTTTATATAGTCTATAGATTATTTTTAAATAGATAGGTAATTTGCTTTCCATAAAATTATGTTTTCATTGTATCGCCTTATAAAATTAATTAAATCAGTTGTAGAATATGTAGATTCACACTAAGCCTAAATATGTAATAATGCATGGCAAATAACGAATAGTGGATAGCACATAATACACAGGAAGTTGAAATGCATAATTTTCAATGAAAGTGTTTTTAATAAATGCATAGTCTCTTTGCACAATGTATTAAACTTTAACTTTTAATACGTTGTAAGTGGAGTTTAATATAATCATTGAACCTGATACGCATCAGCCAAAGAGAATGCGAGGAGAGGCCATACAGTTTTCACCCAACATCTTTTTCTCTAGTATGATCTAGAGATGTGTCGTTCGCGAACGAATGGTTTAAATTGAACGGCTCCTCAAGGTGAACGAATCGAACTAGTTCACCTTATTGATACAAACTAGTTCAAATTGAACGAGACAAGACAATATGAAGACTCTTCGGCCGAAAGAAGTTCTTTTCCCTCCTTGTTCAGCAAATTTACCTATTCCTCTGCGTCCCCCCCCCCCTCCGGCCAACCATCCCGTCAATAAAGCCAAACAATAAGCAACATTGTCCTCACAGGTAGAGGTTGTCTTTAGAGTTTAGGAAAAAGGCTACAAGAGGCAAATTTAAATGCTTCCTTAGAAACTCAGATATTTTAAAACTATCACGTGCTCTAAAGCACCTCACCGCAAGCTACGGCCCGTGGGCTAAATCCGGAGCGTCGAATAAGAGACCTGGTTTGACGAAGACGGTTGATTAATGTCTGAATTCACTTCTATATCTATAATATCTTCATCGTCGACAGTTTGTTAAGTTTAATGTAGCTTGATCAACTGATGGGACTGACTTATGAGGAAACTCACTTCTAAAAGTAGGGTGTTTGGCTTTAAGGTTACTCATTAAGTTCCCGGTAGAACCACAAGCTAAACTGAAAAATTGTGTACAATACCCACACTTTGCTTTTTTGTTTTAATTACGGAAAAGTGATCCCAAAGTTTACTTTTTCTTAGTGGCATTTTATTTTTTTAAACAAATGTGCATTTAAATACAATTATACTACCGAATAAACTACGTAATTAATCAGAATATATAAAGTGCTACCTTTAATAAGTTTTAGATTTGATTCATGAGCATAAATAATACAATCATTAATTTAATAAACTTTAAAAACTTCTCCCTGAATGCAGGCCTTTGATGTGAAGGGAATAGCTCATTTACACGATGTGTTTCCCCTAATGTTACCGGTAACCGACTGAATGAAAGCCGTAGGTTGGTCGTGAACGATGATCCACCTAGCTGATATCAGGTCGGTCGCGAACGATAAGCGGCAAAACAAGTATTCGTTCGCGAAAGACTGAACGATAAAAATGAACGGCTCATTTCATTGAACTGAATCACTTCAACCCATTCCCATGAGTGAGCCGTTCTGCCCATCTCTAGCTGTGAGCTGAAGCATGGAGTGGGCAATCTAATAGGACTAGCTTATCCTGTAAAACTAGTTTTTGCTAAGAGCAGCTTGCAATGACGTCAAAGAGGAATGTGAACGAGTATACTTGAAGTCCATAGAAATAATTCACCAATACTGTTTTGTTAGCAATATGTGTTTATTTTAAAGCAGAAGTTTCTAGATTTTCAAGATTTTACTTGTTATAACGTGGTTAATTTATAAAATAATGGATTTAGTAACATTTGATTGAATTTGAAAAAGAATTGATGGACTAACATTCCGCAATAGAAAATGCTTTGTATTCCAACTCAAAGTGTAAAGTCCCGTCACGAATCTCTTAGTTCGTAACACTTTCGCCGCGAGCACTAGCGATGTGGTTTTACTTGCCAACATTAGAGTGGCGTTTCTATACTTTTCTATGATCTGATTGTTCTATTAGTCTGTGACGTGTATGTTACATAGTTTACATTTTGATTATCATAATATTTATGTTTAAATAAAGTTATTTATTTTGTTTCATTCACAATTCTACCATTCATGCTAAAAATCTATGCTTAACAAATAATGATTAATTCAGTATCTTATTTTGTATTGGCACAAACTAATAAATAGGGATATAGTACAATTGTGTGGTATTATTCATGAATTGATGATAACTTGTGTTCTACATTAGGCCTATTAGTTAACAAATTTTCTTAAAATTGTTCCATATATTTTAAGAACATGGGGAAAGACAGACGTAAAAGAGATTTGGAAGAAGTAGAAACTAGTCATTCATCCAAGAATAATCATCGAGGAAGCAAACACATGCAAGAAGATTCTCGCTCAGAGAGACATGTCAAGAAAAAACATCACAAAAATAAAAATGATTCAGACTCTGATTCTAGTGATAGCACAGAAAAACAAAGGCTTAGAGATTTGAGAGAAAGAGATGAATTTGCTGATCGCCTCAAGAAAAAGGACAAAGACAAAACACGAAACGTATCACAACCATTAGGTTCAGGTTTGTTGATTGTTACTTTAGTCAAATTCTTAATAGTACCTTTCACAACTAACATTTCTTTAATTCTTTTTAATTCCTCTAAACTCTTCCTAGCCCTACCTATTTTCAAATCATATAGATTTATATACTATCCCTATCCTAAACTGCCCTGTTCATAGATGAAATTTTGAGGATATAATTTACTTCCATCAAAATGTTCTCTATGCGTTCTTTATCCTATTCTTCTTATCGCTAACTATATATAAACTAGACTCTAGCTCCCCTCATATAAAGCCCCATCTACAGACTCTGTATACGTAAGGTTAGTAGTACTCCATAAGCAATAGACTCCACACTAACAAATCACACTGTCTACAGAGTCCTTATCCCTAATTCCTTAGTCCTTACCACTCCGTAGAAGTTGACTCAACTGTAACTTTCTAAGGACTAGCCTACCAATCACAGCAAGGTAAGGGTGAAAATCAAAATGAAAGCACCAATGGTATTATCATAGTAATTATACTAACTAGCTCATGTTTAAATATATTAGGCCATTTTGTGACTACATTTATCCTAGGCCTTACTTTCAAATGTAGCCTATCCTGGATGTTTTATCAAAATATGTTGTGTAGTTGTGTTAATTATTGTTCAGCTTTGATATCATCTGCTTGCACCTAGCTATAAAGAATTTTATTTCAAAGAGTTAAATGTGATGTTGTTTCCAACTTTTTCATTGGTCAACCTTTCCCCGGCTTAGGGACGCATAAGTGCTTTATAAATTGATCGGGGGCTATACATGAAATTTATAGCTGACCTAATGCCTAAATATAATAAAAACACAAACTAATGATTATTTATTTTTAACGTGTGTACATTAAATTGTAAGTGACACTATACTTGCGATTCTGGAAACTTCATGGAAATTAGGCCTTGCTGTTATTTGTGTCAGCTACAATTAAGCCTAATTTGTTGTTTATTTCTGCCATTTGAAATGTTTAGAAAACCTATTGGTAGGATACTTATAGGGCCGATGCTTCTTGTGAAATATGTCCCTTATTTAGCAGCTGTACACTATCACAATCTTGATTTAATCACTGTGTAGGCCAATATACCCCTTTTACAAAAGGCTGTTCCTTTCATTGCATACAATGTTCACTTAAAATTTACATACCATTGGCCTATTTAGGGAATGAACTAAAATGAGACCAGTATTAATTGACTAATAAAATTGGGGATAGTCCTTATTTAATAAATAAATCTAATGTTTAGTGACTGAAGGGTGTGGGGGTGGAAATGTATAGTACCTATAATGAAAAATGTAGCATTAATCATTGCTGGGATATGAAATTTAGTTCTTGCTTTTTTTCATTATTTAACTTACACATATTTTCTTTCAGAGAAGCGAGCCTATGAAGAAGCTGCAAAGCGGCTGAAGTTGGAGGCACAAGACCGGGAAAGAATAATTCCCAAACTTAGGGTTGAATCAAGACGAAAATACCTTGAAAAGAGAAAAGAGGACAAAGTAGCTGAGCTTGAGGCAGATATTTTAGATGATGAATATTTATTTCAAGAAGAAATGTAAGTTTCAAATGGTTTGAGTTGATTTACTCTATTGTATTCTATGTTAGGCTATTCAATAAAATTAAAATGTTTTTTAAAGGAAATTATTTTTGTGAAATATAGGGATTTCGATAATTCTAAGGCACTAATTCTTAAGTGGTCGGAGAGTTTCATATCTAGTAGGACGGGGGCAAGGTATGTTGGTTTGAAGTCTACTTTCAACCAAATATTTTGGTGGCTTATAACTTAGGCTTACCATACCTCCCATTTTAAACAGGATAATACCTGGGCCTACTGTTTTTTTTCGCTATGTCCTGACCGTCTTGCCATTTTAGTATAATTTCTTATAAAACTTTAAATGCTTATGGTCAATCATAACCTATATTCAAGTTTGTATCGATGGCTGCTGTTGTAGGTACCAATCATTTGTGTAATCGTTGGTAGAGGTACGTTGATCGGGATCAACAATTTTCCATTGAATAAATAGTGTAATTTTAAAGTTAATAAATTATTCAGAGAAGCGAAAAAAATATGTCTTGGCAACGCTTGCATTGCTCTGTAGGGCTAGTTTTTGTTCTTTGTGTTTGTTGGTTACAGTATACACATGTCGCATACTCTTTTTTAAGTTTTTATTTTACATTTTTGACAGTTTTAAGCCTTAATTTTTGAAATTTATTGTGTAAAGTAAGTTTGTCTGAAAAATACTCATAGTATAGTATGGGCATTATTGCATTTCCCCCTCTATGTCAACTTACAAGGTTTTTTTTTTTGTGGGTTCTATGAATAATTATTGTAAGGCAATATTTGTATGCGATAAAACTATTTTTAATGTCCTCTTTATTAACATTGCCCTCTCCTGTGCCTCATCCCATTTTTGTCCCAAGGAATTATGGTCAGTCTACTTATAAGTGATAACCCAGACACCACATAAGTTACATAAAAATATGTTTAAAACAAGGAGTAGGGCCTATAGCATGAGAAGGTTACATACCAGAATCCATAAGTATTTTTGAACATAAATGAAAAGCTTTTGAGTCATAAAACCATCTTCAACGTACAGTAGCCCCATGGCTTCTTTGATGCTGACTGACAGCTGACAGCTTTAAAAAGCTACCAGACCAAATTATGTAATCCTACGCCGAACCATATGATCTGCAAAAAACATGTGTTGACTGTCAGAAGTCAGCTGTGAACTGTCAGTCAGCACCAAAGAAGCCGTGAGGCTACTGTAACTAGATATATTGAACCGAGCTCATTCAGGTTAAAGCCGGGTACACTATTAATATGGCGGCAGTTTTTACTCACCTCTTAGACTTGATGAAACCGTTACAGTATCGATCGCTCACTATACAGTTGACCAAGCTTGCAATCGTGCTACAACGTGCGCAATGACTTTTATTTTAAAAGGACAAGCTTGATAATGAATTAAAGGAAACAATTCATAGCTTTGTTAAGAATGGCTTTACCTGGAAAGAATCCACAAGACGCTACTGCTTCTAAATGTCTTCAATCGTTTCAAATTCCTTTAAAATTTTAGAAGTCAGTTTCAAATTCCTTTAAAATTTTAGAAGTCAGGATAAGAATGTAATTCACAGACCATTATAATTTTAAGCTCCCAGGTTCTAATAACACAAGTGTTGAAAACTATTCTTTTGGAAAAACCTCCCAATATGCTCACATTATAAACAGGGTTTTATGTAGGCATACACCATATGAGCTGCAGGCTATTTTGGTGCACAACTATTTAACTTTATTTGTTCTCTTCCTTTTAGCACCGCGTCTTACTACCCATTCATGTTGTACGCCTCTGTACTAATTACACAAATGGATTAGGGAGTAGTAAGGTTTAATCTAGGTGAAATGCACTCTCATTTGTGTGGAGGGAGAGTGGGAGACTATCTAGGAAAAATCACTCTCAGTGCACCCAACCGGGATCAAACCCCGATCTCCCCGTACTTGGCAGTCTAGTTCAACATTAAAGCTTGTCATCCTATTAATATTTTGTCAATTTTTAAGGTGCTTTAATTTAGTAGCCTAGTTTTTTTTAGTATCAAAAAATTATTTAATATAATAAAAGTATAATTTAAAAAATCACTAACCCTTATACTAAACTTTTAAAACTGTGATGATAAACTACATAAAAACTTGTTGCTTATGAAAGTTAAGATGCCTAATACTATTGAATGTGCGACTAACTTTCCAGATTAACCGAGAGAGAGCGAAAAGACCGAGACCATAAAAGAAAGTTGTTGGAGTTGGCTAAAGATCATGAACGTGCTCGTGAACTTGAGCGTGTGCAGCGCTATCACATGCCTCAAGATGCAAGGAAGGTAGGAATCTAAATAGGTCATCCTTATAATCCTACCTACCGAATGTTGCATTGAATCAAGTTAACAACCCCCCCCCCCCCCCCCAGTTTAGATTTGATTTAACCTTCCCTTTTTAAAGAAAACATTTTCTCTTTTCTTTCGACTAAATTGACAGTTATTTCAACCAAAACGTCGATACCAAAGAGGAGTATTTTTGGGATTTACTACCTCTCATTCCACGCCTCTTTCCCAAATAATAATTTAAAGAAATCTTTATATTCTTACTTAATGTCTCAGCGAGTATGTGAAAAAATATATAAATGTCTTCAATAAGGATTTAATGTTTTAAAAAAATACCTTGCATCTCTAATTGAAGGACTTTACCACAAGACATCACAAGTAGAAACCACTCTTCCATTTCCCAAATATATTGGTATGGTCCTGGACCAGCGATACTTATTTTGTGTATGTTTTGTTTATAGGTACAATTTGCTTTTTTTTTTATTATTGTATGGTCCAACACCTTAGCTCAGTCGGTAGCGCATCCGTCTACTGAGCTAGAGATCCCGGGTTCGATTCCTGGCTTGGCTAAAAAATGTAACATTGGGGTAATGGGGGATTCCTCTTTCACAATGCTGAGTTAACAGCCCCGGGTGGCATGCTGTGTCTGTTATAGATTTAAGTTATCCTAGCTTACAAGTCGTGAGCTGATACAATCAGTTGGTTCAGAAAGTACACGTTAAATACCTCAAATAAATGAAAAATTGTAATTTTATTGTATGAAGATGCACTCTAATTTCCTTTAAATGGTAAGAGTTCAGATAGTAATATTTCTTATATTAGAGGTTATTCTGTACAGTGGTTTGATTTCTGGTGTCCAACAAACCGGGAAATAGCAATGAAATATACTATTTATAATGTTGTGAAATACTTAGGAATGTTGCAAAATTAATTACTAATAAAATATAAACACTACTAGAATTTATTGATATGTAACCGTACTGATCCTCTAGGTTTTTTAAAAAAATCTGTAGACATTTGAATAAAAGTATTCTAAAATATCCTTAAAATAAAGAGCAATAAAATATTTTGACAACAAATAATAAGGAAAACTGTGGCTGCTTCGGGTTTGTTAACCTGTAAAAAAATTATATTTAGACTCAAAAACTTAGAAAAACCTATGCATTTTAAAACTTTCTCAGACTTGTTGATACATTTATTTTGTCATATTTAACTTATTCAGTTTAACAAGAACACGTCCAAATACAAACACTAGGACTACCTTATGTTGTAAATCAATTTCTTGTAAACTTCAGGGCAAGTCAGATGAGAAGTACGAGGAGGTGGATGAACGCGAGAGAGTGCCTCATTATGAACAACGGAAGTGGGAAGAAGAACAAATGTCCTCGGCTGTCTTCCGGTTTGGTGCACGCGATGCGAAAGAGAAACAACTTAAAGATGAAGGAAAAGAATATGACTTGGTTTTAGAAGATCAAATTGAGTTCATTCAAGCATTCCAGATACCCGGATTCAAGAAAGATATAAAGGTTGGCTCTCCATTCTTTACCGAGTAGGGTAGGGGAATATTGGGGTTGTAGGTTTACTTATAATATCATTACAACACATTAAATGGGACAACGATTTAATAGGTCATAATATTTTTTTAGTGAAATTATGCTAAAATAATTTGTATCTAATAGATATAGATCATTAACTAACAGATGTGTTTGAAATATATAAAAAAAAGTATGGAAGGTACAGGAAAGGTGGATAAAAACATATAAAAGTGTCGAACACAATATGGCTTTTACAGTGAAAAGAAGAACACAGTTCACACTTTACATTGCTGCCACTGGACAAAGAGGTAATGGCTTCCTCTGGAAGAAAATCGATCGCTACCGCCCAATTCCCTGACCTAGGTTTCATTCTATCGGAACTCATCAGGAGGGAGTGTGAAACGCGCAATGCAATTTCTCAAAAGAGGGGACCAAAAAACACAAGAGGTAGAAAAAGGAAAATTTAAAGAATGATAGGACACTTAAATAGGAACATGTAAAATGAATCACATAACCTAGGTCGGGCAGTAACGATTGATTTTCTTCAAGAGGCTTCCATTACCTCTTTTGTCAATGGCAGAAATGTAAAATGTAAACTGTGTTATTTTCATTGTAAAAGCCATATTTTGTTCGTTCCTTTTGTATCTTTCTGTCCGCCTTTCCTGTACCTTCTTCTAAATATAATACAATAACTTCTTTTACAACAATTGTAATTTACAAGAATCTAACACAAAACAACTTCATGCTTTGTTTGCTAACTCTTAATTGAATTAATTATTTTTAATTGTTCATAGGAAGAAAAACCAAAGCTAACAGAGTCACAGAAAAAAAGGTTAACCCTCGAAGAAACCAAACGAAGTCTTCCAATATTTCCATTCAAGGATGACCTGATAAATGCAATTAAGAACCATCAGGTAGTTACCAACATTATTAGGATTTAAATATAAATGTAAACAATGTGGCAACACTCTAAAATAATGTAATGTAAGTTAATAATAATGAAAATGATTACATTTAGTTGGTTAAACTTTAAACAGGTTTTACAAATAATTTAGCCTTAACTAGTGAAATGTGGAAAGTTATAAAGTTATAAATGTGACACCTTAATTACACAATTATTTGGTGAAATGTTGATTTGGTACACTTAAACTGGTTTAAAAAATATTTAAATCACACTGTTCTCTGACAGGGTAGGCAAGAAACTGTGAATATATCTCAAAAAACAACTCCGTACTTAATCCATCCTCACTAACTTTCTCTACACTTCCCTATCCTTACATACTCCCTCTGCTTCAACAACATTCCATACACCGAGTCTTAGATGATCTTTTATTCTTAAAACTATTAATGATTCTCTGTTTCACACATTTGTCTGCAACATAAAATGTAAAATAAAATAATTCAAGTAAAGTTATATAAATCATTCAAGTAAGTTAACTAAACAAGTTAAGTACATTAACTTTGTTGTCACATAAATGATAATTTTAAAACATAAAACCGTATACTTATTTACATAGAAGATGGTAAGCATGAACCTTTTGCTGTGCGGAAACTGACCGCGCAGGTTTGTTGGAGTCGGACAGGTTTGGGTAAACTATGTGACGGGATGTTAGGGGGCGGTTTGAAAGATGCCTTCGGGGGAGATCTGAGAATGTTTTATGTTTCACTGCAAGATGTTAGAAAATCATATACACTCTCGAGAAGTGTTGATTCATTGCAGTCTAGCTATGGTGGTATTCTGTGACGGAAGGGATGTCATCAGAAAATTGTTTGTGATGTGTCGAGTCATTGGAAAGGGTTCTGTAAATTTGAATATCACCATTCTTCCTTCTGCACTCTTTTCCTCTCACTTGCACACTTGCTGCTATCTGTTCTTCCCATCTCTTCCTTGGTCTTCCTTGTGGTCTCTTCCCTACATACTTCACATCCATTAATCTTCTTGGAATCCTCTCCCCTTCCATCCGTATTACGTGTTCATGGAACACACAAAAAAACAGAAAAATATATGAGGCTAAATGCTCGAGAAATTTGAAAGGTTTTTTAGTTTATTTGTTATTTATGTCTTTTAATATGATAAAGGAGTACTCTGAACATTTTAAAACATTGTGTAGCTGTGTAAGTGAAAAGAAGTGGGGAAAGTGAATGAAGAAGAGAATAAATTAAGAGAAGTGTGTTTGTTCCTGTATAGGCCTAGCCCAGGGTGTCTACTGGATCACGAAATTCACGAAAAAGTTACCAATTGCAAAAAAGGTTACGAAAGCCCCTGAAAAGTCATTAACTCTTAATATTATGGTCATAAAGACACAAAAATACTTTTGTTTGAATTTCCTGCACATCATAACAACGCAAACGTGTCTAATGTCAAGCCACCTACTTAATACCCATGATGCCATGCGCTAACCACAAGCTTCCTGATCGTTTTCATCGTGATGCCAAGGACAAGGTTAACGTTCACCATCTAGTTAAATGTTGTGTGTGATTGCGTTATGTCTATATATGATTATATGCATTATATACTGTTCGATCGTTTACCAAAGGCATTTTGTGGTCAAAAAGTCACTAATTTTGGTTTTACAACTCAGTAGCCGCCCTGTAGCCAAACTATTCTTTTAAGTTTTTTCCCTTCCTTACTGACATTTACTTTAAATTATTGTATGCAGTATTTCCACATAGTTTACAACATGTTTCCAACAAATATGACAACTATTCATTCTATCATCACTTTGTTTCAGGTTTTAATCATAGAAGGGGAAACAGGTTCTGGAAAGACAACTCAAATTCCGCAATATCTTCACGAGGCTGGTTTCACGGAAGATAATAAAATGATAGGGTGCACTCAACCAAGGCGAGTGGCGGCCATGAGCGTGTCGGCCAGAGTTGCCGAGGAAATGGGCGTCAAACTAGGAAATGAAGTAAGCTCACTATCATCGTCGCCAAATTCTTTGGTCTCGTCTTGCTCTATTTTTACTACATACTTCATCTTTTTATTTATTTAGCACCGAGTCTTACTACCCGGTCGGGTTATACGCTTAAGTACTAATCACGCTAATGGGTTAGGAATTGGGAAGGTTGAATATAGGGGAAGTGAACCCGCATTTGCGTGGAGGGAGAGTGGAAAAACATTTAAGAAAAACCACCCGACCAAGATTTGAACCTCGATCTCCCCGTCCTCGGCAGTCGAGCTCAACACGACTAGCGCGTTAGCTAACTACACCACCGAGGCGGTTGTACTTCATCTTAATCCTGTTTTCAACGAGTGGTAGACTTAGAGGCCAACAGCACGATATATTGACCCAGTGAAATATTGCACCGAGAGAATGGACCAACGGACAATCTGTGTCTACAATAGAGTTGATGTATTTCCCGAACAACTGAGTCATCTATATTGTGTCTTTTGCTTTGAATTTGTATTTTATGCAGATCTTAATAACCTTTTGTATTTTTAAATCACAGGTAGGCTACAGCATTAGGTTTGAAGACTGCACATCTGAACGTACTTTTATAAAATACATGACTGACGGTACCTTACACAGGGAGTTCCTCTCGGAACCAGATTTGCAGGCGTACAGGTACAATAACACGACATTTGATGATTTATTATAGTTATCATAGTAAAATAAATATATAAATAATTGTGATAAAATTATAAAAGACAAAGCCCTAATAAAAGTAAAATAATGAACACATATTTAGATAGTAATCTTTAATTTTATTTGTGCTTAATTTTTCTACAATTCTATCATATTTATTAGGGATGAGAACTCTCAAATCCTTAAAGATATTGGACATTCAAGGATTCAAGCATCAAATCCTTAAAAATAATTTTTTTTTCCTCAATTTTCCAAGTGAGATTTGTTATAGCGCTCTAATATTGCTCATTGGTGGATCAGAACCATTTTTATGAATGGATTACAAGAAAGAATGTTATATCTTAACCCTTTGAGTGCCAACGTCGCTCAGAGCGATGCACGAAATATCTGCTAAACTTGCCAGCGTCGCTCACAGCGATCCCTCGTTTACGAGCTCTTAGTTCAGTATTAAGTCAACAGATAGAGTAGATTTTATTTCCATTGCATTCTCGTATGTTCAAGCTACTTTTATTTGTCTTTGCGATATATCGAACCTGAAAATTATTTTATAACTTTTTACTTTATGAGTTTTATCTTTGGCCTTGTTTGTAAACATGGCTACTAAGAGGAAAGCTGTGATTCAAGACACAGAAATACTTGCAATATTTATTGATGGTTCAACCCAGAGTGATCAATTTGTTTGTGATTCTGAAAGCAGTGATTCTGAATTTGTAAATAATGAAACTGAACAGGAATTTTATTCTAGTGAAATTGAAAGATCGGATCAAGTAGGAGTGGCAGCTGACATTGATGACACGAGTGTGAATACTAGTTATTCCTAAAGGGATGAAATAAATTTTGAAGGTCAGGATAATCCACCCCAACCTCTTCATATTTATGCGAAAGTACCAAGTTTGAGGTCCTCTCACCGTCCCCTTCTGATTCGAACCCAATTATTTAATCTAGACTTTGTTTTACTATAACCCTGCTAAAGTTGATGGTCACTGAAACAGCTGCTATGCATAACCCAATTTTAGCGTAAAATCTAAAGTTATTTTTTTTTGTAAACTTTGTTATTTACTCAGTTTTTTATGTTCTTTTCAGTGATTTATTCTATTTCAAGCTATTTAAATTTTCAATGCTTAAAAATTAATGTTAAATAAAACAGTAAAAAATTTTTTTTTTAAATATCTTGACTAGTGATTTTTTTATTATATTTAAAAATTAAAAAAGTATATGTATAATTATATCACCGGATTGGCAAGCATGTTAGCTAGTTTATGTAAAAATTTGAGTGCAAGAAGTTCATAGACTAATGAGTTATTAAAATTTAAACAAACTCCTGCATTTTTCAGGAAAATAGCTTGGCACTTTTAGCACAATTTTTTGTCATTTCTCTTGGCACTCAAAGGGTTAATAAGGAAAACTCCTTTTCGTTATATGAGGCAATTGCATTATATTTGTAAGAAGGTACAGGAAAGGTGGATAGAAACGTATAAAAGGAACAAACACAATATGGCTTTTACAATGAACAAAGAGGTAATGATTGCCTCTTAAAGAAAATCGATCGTCATCGCCCAATCCCCTGACCCCCCTGATGAGTTCCGATAGAATGAAACCTAGGTTGGGTAATTGGGCGGAAATAATCGATTTTCTTGTAGAGGCAACCATTACCTCTTTGTCCATTGGCAGCAATGTAAAGTGTGAACTGTGTTCTTTTCATTGTAAAATACATGTATTGTGTTCTTCCCTTTTATATGTTTCTATTCATCTTTCCTGTACCTTCTTCCAATATAAAAGAAAGAATGTTAACATTTAGTTACTATTTGTATTTTATCTTATTCTATTATATTTATATTTACTCTCATGTTCATAATTTTCTCCAAGATTGGGACTCAGATTTGAGATTCGGGATTCGAAGGTAAAGTGGAGATTTGGATTTATAAAATTGTTGATCTGACCCATCTCTAATATTCATTTATTTAATAACATAAAACATACTTTGAACATTGATAAATTAACTGCTGGGGACTGGATGTTGTGCCTGTCCTAGTCTTAAGCTAGATTATAAGGCGTGTGAAGCTACAACAGCAAGCCAGTAGTGGAAAACATATGGCTTGAATAAAAAACTGACCTAGGCCACAGGCTGGAAACAGTAATGAATGTAAAAATAAGATATTTTCTACCTCCTCAATTCATCTGATCAATGCTGTAAAACAATATGTTTATTTGTGTACTTTTTTGTACCTTTTAAAAACTATTACTAACAATATAAATGTTAGTTTTAATGTAATGTTTAAATTTCTTGTTTCATTCAGTGTAATGATTATTGATGAGGCTCACGAAAGGACACTTCACACGGATATCTTGTTTGGATTGGTCAAAGATGTCGCGAGGTTCCGGTCTAACCTCAAGATACTCATCTCCAGTGCGACACTTGATGCCAAAAAGTTTTCCGACTATTTTGATCAAGCTCCCATTTTTAGAATACCAGGTATTTTAGTTTTAAATTTACATTTTTAACTTTATTTGTATCAAACACTTTTGGGGTGTTTTAATATCTTTAAATATGACAAAGCTCTTGCGTGACAAAGTAGTTCATTTAACTATCTGTTAATATACGTTCATAAGGTGTCAACACAATATACTTAAATGATTTTCATACTTTTTTTTGTTCAATTTTTTTTAGTCATACTCACTAATGCCAGTACTGGCTATTGGCAACTTAAACTATCTTACCAAAGGATGTGCAACCTGTGGCTCAGGAGCCGTTATTGTGCAGCCCTTCACCTGCCGACAAAATGGTAGGCACTGCCGCCCGCACTAATTAACAACAGCTATTCATATGTAAATTATACAAACAAAATTTGGTGTTAAAGAAGGTTGCTTGTTCTTAGCTAACCTAAAGAAACAAGTTGATAAGGGTGAAATTTAAGGAAATTCACAATTTTGTGCTTGAAAAGAATTTGGGAAACCTTTAATCCCATCCCACTTGGTCGAGTTTAAACCCCAATTTCTTGAGGGTCGGAGGGCTACACTATTCATACAGTTTTTGTTCATTTAAGTAAAGATGGTTGTTATTTTGTGATTATATAATTATCACATCTGTATTCTAGGTCGGCGTTTCCCAGTCGACATCTACTACACAAAGGCCCCAGAGGCGGACTATATCGACGCAAGCGTGGTATCTATCCTACAGATCCACGCGACTCAACCTCTCGGGGACATCTTGGTGTTTCTGACGGGTCAGGAGGAGATCGAGACATGCCAGGAGATGCTGCAGGATCGAATTCGCAAACTGGGATCTAAAATCAAGGAGCTCATAATCCTCCCCGTCTACTCCAACCTGCCGAGTGACATGCAAGCCAAGATATTCATGCCGACACCACCGGGGGCTCGCAAGGTATCACCTCGCGTTTTGGGACAAAATAGAATAATATATTTGTAACGTGTGTCTTACATGGGGAGTCACTGCTATACTCTCTTATGTACTCCTTGTGCTCAGCTCTTCTCCAGATAACTTCATAAATATCCTTAAGAATGTTTTTGTTTGTTTGTTGAATCAAACAAATTCTCTTTTTATTTGAGCATCTCGCTCACTACTTTTGTTAAATTATCTTTCATTTATTTAAGTTACATTGGACCTAAAATAGATTTAGATGCTTTGAAAATCTATTTTATTAGTTGTTCTTGTTTTAGGTTGTGCTTGCAACAAACATTGCCGAGACATCGTTGACTATTGATAATATTATATATGTTATCGACCCTGGATTTTGCAAACAAAATAACTTCAATTCCCGAACAGGCATGGAGTCACTTATTGTTGTCCCAATTTCTAGGGTGAGTTGTTAATGTTTAGTTTATTTATATGATTACTTAATTTTTTAAATGATACATATGAAACTTAGTAGTTTTTGTTTATTAAATGGTAAAACTTAAGAATCAATTACAAATATTTATTAATTTGAATCCTGAAATAAAAGCTTGGAAATTGAACAAAAACACAAGTATGTTACACTTTTTGATTGGGTTGATCTTGTTAATAAATTTCTTATCTTCTCAAGTTCTTCTACATTTTTACTTTCTCATATCAAGTGAAAGTATTGTAATCATAAAAATTTGATTATGATGAATCTGCATATGTTTCCCCTATTAGGTATAAAAAGGTAAAAAAATCTTTTTCTAAAACACTAATATCATGCCCTTACACAAGTCATTTTTATGAAAGCTGGAATTTCTCTCTGAAAATTCTGACAAAAAAAAAAGAATTTTGTATTAAGAAGATACTGGCAGCCCTATATTCTCATGATAAAATAAAATTCAACCTATATCTTCGAAACAGCTTTGTGAAAAATACAGCAAGACTGGGCCCCCCCCCCCCCCCCCATGTCTTGTAAAATCACACTAACCTCTCTATGACTTTGTGATGCTCCAGGCATCGGCCAACCAGCGTGCAGGCCGAGCTGGCCGCGTGGCTGCAGGCAAGTGTTTCCGTCTATACACAGCTTGGGCCTATAAACACGAGATGGAAGACAATACCATTCCCGAGATCCAGCGCATCAACCTTGGCAATGTTGTGCTTACACTGAAGGCTCTCGGAATACAGGACCTGATGAACTTTGACTTCCTTGACCCTCCGCCACATGAGACAATGGTATAAACACACTTTTTTCCCCCCTACCACATTTCACTGCTCATTTGGATTAAATGCATATACAGGGTGTCCAAAAATGACCTTTACAACTTATATGCAATATTATCTCCTGAATGCTTCACATATCACTGATGGCGCTCATATTGAATGTGTTGTAGCTTCATTACTTTAACGTTTAAAAGAATTTTGGGTTTCATACACTTACATTTCCTTATTGATAATTTTGTTTAGTTTAGGGGTGTGCAAAGTCCACTTTTTCAATTCGAAGCGAACTCGAATCAAATTTTTGAATATTTTTTTTTGTTAGTTTTTTAACACTAGAAAAATATGTTATATTGGTTTTTTATTAAACTTTATGTATTGAAATTACTTAGAAAATGGTTTATTGTACTTATTGTTACTAATATTTCATTTTTAATCTAATAAATCAAGTTATATTACAACTTAGAATTCAATTACTTAGGATTTTCTCCAAATAAATATTTTATATTATATATAAATGGACAATAATTGACCATAAATCCAGTATTTTAGCTGTCAATATTTTATTGACGAAGCTTCGAAGCCAGAATTTTTTTCAAAGCGAAGTCGAAGCTGACATTTGTTTCAAAGTTTCTAAGCAGAGTCGAAGCTTTTCACACCCCTAGTTTAGTTAATTAGTTAGTAGATATTTCATTAGTATTAAAGTTGTAAATAAAATTTTCTGACATCTTCTATATTAATTACGCAAACAGAGTAGGGATGAGGAAGGTATAATTTAGAAGAAGTGTAGGCATACCCACATTTGCATGAAGAAAAAATTACCCTCGGTACACCCAACTGGGATTCAAACCCTGATCTTTATGTCATCAACATTAGAGTTTATTGCAAGAGCAACAAACTTAGACCATTCGATCACTGAAGCAGGTATAATTAACTCTCTTAACTCAATAGATAACTGAAGTATAAAAGTTTTTAAAAAAACTCTCGGCATTTATTGAGCATAATACACATTTAAATTTTAGGATTATATTTTGGAGTGGACAGTTTTGACCACAAACATTTGTTCAGCATAAAATATTGGAAATTCAAGAATATAGAGAGAACTTACATTTTATATTTGACTCGTGTTTAAAATCATAGTTATTATTTATTACTTATTGTACTACATTTTAATAAGCAAATTCTTTTGATTTACTCATATATATTAAATCCATAGAGTAGGCCAACTATCTAAAAAAATGTATATTATTTTATATTCAGCATAAAATTCTAATGTGCTTTATTATTTTTATGCAATTAGTTAAAAACATGTGTATGTAACTTATACTTTAACAAAACTAAACTTGCTGAAATAGCTTAAGGAAGGATTGTGCCATACGTTAGTTCTATTACAGTTGTTTTAATTTTCATATTTTTAATTGTTATTTATTTCAGGTACTAGCTTTAGAACAGTTGTATGCGTTGGGCGCCCTTAATCATAAAGGAGAACTCACAAAGCTGGGTCGTCGTATGGCTGAATTCCCAGTCGACCCTATGATGGCCAAAATTTTACTGGCTTCGGAAAAGTGAGTTATAAATAAATCCTTTTATTAGGTTATTGTGCCTGAATTTTATACCCTTATGGGTCATACACATTAATTATGCTAGTGAAATGGGAAGAGGAAGGATTTGATAGGGAATCTAATTACAAATAAAATTAACTAATATCACATGGCTTTTACAATGAAAATAAGAACAGTTTGAACAGTTTGAATTTCTGCCATTAGACAAAGAGATACCTGTTGCCTCTTTAAGAAAATTGATTGTAACCACTCAAGGCCATGACTTGTTTCATTCAAAAATTCTAGAGATAATGTATAAAACGCAAAACACAACTTCCTTGAAAAGGAAACTTTAAAAGAAAAAGTGAGAAAAAGAATATTGTTATAAAGCATAAGAGGATATATAGTTGGAACATGGAACTGTCATGTTGTGTCTGTTTAAATAATTGGTTTCTATTCCTCTATTCTTTTTATTTGTTTTCATATTTTCAGTAAAGAGTAGATAACAATAATTATTACTATTATCAGGAGTTTGCGAAGCTTCGCCAAAAAAAATTTTGGAATAATTATAATACTTTTGTGATATGAACTTAATTTATTATTTTAGGATGAAATATATTAATTACATTCGGAATATAGCAGTTTCTAAATTATATTTAATACCTAAATTTATATAGTACTATCAAAGTATGAATTTTTTTTATCCAACATTAAATATTTTTTAAATATTCGAACTTCGATTCGGTTTTGAGAATATTTCATATAATTTTATTAGACTTAATTTAGAATTTAAAATGTGGTCTTCGCACACTCCTAACTATTATTATTGTTGTTATTATTTATACTTTAAATATTACAATCAAACCAAACAATAGTGATAAGTAACAAAATAAATAATTTATAAGAATTAAATCTAGCTATCAATTGATATTTATAAAATAAGCAATTAAGGTGAAAAATAATTATTTGAGCAGTCCAGTAATCATAAACTAGTGGTTTTTTTTTCCTGCTGCCACTCCTTAATTCTACCCTGTTATTCTACCACATTTTCTCATTCTCATCTTGTCTCAATTGCATCTTAGATTGTCCTTTAAAAAGATTATCTATATAAGTAAGCTCCCTCACTTACCCTTTCACTTTGCACCAACAAATCCCCTCCCTTCACCAAGCAACAGTACAAAGGACCATATTGTCTGCCACCCAGCTTAAAACTGGTTGGTCATTACTACCCGATTTCTCAACGCTGATCATCGGCTTGGACGATTGTGCTGTGATCGGTTGGTTATTGAATCTGCATCGAGCCAGCCCTACTTGTAAAATAAATAAACAATAAGTGGTGATTATCCACTGGCTATTGGCCAGGAGCAAACCACTATTTTTGTACCAATATGTATACTATGTTTAATTATTATTATTATTAGCACCGCGTCTTACTACCCGTTCGGGTTATACGCACAACTACTATGTTTAATATTGTTTGAAAATATATATTATCCTTTTTAACTTATTTTAAACTGTTCAGATACAAGTGCTCTGAGGAAATTCTGACTATCGCGTCTATGCTGTCAGTAAATGGCGCTATATTCTATCGGCCCAAAGACAAGCTAATCCACGCCGACACGGCACGCAAAAACTTCTTTGTGCCTGGAGGGGACCACTTGATGCTCCTCAACATTTACAACCAATGGAGTGACACAGATTTCTCGACGCAGTGGTGCTATGAGAACTTCATCCAGTATCGATCGCTGAAAAGAGCGCGTGATGTAAGGGAACAGCTGGCTGGTCTAATGCAGCGCGTCGAGATTGAGCTGGTCTCGAACCCAACAGAAACCATTAACATTCGCAAGGTAAGACGTCTATTCTTGGATAGTTTATTGAAAACATTCAACGCATACTAAGCTCTTGGTAGTTTTAATATAATATAGTAATTCAATATTTAAATCTGTAAGTAGCCATGGTAAATCTTTTATTAGACCTATTTTCTAATGCTTGATACAAATATGTTGACAGGCTATCACGGCTGGATATTTCTATCATGTTGCCCGTCTTTCTAAAGATGGCCATTATAGAACAGTGAAACACCAGCAAAGTGTGACAATACATCCCAACAGCTGTCTTTTTGAAGAATTACCCCGATGGCTGCTCTATCATGAACTGGTATTCACAACAAAAGAGTTTATGCGACAGGTACTGTCACTTTTGGCTATAGATCTATATTTTTCTTTCTAGTTTGTAATATTTTATGTATAATTATTTTGAAGCGTGCTCATTTAATGTTAATTCACTAATCATATGACTGAATTGGTAATAGTTGTTTTCTTGCGTGTGTGTTATATTTAGATATCTAGAAAACAATATGCAAATATAAGATATTGGTCAATCTTTCATAAAAATACTATTAACCAAAAAAAAAAAAAATTTTTTAATTTTGATTTTAACGCCTTGAATCTAGTAGCAGCAGTATCATTATCAGCATATCTTTGAGAATTAAAAAATTTGAAATTCCAATCCCTAGTTTTTTATTCTTAAATGGCTATCAGAGCAAGTACATGAATTTGCAACATATTCTTGTCCGGGTGTGCGGAGATTGAGTTTTTACGTTCAAGACGAGAAGAATTAAAAATGTATAGTCATTTATTTCTAAATTTGCTATCTTAAGAGACAGTGCGATATTTAATTTGTTAGATGAATACTTTGGCCCTAATAGTGGAAATTTAAACAAATATATCAAATTTAAAACTTAATACAAATCTGACATCAATATATGAAACATTAATAACACCAACGAAGCTGTAATATAAAATTTACTTATTACCTCTAGACTATACATGCTTGACAATTGCTTGGTAATCGCAACCAGCAATACATATTCTTGCTGGCTATATATTTTGATGCGTAAGTCTAAGAGTAGTAACTCTATAGAGAGTGCACACAACTTCAACATGGTGGGTGACTAATTGAAACCTATTGATTCAAGATATCTAATTTGTTTTAAGTGAGATATTAAATAAATTGACTAACCAAAATAAATTAAATAAATACCTATTACATAACAAATAATAATAGCAAATATAAAAATGTGTTGAATTACCCAATGTTTTAGATATTCAGGAAAGAAAGAACATTTTCCGAAAATTTTAAGTTTATAGCATATCTGTCCTGATAATCAGGAATGAGAAATATTTATCCCCCACCGCAATTCCGGATTCCGCAAACCCCTATATATTTGTATATTTTTCCATCTGTGCTCTATTTATTTTACTTTTCCAGGTGACAGAAATTGAAAGTAAATGGTTACTAGAAGCAGCCCCCCATTACTACAAGCCTAGAGAGTTGGAAGATTCTACAAATAGAAAGATGCCCAAGCAAATGGGCAAGTCTCGGTCTGAATTGGGTATTCACTAGCAGTGTTTTATTAATTGCTAATGTACATACAAAATATACCAATTTATTTGATTACTTTTATAATAATTCTGAATTAAATTAAATTATGTTTTTTTTTCACCTATCAACTACTTGTAATAATTTTGTCAAGCTCATTCAGTCATATATTTAATTAGTAGTATAAAATATTAAAATATTTTTGTAAATAAATGTAATGACACTACCTTTTAATATTGTGTTTTTGTTATATAGCATATAACTTCATTCCTAATCCTGTTTCTCCTCGTGACAGCTAGCATGCTCCTCAACCTTCCTTATCTATCATAGGGTGCAGAGATACTGTCAGACAGTACTGTCACAAATGTAAACAGCTCTGCGAGTAGATTTCTGATGACTCGCGCAAGTTGTTCCGCGAGACCCACGCTTGCCTGTCTAAACACATTCCTCGCCACTTCTGCAAGCACTCACAGAATATCCAAACCATTTCGATATTTTCTGTGAGACTTGCGCGAGTTAATTGTTTCTTTTGATGATGTCCACCATCAAAAAGTGAAGTGATAGGGAAGTAAAATTGCTAATGGCTCTTGATGAGGAAAATGAAGTTTTGTGGAATGTGGGAAGTTTACAATACGGAGACAGGTAAAAAAAAAACAAGAGGTCTTACAAGCCACAGCAAACAAGTTTTCCACCAACCCAGTGTACATAATTAGAAAGCTGCAAAGCTGCCAGTTTAGTCAAGAATTATTGAAATAAAAATAAGTTTAAAATAAGTGGTACTGGATCCACTCCTTAACCCAGAATTTCCTTCCATTTCTTTTTATTAATAGAATAGCGTTGGTTTAGAATCAATAATGCAGTAGCATATTTGACACTTCTGACAGAAGACATTATTTCAAAATGACAAACAAACCAAGATTAAGCAATTCTCCTCTTAAGTGTAAACAGTTTTATCAGGATACTTGCGGGAGAACTGTCGCAATTCACTTGCGAGTGTAACTGTAGCCTTACATACCAATATCATTGTAGACATTTTTAATAGAAGGTTCCTTTTTCAACGCTTAATTCAAAATAATAGAATCTTAACTCTTTGATAATCCTATTAAAGCTATATTGATATGAATACAAAAACATACTTTACTATTTCATGTGTGTGTGAGTCCTCAGTTGTTTGGGAAATATCAATTATTACTGCATTAAATAAAAGATTTTGTGGAAGTGTTAACATAATTTGTTAAGACTCAAGACAGCTAAACACCATTCCCTAAAGTATTTCAGAAAGACCTTCGGTGGCCACATGGTCTAAGGCACTACTCTTACAATAGATTAAACTGCTGGAGATGGGGTGAGCAGGGTTTGATCCTGGTTGGGTGTACTAAGGATGTTTTTCCCTAAATGGTTTCTCATTCTCCCTCCATGCAAATATGAGTACACTTCCTCTAACTTCAACCGTCCGAATCCTTAACACATTAGTTTGATTATTACATAGGTATAACCTGACAGGTTGGTAGGATGCAGTGGTAAAAAAAGAAAAAAAATCCGAAAGTATACCTTGTATTATATATGAAATAAAGTGCATTGAGCAAAAACCATTTGTAATAAATAAAATGATAGAATATTTGGAAAATAATAGAACACAAATAAAAGTAAAAACACTTAACACATATTTATACACACTTCAATATTTTGATGCTATTATAGCATCTTCCTCAGGAAGTAGTAGTAGTAGTAGTAGTAGTAGTAAGACTTTATGCCAAGAGAGTGTGTGTGTATGTTTTTTTGCTTGTTTCAAGATGGACAAGCTTTAACTTCAAACCCAATGAGTTGTTACACTTTTATATATAGATTTATTTACTTTTATTAACTTAATACTTTTTATAGTGTAACTTGTCAGCTAAATATAGGGTAGTATAGTGTCAATATAAGGTAAGCTGTTGTCTACCTAATTTGACAATTTTTAAGAAAGCGCCCTCCCTTAAGGTTTACTCACGAGCCGCCACTGTAATTAGAACAAGCTTAAATAGAGGGGAATATTGAATAATCAAGGCTTTGGTTAAATTGAGATTAGATAAAGGCCTATGAAAAATTTAAAAAATGAGAAAGACTTTTTGTATGCAGAACAGTTTACTGAAATGAGCATATTATTTTCATTTTTCTTGTTCAGTAGTTCACGAACTACATCTTATAGTTCATTCGTTCATGAACCATACAGAATTTATCGTAATTAAATATGAACCAGTTCGCCTAAATTAGATGAACTAGTTCTACCTGGCTCAGCTGGAACAACAGTTCAATTTAAACTTTCATTCAAGAACAATACAGCTATAATTTGTAGTTATTATAATTTTAGAAGTGAGTTTTAACTGTGGCAAACGTAGCTATTGTGTTAATAAAGCATAAAACACATTTGTACGGTACCAGTACTCCTCTTAAAATATGTAAATTCATTAAATGAAGACCTTCGAACCTTCTATTTCAAAATACGTCACTTCGTTTTTGTTAGAGTTAATTAACATGGTTAAAATTTGAATTCCAAAGGAAAAATTCATGTAAAAAGGTTATATCTTAAAGTATTTATAGTATTGGTTTAAACTATATATTTGCAGAGTAGATTTATTCTTTAAATTAAATTGTAAAGACACCCTTTTTTTAAAATTATGTTTGTTTCAATGAGAGATACGCTATACCGAGAAAACATAATATTTACTTTTTTAAACTTATGGGAATAAAATAGACCTTTATTATTAAGGTGATATTTTCTTTATTCTCCCTGTGACAGAGACGTCAATGAACGATCTATGGACTATTTTGAATAAACAAAAAAGTTTAGTATATTGCTTGTCTCACAGATGTCCCTGTTATATTTATATGTAGCTCGAAAAGACACAAACCAACAAATTTTCTTCAAAGTATTAGAAGAATAAGACACATCAAGAGATCATTTATATTTGCAGTTCATTAATTAGGGCCTTAAACGTTTATACTGTCAGTATTAATAAAGTAATACGTAATTAATAATATGACAGTCTGACCGTGTAGGGGCAGTACAGATGGATAGACTTAAATTCACTATCTTAATTAGTACATACGTTTAAAAGCGTTTACATGAGCTAAACCAAATATTGTTCTTCAATCGGTCGCGAACTATTTATTGGTGATCAATTTGAGCTAAATCTCATCAAGCAAAACCATTTCTACTAGGTCACCAGGTCGAACTGTTCAAAAAATTTAACTACTAGTTCGTGAACTACACATATTTATCCCAGATACTAGTTACTAGTAGTGTAACCTATCAGCCAGGTTTACGAATCTACAAATGTTTTTATGTCGTTATAAAGAGAATGGAAGTGCTCATTTCTATTACCACACATTGGATTGTTATTTCTCAAATAGTTTACCGTGTTTAAATGTTGCACAACATGTGTTGAATAATCTTTATGTATTAATAAATATAAGATTTATAATTATAATTACAGCACGGTATTTTTTCATCAAAAATGTTAAGCTACTCAAAATTCTGCGCCAATGTGTGTTCAGCACAGTTGAAAACAAATGTGTATTACGTCTCACAGTCAGTAAACATGAACTGCCTAAAGGCGTTTAAAAACTGTCATAAATGTTTTTCAACTAGAGGTTGGTCTTCATAGGAGCTGTAGTTTACAAAGTATTGTAGTGAAATGTTCACGCCCGATTAGGGCTTTATCTCCCTTTTTATATGTTCAACAATTTAATGTTTTCCACGATGAGCCCCTCGGGGCCGGTGTGGTGTTAGCCTATTGTATCTTTGCTATGTTTGCTATAATCCATAATTATGTATTAAATTCTAGAAATACAACAAACAAAACCACTGTTCTATTGTCAAAATGAAATTCATTCAAAAAAAACAAGTCAATTTAATAACAATATGAAATCGAAAAAGCAGTGTTACTCTTAGGGGTGTACAAATGGTGTAGCTGCACAGGGCCCCACGCTTGCTTAGGTGACGAGAGGGAAGAAAAAGTGGTGGTGGAAAATGTTTGCTTCCACACTCGAAAAGTAGGCGATGAGCACATATTGTCAAGAGTCCAAAAACAAATAAAAACATAATCATGTGAATTGAATTATTGAACTTGCATTTATCTGTATTGGATATGTCTCGCATTAACTTTTGAACACATCCGATTAATTTCAAACATAGCACCATTGTTCTTTGTACCTTTAACTTATACAGCTAAAGTTAGTTGGGGAAGAAAATTTAATGAAAGGTTGGGGAGAAATCAAACCGTGTATGAATAAAAACACCTCTTTTAGCTCATTAATAATGGTTAGCCTACATGTATTTACCTTTTAAGGAATTTCCTTAGGTATACCATATACAGCTGAAAACTGGTATATCATAGCGCAAACTTCTGTAGTAACATTAAACAAAAGTTAAGCTTTTTGATTAATTTTTCGGAGAGTGGGGTTTGGCAGATAACTGGGGCCCCCTACCCTATCAAAGTTTGCCTAGGGCAGCCCAGGGAAGAAGCATAGACCTATTAAATGTATCGGGAGGAAAATCAAGGTATTAAATTTATTATGTTAATTCAAAAAGGGTAAAATATAATGGGGCGCTCTTCGGTGGCCGCATGGTCTAAATTGCTACTCTCACAGTTAGACTAGACTTTCGATGATAGGGAGATCTCGGTTGGATGTACTGAGGTGTTTTTTTCAAAAATAGTTTTCCATTCTCCCTCTCGCAAATGTGGGTACACTTCCTATTAATATAAACACTCTAATCCCTAAAACCTTTAGCATAATTAGTACATAAGTGTATAACCCAAACGAGCAGTAAGACACGGTGCTAAAAAGAATTAGAATGTGGAGGAAAAGGATTTAATACCTATGGTATAATATAATTTACCTTATTTTGTATAGAAGAACTAAGCTATTAATTATGTAGTAAAATTATTTCTACCAGACTCTGCCACAGTACTGAGTTTCTTTTATCCTATATTGATATGTATTTGTAGCTTTGTTTACTTTCTAACGATCTTACAACCGTCTTATCATAAATTTTAAATCTATGTGTCAAACTAAATGCAATTTCTTATTTCTTCACTAAATATTAACTTTGATCTATTTAATTGTGCTTCTTTTTTAGTCATATTTTTTGTCTATAATCCCGCAAAATTGTATTTTTATTTTGTATAGGCCTAGTTATAGTTTTTTTGGTCAATATCCTGCCAAATGTATTTTTATCTGTATAATTTCCAACGACGAGCGTTTATGGAAACGCTGTTCCAAATAAGTAAACAAATAAACATGTAAATAATTTTAGACTATTTGCATTCCAAATATGTAATTAATTTAGAAGTTCTAATTAATCTTGAACTGCAGCATAAATCATTTTAATGCGCATTAATCGGTATTTTGTTTTCAGAAAATACTTTCAAACAAACAAGCACCAAAAAGGATGCACAAGGCTTTGATAGGGACAGAGGGCGGCCACTTTACTTGGATGCACAAGCAACAACACCTATGGTAAGAAATTGATGGGTTAGTCGAAATATAAATATTGTAGGTATATATTTTTCTATCACCTCATCTCACCACCTGTTCAGGTGGCTGCATGGTCCAAGGCGTCAACTCTCGTGTTAGGCTAAACTGCTGATAACAGGGGATCAGAGTTCGAATCCCGGTTAGGTGTACTGAGGTGGTTTTTACAAAATGGTTTTCCCGCTACTTTTCCACACAAATGTGGGTACACATCTTTTAAATCCAACCTTCCTAATTCCTGACTCATTAGCATAATTAGCTACATGTGTATAATTTGAACAGGTAGTAAAATTTGCTATTACATCATTTGCAAGATTGTTGTACAGTAGAAAGAACATTATCCACATTACAAAGATTAAAACTACTACTGTACTATAATATTTCACAGATCAAGTTACAGTTTGTTTGATTTTGAAGAATATCAAAACTAATAAAATAGTTCTAAAAAATATTGTTATGGATGCAAAATATAATAGTTCTAAAAATATGTTAATATGGATTGCAAAAAGATATCGTTGCATTTTCTAAACTGTTCTTCCTACTAGTTCGCACTGTAACTGGCCCATTTTCCCTCACTCGCCATCATTACAGATAATACTTTCCTACTTTTAAAATTCCAAAATAAGATCATTTGTTTTAACTCCTAACCCAGCGATTGTTATTCTAACAAGACACTATTCACCTTCCATCACTATTTTATAGGTATATCATTATCATTATTTTTCATTTTCTTTGTTTTGCCATCACCAATATTCATGTTTTTATGACTCTTTCTTTTGGCAGATTTAAGCAGTTTAAACTTTCAAAAACTGACCAAATTTAGTGTTTTCTTTACACCCATTACTGTTTCCAGCCTGTGGCCCGGGTCAGTTTTTAATCCAAGCCATATATTTCCCACTAACGATTTGCTAGGCCTGTCGTAGCTTCATATTCCTTATAATCTAACTTAAGACTAAGACAGGCACAACAGCCAGTCCCCCAGGCGTTAATTCATCACGTTAAAGGGTGAATTCACTTTTCACCAAAGATACATTTTTCAGCCCTGCCGGGAATCGAACCTGGGATGTGTGTGAGCTATATGAGTAATTCAATATTTACATCTGTAAGTTAGCCATAGTAAATCTTTGTCACTTTATTAGACCTATTTTCTAATGCTTGATACAAATATGTTGACAACATTTAAATACAGTTTAAATACAGTTTTAATTGATAACTATTTATGTTTGTAGGATCCTAGAGTTCTAGATGCCATGTTACCGTACCTCACCAACTACTATGGTAACCCTCACTCGAGAACTCATGCCTATGGTTGGGAAAGTGAGAGTGCGGTAGAACACGCCCGTAATGTAAGTGACTTATTAAAATAAACTACTAGGATGCATTTTATCTTGGTTTTGCATTCTTTAGACAAGCTTTTATAATGTCACACAACTTACAATCTACAACCATGTTTTACCAGGGATTTAAATTTAAAAAAACAACATTGTGTTCATTCCCTTTTATATCCATTGTTCTGTACCTTCTTCCAAATATATTTAAGAAAATACCTCAGAAATTGTAAAGAGGTTTTCCTTATAGAGATATTATATATATTCGCATCCACTGTCCATTTCCTGTGTTTGTCCTTAATGTATTAATGTTATTTGTTCCTAGCCATGTGTCCTATCATTATTTACAAATTTCCCTTTTCTCCCTTTTGTGTTTTTTTTTGTTTCCTCTTTTATAAAGTTGTGTTGCGCGTTTCACACTCCCTCCTGGCGAGTTCTGATACAATAAACCTATGTCGGGGGATCGGGCGGTAATGATCAATTTTCTTCAATAGGCAGCCATTACCATTTTGTCCAGTGGCAGCAGTGTAAAGTGTGAACTGTGTTCTTTTTTCATTGTAAAAGCCATATTGTGTTTGTTCCTGTTTATATGTTTAGATCCACCTTTCCTGTACTTTTTTTCCAAATATATATAACAGGGATTTAAATAAGTATCGTAGTTAGAGAAACCACACATTGGTAAGACTAGTCGTTATTTGAAGCTGGGGCAATCCAGGAGTTTCTTCTCAAACCTACCTTCAAACCCAGTCACCATAGTTTCACCTGTAGTTGGAATTTCCTAATAATATTGCGGGACTTTTGATTAAAATAGAAATTAAAAATTATTTTGTTTGTCTTCCAAATTGTTATTTCGCAGGGATTCTCAAACTTTTGCCAGTTACATACCTCTTTTGGGGCCATGCCCCTAACCAACCGATCCCTTCCAGCATTCCATAAATAAAAGTGAAAAAAAAAATGAATAATGTGCTCTCTTTAAAATATAAGTTAAACAAAGCCGTGATTGAAGAAAAAAATTGGCTTATAAATCATATCACAATATCTGTTCATTTTTTTGTTCCTATACTTAATATTATCTAAAGAAATATTTTATAAACTCTTTGGTGCATTGTGTAAACTCCAGAAATCCTTCTTGTTCCCTTAGGGGTACACTTACTACAGTTTAAGAAACACTGTGATAATGAAACAATGTATAGATTACTAATATATTTTCACCTTATGATTGTGGATAGTGATGGGTACTATCAAATGAAAAATATCTAATAATTCAATAGTATAAGAATATTGAATTATTAGATAGTTTAAAAATCATCCAAATGAAAACTATTCAAAATTACATTTGCTTTGTACCGATTGATATTCACCCTTACTGCTTTGAATGTTTTACTCATCATATTTACACTGAATATTTATTTCCATAAGGTCTACATTTTGGAAGCAGTGCCTTGCTCCTCTTTCGCTGATCGATAGTCGTCCTTAACAAATTTGAATGTATTCCTTGCTATCCTTATTGAAAATATTCGCTGTACTTAAGTTCATTATTATAAATAAGCCTAAAGTAAACCTTAAATGATCAAATATTCTACTTGTATTCTATGTCCTTTTTTTTTTTTTTACTGAATGATAAAATCACTTTAATGATGATGATTGATTATGAGCAGCTTCCAGCTACTCGCTGGGTTTGTTTGGAACATAAGCCTTTCCACCGCCTCCTTTCCTCCCTCCCACCTTGTCCCGGTATTCTCCTCTTTCCTCCACACTCCTCCATGCTCCCTTCAGACATCTGTCCCCTGGTATTCCCACATCCTCCTGGTCATCCTTTCCTCTCCATCCTTCTCACATGACCAAACCACCTTATTGTGCCTTCTCTATCCTGTCCTGAATTGGCTCTTCCTTCACTATTCCTCTTCTTACTTTCTCATTTCTCATCCTTTCATATTTTTTCAACTGATTCTGCTGCTCAGAAATCTCATTTTTCACTTTAGTGATAATTTTCATAATTTTATGTGGCTACTTTTTAAAAATTAATTCTAATATCCTAATTATGGTTTTTCAAACATATCTACCATAGTGACCACACTAATGCTTTTGTATATACATTTAGAGCACAATAAAAGTTTGAAAATTTTTATTCCTCCATCAGGATATATTTTATTAGCTTATTTTTGTTTTTTTTTAGTTCTCTTTGCATTGCACGGCACAAGCAAAGACAATGGTATTGATAATCAACCTTATTGTTTTTGAATAGTCAGCTATATTAGCACTAGAGATTATAAAGCACACAAGGTTGAATATCGATCAGCAGCCGAGAGTAAAATAAATAGTTCATTTCAATTTAATATAAAATAAATACTGCTCTTGGTAACTATCAAATGATCTTTTGATAGTTTGGAAACAAATAGTTTTCATCGTTCGGTAGTTTAAATAATTCATTAGTGCCTGTCAGTAATCGTGAAGACAGAACCACAGTTTAACTGCAGTAGCTGGTTTACAGCAAGTCGCCGATCTAATTGGAGCAGAACCCAAGGAAGTGATTTTCACGTCTGGTGCGACTGAGTCGAATAATATCGCAGTAAAAGGAGTGGCTCGTTTCTACGCATCTAAAAAGAAGCACATCATCACTACTCAAACGGTATGCTATTATGTTTCAAGTGGATGTGTCAGATAACTGAATCATTTATTAGGCCTGAAAAATTTTGGGCAGTTACATTAGTATATTTTTCATTAATCAAAGCACTTATATTGTATTTTGTTGTACAAGTACTTGACATGGCAAACTTGCTAGTTTGTTAACAAGTACTTTAAAAGCAAGTAGATTATTATGTTGTTTACCAACTTGTTTTAAATATACTAACACGCTTCACTGGTCGCATGGTCTAATGCAGGCAGCCCAATCCCGCGGGCCGCTTGCGCCCCCGAGTACGTTCTGTGCAGCCCATTAGATCAAATTTAAACACTTCAAATGGCAGAGATAAACAACAAATTAGGCTCTTGTAGCTGACGTAAATTCTCGCTAAATTTCATGTAGTTTCCAGAATTGAGTGGATGGATGGGTGTACTTATCTGATGTGTGTGTGTGTGTGTGTTATACTATATTTGGGCATTACATTCACGTATAACCAACCTTCAGTCAATTCCCAAATAACTTAAGTGGCTTTCAACCGGGTAAAGCTTGGATACGCCTGGTCTAAGGCTTCATTCTCCCAATAGACTGGACTCCTGATGACGGGAAGATCAAGATTCGGATTGCGGTTGACTGTACTGAGAGTGGTTTTTCCTAAATGGGTTTCCACTCTTTCTCCACACAAGTGCGAGTACACATCCTCTAAATCCAAACCTACTCATTCCTAACTCATTATTGTAACTAACACACAAGCGTATAACCTGAACAGGTTTAAGACCGGTAATACACAACATTTACAGATTGTGTAACCGTTGATCGCAAACTTTAGGTAGCATGTAGAGATATTTTTTGTGGCTTGCGTGAGATTTTTTGTTTGCCAACAAAAGTCTAGGTCAGATGGTAACATTTCATATACATACCAACATCAGCTGGTGGCGTGATGTTTGTCATTGTCGTCTTATGTTTCGAGACTATTATTGGTTTATGGCTATTTACAACTTTTGTTGTTGCATATTTGGATCTACAAGTATACTTTTTTTTTTAATCTAGTTTTGAAGGAGTGGAATTTTTTTTATTTGGGTGGTTCTCAAAACAACTTGAGATTTTGAAAGTAGCTCTTAAACTCAAGGAGTTTGAGAGGCCATCAGCTCAGCTAATGGCAGTAGATATTACTAGTCACTACTGTATTTTGTTGCGGACTCTAGGAACACAAGTGTGTGTTGGACTCCTGTCGAGCACTGGAGGGAGAAGGTTTCTCCGTTACATATCTGCCTGTTGGTCCCACTGGCCTCATAGACATGAAGCAGCTCGAGGCAGCAATTCGCCCAGACACGTCTCTCGTCTCTATCATGTTTATCAACAACGAAATGGAGTTAAACAACCCATTGAGGAAATAGGTAAACCTTTCTTTCTTATAATAGGTTGATCAAGAGATTAAATACAAACTATATACATTAAATTGAAAAATTACACCTGGACACGGAATCAACCCGAGTACTTTTGACTTATTACGCCAATGCTATGACCACTCAGCTATCCAGGAGTCTTCCATGCCCAGGGTCATTCTCACTCTAATTTTAAGGCAGAGTCTGTGATGGATATGTGGAAATTTCCAGATACATACGAGTGATCAATTAAAATCACGACCCGCTTTGGTGGCTGCATGATCTAGCGTGCTAATCTCGTGTTGGACTAGATGCTGAAGACGCGGAAGTCGGGGTTCAATCCCGGTCGGGTGCACTGACAGTTTTTCCTAAATGGTTTTCCTCCCACACAAATGCGAGTGTGCTTCCTTTAATTAAGCCTTCCTAACCTCTGACCCATTAGTGTGATTAGTAAAAAGGCGTATAACCTTAATAGGTAGTAAAACTCGGTGCTAAAAAAATAATTAAAATCATGAGCCACCTTTGACTTGGACGTTTGGTTCAGTAGCCACTGCTCTATTATATATTTGATAAATGTTATGTCTATACTTTACACATGCTTTTATTATTACAGGTGCCCTTTGCAAGGCAAAGAAAGTTTTCTTTCACTCGGATTGTGCTCAAGGTTTTGGAAAAGTTCCTCTTGATGTGAAGAAATGCAACATAGACCTTATGTCCTATTAGCGGTCACAAGATTTATGGCCCTAAAGGTAGGTACAGTTATGATGTCCTTACAAAATGTAACCACATTTGTTGTGCATTGTCGATTGTTGAGGCATTGTGTTTCAGATGTGGAGCAAGTCTCTCTGAAGGACTTTTGTTCGTTATAGAGCTATGTGACAAGTAAGACTTAGTAAAGAATGAGTGTTTTTAACTTGATCTTAGTCCACAATCGACTTAAAAGGTCCCAGAAAGAGTAGATATGATTAATTTTTCATCTCATCAAAGAGAAGATCGACAAAAAAGCAGAGAAAAATTGTGTATACAATAGTGTTTTACGACATAAATCATTCCAGAGTATTTAGTGCTACACTAAATGTATCACCACTGGATTACACTATTGGAGCCCAACTATGAAAGAATTAGGGATGTGCGAGAACAATTTTTTCAATTCGAGACAGAATATAAAAAAGTATCGAAAAACGAGAACAAGACGAGAAAACATTCTTTGAAAGTAAAAAAAAATATGTTTATTAAAGTATATATATAGTTTATAGAGTTACTTTATTGACATTGAGCTGGCACTTGCTTTAGATTTCTTATAGTTCATTCAAACACTTGAGATATAACTCAACACATTTTAAATGCAATTAATAAAATAGTGATAGGTATTACAATGAACACCATTTATAATTTAATTTTGTAGTGTAACAGCTTATATTGTCAAAGTATGAGGCCTATTTTTGGGTTATTACGGTATTATTGGAAATAATAAATTCCCGGTTTGGTTTTTTAATTTCTTAGGGCCATTATTTGCTGTTTTTTATTTCTCAATTTTCGAGATTCATTTTTTAACTTTCGAGACAATATCAAGATTTTTTTTTTGAGTCTCAAGACATCCCTACAATAAATATAACAAAACTTTTTCCATAGCAAAAACAATTGTATATCCGCCACCTTAGCTCAGTCTGTATTGTGACTGTCTTCTGAGCCAAGGGTCCCGGGTTTGATTCCCGGCATGGCCGAAAAATGTATCATTGGTGAAATGTGGGTTTATCCTTTCACCGTGTAAAATTAACGGCCGGGGACTGGATGTTGTTTTTGTTCTTGTCTTAGGTTAGATCAAAAGGTAATGGAGCTACAACAGGCCTAGCAAGCTGCTAGTGGAAAATATAAATATAAAAATATCTATCATAAACAATATATTGTATTATCAAATATATATATACTTAGCACCGCGTCTTACTACCCGTTCGGGCTATACGCTGAAGTACTAATTACGCTAATGGGTTAGGAATTGGTAAGGTTGAATTTAGAGGAAGTGAACCTGCATTAGTGTGAGGGGAGAGCTGAAAACCATTTTGGAAAAACCAGCCCCAGTTCACCCGACCCTAGATTCGAACCTCGATCTCCTCGTTCTCGACAGTCTAGCTTAACTCGACAAGCGCGTTAGCTAACTATGCCACCAAGGTGGGTATTATTATTATATTATTATTATTATATATTATATTACTATTATGTCATGTATGGGGTGCGGTTTATTTATATTATACAGAGTATAACTGAGATGCCTGAAACCCTTGAGTCGACCCTGGTTTAGTTGATTGACATTTCCTGATTTTTTCCGATTATAATATTTGGTGTTATTTGATAGGTATTTATATTATCTATCAAAAGTGACAGCCTCATATCACATGACCTGACGTATGAATGTGAAAGTGGATCTAGTAACTTTTATAACTGTCAGACCCTTCTTATAGAAGTTGGACTATGATTAGTCCTCTTCATAATATGTTCAGAAAACTCCTGAAGAGCATTGTTATTATGTTATATTGTATTGACAAATTTTTATAGTTATTGAGTCTCTGATTTATGTGGATTGGTAATTTACTTTGTTTCAGGAATTGGTGCTCTATATGTACGTAGGCGTCCACGGGTGCGGATAGAACCCATCCAGAGTGGAGGTGGACAGGAGAGGGGGATGAGAAGTGGCACAGTGCCCACACCACTCGCTGTGGGGCTCGGGGCGGCCTCAGAGCTTGCCAAAACGGAGATGGCTGTGAGTGTGATGTATTAATATTGTTTGGAGTAAGAGAGTGTAAGTTCACAAACTACAGCGTAGTCGTGCAGGTGCTATACAGACATTTTATTCGAAATGAAATTTCTACAAAATCTTACTTCTCATCATGAACTGTTTCCAGCCTTTGGCCGGGTCTCTTTAGTAAAATGCCTCCATCTCCCTCTGTCACCGTTCTTCCTCCTGCGTACTCTTCCACTCTCTTCCTCTCACTTGCACACTTGCGTTCTCTTCCCTACATACTTCATATCCATTAATCTACTTGGAATCCTCCCCCTTCCATCCTCATTAGCTTCCTCTACTATCTCTTGTACCCCTTATACCCCAACTCTTGACCTTACATCTTCATTCCTAATCCTATCTCTTCTGGCGACAGATAGCATGCTCTTCAAAAACTTTATTCCCATGGCCTCCACTTTCCTTGTTTCTCTTTTATCCAAAGTCCAAGTTTCCGCTGCATAGTTACGAGCACTCCTATAGTGTTTTTGTACTCGTGTGCATTTTATATAACTTGATACCTTTTTTAAATGCTTGTTTTCTAGTATGATCACAAGTGGATGGAGACCTTATCAGAAAGACTGCTAGACAAGATATGTAGTCGCCTGCCCAGTGTGATACGTAACGGTGATCCGAACATTCTTATCCTGGTTGTATAAATCTCTCCTTTGCTTATGTTGAAGGCAAGTTTTTAGTTTATAAAATATTTTAAGAATGATAAACAATATTATAAAAGCCATCTTAGTACTTAAACATAAGTCATAATTAAAATAATGATGTTTTGTCAAATACTGAATTTACCGAGCAGACTTTTGTTTAGATGAGCAGTTAGCACACCTCCCTGACCACTAAAAATAAGGTTTTGATCCTTTATAGATAAAGACCCTGATTTGTGATATATAAAT
Organism: Timema podura; assembly: GCA_033556935.1. Classification (NCBI taxonomy): domain Eukaryota; kingdom Metazoa; phylum Arthropoda; class Insecta; order Phasmatodea; family Timematidae; genus Timema; species Timema podura. The sequence goes on from JAVRXN010000005.1 coordinate 10,586,626, forward strand.
TATAAAAGGATTGGATTTTGTTACTTGAAAATTTTTGTGAAGATTCGATAAACCCTTTTGTTTTGCTAAAAAGTGTAATAAATGAACTTTAAATGGTATGTGTTAGGAAAAGAAAAGTTACCAGTAGAATTATTGATCTGAAGAAAATATTTATTTATGGTCAACAATATGACTCATTATAGCCAGTTCAAACATATATTTTTACATCTTAATTTGCCAATGGTTTCTGGCTTAAGGAAATAATGTACTGGCCTGGAAATTTTATTGGTAAGAGGAATTATTATAAGAAGAAAATTGTAACAGTACAGTTTCTACTTTTTTTTCTGGCAAAAAAAAAAAAAAAGAGGCAAAAACGATTGTGTTTGCTACCAAGTAAAAATATGTTTAGTTTTGAAAGCGCTAATTTCATTAAAACCTACAAAATTGACCACAAGGCCAAGTAGTTGATTTCCTGAAAAGATTTTATTTTATTTCATGTCTTTATAATACATTAATACATGTTACAATGTTATGTTTTAATATCCATTTTAATGTACTAAGTAAGAGCTCATAAAACATGTGTCTCAAAATTTCGGGTCATCCATAAACCACTTAACGCATTTTTCCTATCTTTTAGACCCCCGCCCCCTCCATGTCACATATGTAACATCAGTTTATATTAAAAAAAGTGATTAGAAAAACATTTAGTTTAATAAATGATAGATATTAGGAATGTAAGACAATAAAGAACACATGACACATATTAAATTATTTCGAGCATGTAGCATCTTCTCAGATATAATTGACTAATTACAGAGGTACAGTCTCTACTTCTACTAATTCTTATCCTTTTTTCCACATTTTCCATTCATCTTTTATTACAATGCATGTAAAAATTTTACTGTGAAACGTGAACATTAATATTATATTTCAACTTAAAATATAATGTACCCACTCTCTCCACATGCACTCTCAACAGCATTATGTGGTTTATGGATTATCCTTTTTTTATGATTTTTCTTCATATTTAAAATTATTTTTTTAATTTCTAAAGAGAGAGAGGAAGGGAGGAAAAGAACTCAAGCTTAACTTGATACCAGAGAGCTTTCTTGAGATGGAGTTCATTGAAAAAACACTTGAGCTGGCAGACTCCTAATACGTAGAGCCCCGTAAAAGTGGTTTTAATTTTAGTTAAATTTCGTTTTTTAAATCTCACTTTTCAGGGTTATTTCGTGTTTATTCAAATTTACATGTTATCTGAGTTGTTTAAGTATTATTTGCATATTGAGACAATGTATACAAAATTAAAATTTATTATTGAAACCTTATATATTTGCTTTAAAATTCTTTGTCGAGTTTGTCTGCATATTTCACAATTTTGTAGCCTAAAGTTAGCTTACACTACCACAAAATACTAATAAAATTACGGCATTGTCAAAATTTATGCTTAATTTTGTGTTTATTTAAAAAAAAATTTTTTTGTAAAAGCGGTGTTATTTCATTTTATAGGAGGATTTCGTGTAACAAGACAATTTCATTTTATTTCGCTTTTCAAAAACATTGTAAATCATATCTAAAAATTGTCAAAGGAAAAAGTACTTGATTCCATCTTTGTATGGTACTTTTCGCTTTATCGCAGCTCGCCATTTTTACGGGGCTCTACTAATAAAAAAAACTGTCATTGATTAACTAGATCTTCCAACAACAGTAATTGAAATGTTTGAGTGGTTATTTTACTACGCAGGAGAGTCTCTGTTGATGGCTTTGAAGGACATTGCACTGTCAAGTGGGAGTGCGTGCACATCAGCATCTCTAGAACCATCTTACGTCCTTAGAGCTATTGGAACAGATGAAGATCTAGCACATTCATCAATTAGATTTGGATTTGGACGCTTCACCACCGTAGAGGAAGTTGATTTCACTGTTGACCGTTGTATTTATCATGTGGAGAGGCTTCGTGAAATGAGGTAAATTATTATCATACATGATATAGGAATCAACCCATCTCTAATATAAACATATATGTTTATTAGAAATGGGTTGAATCCTGTATTTCTTAAATCAGAATATTAAATTTTCTTTCAAATCTTATGGTATCACCAACTATCTCTCATTATCCTTCCTACACCACGTAAGGGACTAAGCTTTTAGCATTCCCGAATTAATGATATTGTTGTGCCCCACGTTGGGCGCCAAATTTATATTATTACCAAATTAGCAATACTATCCTGCCCCTTGATTGGACCAAACTAATTATGGTTTTTCGGATATGACTCATCAACATACTGATTAAATGAGCGATCCTTCTTTACTTGAATTTTGTAGTTACTAATTCACTACCACATTTGATTATCTATTCTGCACGAACGTTGCTCAGAGCGTGGCCGGTGTGTGACCTCACTTGACTGAGGCTATTGGCCAAATGAGGGTGGAGATGACCCTGCCTCATTTTGTTTAATAGTCTTGCATGAGGACGAGGTAGGTTTCATCAGCCCTTCTCGAAGATCCCACCGAGCACTAGTCCGACATACAAAGTTCTACTACATACAAAGATTCTACACTCTAGAGCATTCTTCACACTAAATTACCACTAACATAAAACAAGAGATAAAGAAATGCATAGAATATTATTTAAATAAAAATACTCATATATTCTCAAAAATAAAATACACTATTTAAGTTAAAGAATTTAATCCAAAATGAGTTGTTTAAAGCTTGGTGCCATTGACAAAATTAACGATATTTTGTTTATCATGTCTATTAAGTTATGAACACTTCTTTTGGTAAATTAATTATATTAATATAATTTTCTCTTTTTTATTTTTTTTAACCCTTCCAACCACACAAGTATATATAATTCCTTTATCCAACTGCTCAAAATTGTTATATTTGGGAGAAGGTACAGAAAAGGTGGATAGAAACAAATAAAAGTGATGAACACAATATAGATTTTACGATGAAAAGAATAACACAGTTCACACTTTACATTGCTGCCAATGGACAGAGAGGTAACTAGCGGCTGCCTCTTGAAGAAAATTGATTGTTACCTCCCAATCCCCCGACTTAGGTTTCATTCTATCGGAACTCATCAGGAGGGAGTGTTAAACGCACAACACAGATTCCTAAAAGAGGGAATCAAACAAACACAAAAGGGAGAAGAAGGAAATCAGTAAGGAATGATAGGACATTTAATTAGGAACATGTAAAATGAACGAATAACATAATGGACAAACATTCTATTCTGTTTTACCGTACCTTCTTCTAGAAGTAAGAAAATACACTAGAAAGTGAAAATAGATAATATTGTGTTTGTTATATCGATTCAAGGTCTTCATAGTTATTGTAACTAGATACATTTTTGACTTTTTAATAAATTTCAAATCCCTGAAATACCATAGGAGTCAAGGAATTTGTAAAATCGAGGACTTGGGCGTTCCATTTATAGTGTATATTATAACTAGAGATAGGACACTAGAATTCTATGGAATTCAAGAGAGTCTAGATTTTAGATTCATAAAAATCTCAAAAAAAGTAACTTGAAAACAATTTATAAAGACCTTCACTTGATAAAACAATGTTAACTATTTGGTAAAAGGAATCTTAGTTGTAGTTGGGTGATTAAAAAAATCTTTAAGGACCAGATTGTATTAATATAAAATAAACAGTTTACCAAAAATGTGTTCTCTTTGTTGATTATGACTTAATACACATAAAAAACAAAATAGCATTTGTCACATATTTATTTTTATCTCACCACACTGTATGTTAATTATAGTTGTGTTTACCTAATGAAATGAGCTTGATTGTTACATTCTCTTTGCAGTCCATTATGGGAAATGGTACAAGACGGCGTAGACATCAAAGCTATTCAATGGGCGCAGCACTAATTATTTATTCATGTAATTATGTTTTGTTTTTTCAATTTATTATTTAAAATTATCTCATTAGTAATTTAATGCAACCTTATTTCACTGTATTTATATATATATGAGAATATACAGCTTTTTATTTTCAACTTGTAATATGATTAAATTCATCAAAAATATTATTGAATGATATAAACCGTTCCATTATATTATGTTGAAGTATTTGTTCTGAATTACATTTCAGACTTAATTTTTTGTTTATTTCCCTCCTATACAAATACTGCATATGTTTTGGTAAGGCCTTGTGGAATTTTATAAAACACAAAGACCTGCAGGGTTATTGTGTACGTCATTGAAACAGTTACTGATCACAACGATTCCACGTAATTACCAAGTGCGATTGCGTACGCTCGTTGGTTGATACCAACAACTGTACGATACCGATTTTTGTCCAGAAGATAATCGACCGATTGTCCCCCTCTGTTAGTTTTCCATTAAGTTCGTTGTTGATCATTTCTTTCTTCAATTTTATTATGTTAGTGTTTATATAACTGTGTGTTTGCATCTAGTAATTAAAAGTGAAGTATTTATTCATGTTCCTGGTCTAGTACAGTAGCCCCATGGCTTCTTTGGTGCTGACTGACAGTTCACAGCTGACTTCTGACAGTCAACATTTAGGTATATACCTAAATGTTGACTGTCAGAAGTGACAGCTGTTAAACACATGTTTTTTGCAGATCATATGGTTCGGCGTAGAGATACATAATTTGGTCTGATAGCTTTTCAAAGCCGTCAGTTGTCAATCAGCACCAAAGAAGCCATGGGGCTACTGTAGCTCATCAAAACTTTGTTTCAATTATATTTACAATTTGTTATGGTTAGGTTAGGTTAGGTTAGGTTAGGTTAGGTTAGGTTAGGTTAGGACAGCAAGTTTAATGGTGTAAATTGTTAACTTTTCATTGTGTTAGATTATTTTTATGTTTTGGGTTAATTTAATTTAAATATATAGTATAGTAATAATAATAATTGTAAAATAATTTGTTATGGAAGCTCCTTTTCATCTTCAATTAATGGTTTTAAGAAGAAGAGTTGAAAGGCTAAGAATGCGAGAGCGGAGAAGGATGCTACGAGACATTAGTAATCCCTTTGAAATCTCTGCGAGATCTTTTAAAAGTATGTTTAGAGTGATTCGTACTATGGGTCGGGATTTGTGTGATCTATTGAGAGGTAGGCTTCAAAGGAACCAAACATCAGGAATACCAGTTCACATCCAGGTAAATAAATACTAAAAACGCATTGTGAAATTTTAACATGTAAAGTTTTCTTTACTTAAGAAGACCTACATTATTATATTAAATCTTAATCGGTACAAATGTTTTTTAACTATCAGCATAGCTTTTATCAGAGTTTTAAAACAGTTTATTCGTAAAGCTCGTAAAAAGTTGGGGCAATTTGTATGATATTTTCATAATTTTTTAGTTTAATTAGGTTTTAAGGAAGACAGCTCCTAGTTAATAACCCTGAGACAAGGCTAAACTGGGGCCTAGGTTTTTGATCTGTGTACTTAAGTGTCTAAATTTAAAAAAAAAATGCTAAGCCTAACTACTTTAAAATCATAAAAACTGTATTTACTTACCTTTCTTCTTTATTTTGAGACATCGTGCCAAATAAAATATATAAGAATTAAATATAAAATCTTTTTAATAGTATTAAAATTGTAAAATGCCCTTCCAAATGCTAATAAAAATTTATAATCATTAAAACAAGGAAACAATTTAAAACGCGCAAATAACCTACTTAACATTTAATTAAACACACGAGATTACAAAACAAATTTACACTATCTGAATTAACAATAACGAATTTTATATAAACGACAAAGATTAATTAATTATTCGAAGCCTAACTAATAATATAATAATTTAAGGTTAAAAAAGTTATGTGAGTATAGTCTGCTGCTATGAAATCGAGAAAAGTAAACAAGGCTGAAGGTGCAGTGAACTCTTGGTAATATATGGTATTATATGTTGCCAACTTTAGTTAATAATGTCACTAGTTAAGTAACTAGATGATGTTGGAAATAGTCTGTATCAATACCGCGCACTTACCGTGGTCCATACACATTCACTCATCCGGTATCTTTACTGTGGGTATAACACGGTAAGTTTCGATACCAACACTCATACCGATCTACATACGCAATAGACTTGCTGGTTCGGTGACCGCATGGTCTAAGGCATCACTCTCGTGTTAGACTAGACTACTGTTGACAAGGAGATTAGGTTTTGAATCCCGATCAGGTGTACAGAGGGGGGTTTTTTTCTGAATTTTTTTTTCTTCTTCCCCTCCACACATATGCAAGTCTTCCTTTAAAATTCTTCCTCATCCCTAACTCATTAGATTGTTTAGTTAAACATCGAAAGGAGGATAGAGGGACAAGGCCTACGCACTTACCAGAAAATTGTTGGCCTCAAAGTTTACAACCAAAACACATAATTGTGAAATTTTTGGGGTACATCAGTCCCCTTCAGAAGAAGAGAGTAAAACACAGACTGGACTATGGCAGCAGGGCTTTAATCTTGCCTCAGGAATCAACCAATCCGCCAGTATAAGAAATAAAAATCAGTTCAGGTTGTTGTGCCTCACTGTTCAGTCGCCCCTTGTATCTTTCCTCCACATTTGCGCAGACTGCGCCATCCACCCTCTCTACTGCCTGGACCACTCCACAGTTCATGTTCTCTGAGCCGTCCATGACGAGGGTATTTAATATGGTGGTTCCTAGGTCAGAAGCCAATCGGAGAGTGGCTACCCAACCCGGGTGCGCCACCTTTTTGAAAGAGCTATTTAATTGTCTTATTTACGAAGAGAAATTGTCTTATGTTACGAAAGAGAAATGTTGTTTTAACCCTCTCTCTTCCCACTGTCACCCTACCTCCCACCGCGACTCACGTTGCCGGACAATCACCCTACCTCCCCACCGCGACTCACGTTGCCGGGACAGTCACCCTACCTCCCCACCGCGACTCACGTTGCCGGGACACTCACCCTACCTCCCACCAGGACTCAAGTTACCGGGACAGTCACCCTACCTCCCCACCGCGACTCACGTTGCCGGGACAGTCACCCTACCTCCCACCGCGACTCACGTTGCCGGGACACTCACCCTACCTCCCACCAGGACTCAAGTTACCGGGACAGTCACCCTACCTCCCCACCGCGACTCACGTTGCCGGGACAGTCACCCTACTTCCCCACCACGACTCACGTTGCCGGGACAGTCACCCTACCTCCCCACCATGACTCACGTTGCCGGGACAGTCACCCTACCTCCCCACCACGACTCACGTTGCCAGGACAATCCCCTACTTCCCCACCACGACTCATGTTGCCGGGACAGTCACCCTACTTCCCACCATGACTCACGTTGCCAGGACAATCCCCCTACTTCCCCACCACGACTCACGTTGCCGGGACAGTCACCCTACTTCCCCACCATGACTCATGTTGCCGGGACAGTCACCCTACTTCCCCACCGCGACTCACGTTGCGGGACAGTCACCCTACTTCCCCACCACGACTCACGTTGCCAGGACAGTCACCCTACCTCCCCACCACGACTCACGTTGCCGGGACAATCACCCTACCTCCTACAATGACTCACGTTGCCGGGACAGTCACCCTACCTCCCCACCACGACTCACGTTGCCGGGACAGTCACCCTACCTCCCCACCGCGACTCACGTTGCCAGGACACTCACCCTACCTCCCACCAGGACTCAAGTTACCGGGACAGTCACCCTACCTCTCCACCGCGACTCACGTTGCCGGGACAGTCACCCTACTTCCCCACCACAACTCACGTTGCCGGGACAGTCACCCTACCTCCCCACCACGACTCACGTTGCTGGGACAATCACCCTACCTCCTACAATGACTCACGTTGCCGGGACAGTCACCCTACCTCCCCACTGCAACTCACGTTGACAGGCCCAGCACCCTGCTGCCCCACCTTGGGACTTTCTCATGTTCCACTGCGACTCACATTGTTGAGACTTCCTTCTGTTCCACCGCGACCAACATTGCCGACATGTCTCCTACCGCTACCCACACGTGTCTGAACACAATGTCTCCATCGGCGCGACATCAACCATTACCCCCCGAATCCGCAAGTAGAGACAACAAGTCTAATGGGGGATTGGCTGAACTCCGAATATCAATTATCTATCCAGTCCTTAGTCAGCCAAGGTATGTGTGTCTCCATTCATTATTATCACTATGTCCAACAGCTTGTTACCTACAACCAAATATTTGAGTTTTATTTTAAATCACCTTGGACAGTACAGCAAACAATAAGTTTTTTATTGAAGTTTGCCAATATACGTGTTTACAGCTACAAAAATAGTTTTTCATACAGTAATCTGTAAGATTGTCAAAAGCCTGAATAATTTATTTTTTATGGTTTGGTAATTTGTACATGATAAAAACAAATTTAGGGTGCTCAGAAACAAGATGGTTAGGAGGCTATTCGGTCCAAAAATGGATGAGGCTACTGGGGAGTGAGATTATATATCCTGTACTCATCACAAGACATTAGAATAGTCAAATATTGCAGATTACTGCATGCAGCAGCGCGAAAGGGAGATTCTATAACCGTGTTCAGGGTACTGACTGGCAAACAAACCCAATGGGAAGACCTAGATACAGATGGGAGGATACCATTAGAATGGACCTGAAAGAGAGAGTGTAATGAGGTGGACTGGATAGAACTAGCTCAAGATAGGGATAAGTGGCATACTTTTATAAGTGTGGCAATGAACTAGTTCCTATTGTCATAGTGTAAGTAAATGTAGTCATTTGTAGTTTATATGACGTAAGGTTTTTAAATTGTAAAGAAGGTAGGCATCTTGTTCTATAAGAAAAAAAAAGTTATTTTTAAAAGTAGTTTAGAGAAATAGTCAGACAATAATCAGCTTTGGGATTTAGTTGCTAGTTTCCAGCAGTGCTAGTAAACAAATTTTAATTGTAAATAAGTATTGCGATTACATAATACATCAACAGTTACATACCAACAAAACTTGTTAACTTCAATAACATTCAAATTTGGATCATATAGACACAAAATGTAAGCAGCATTAAGTTTTACATCCTATACTAACACTTTCATAGAGATATTGATTTGTTTACTAGATTTTGCATGACTTCAAAAAAAAAATAACATTAGATTAAAATTAATGTAAAAGCAAACTAATGAAATTGCATTTGAGATATTTCAGCATAAAGTGATGTAAAAATCTTAAACAGGCCAACTTGTAAAATATACAGTTTAGCTACTATTTAATACAAGTTTTTAAACAACAAACCGAAATTAGAACTATGAACTAGTGGAGATCACAAGACTTGTAAAAAACACATTACATTAAAATGTAAAAATAATTCAAACTTCATAGTGAAGTTACAAATTTGATGTAAACATGAATAAAAAATTAAAAAATAGGCAAATATGTTAAAATCATGTACTTACATACCCACCATTAGTCCATAAGTTTGTATACATTCATTTATTTTTATCGCAGAACTTACAAAGCGTATTAATAATAAACAAAAATTGATTCTTCTAAAGTCTTGTTTAGGTTATTATGTTTAAACCTTTATTAGATTTTTGCATAAGGTTACAGCCATATTTACAACCTGGGCGCCGGCAATGTTATTTATATGAGAGACCCAAAATCGCTCAACTTTGCAACCTAGACCGTATACGAATAGTCTAATTATGCGGTGTCGCCTTGACTCGTACCTTTGATAATTGTATTGGCAATCACGTGATCAAGCGTAGATCTGTCAGAATAGTTACGAAGGATGCCTATGCACCCTGCCCGCGGTTCTACTCACCATGGATACGAAGGCCACCAGCCAAGCGCTGTTCTCATGGTGTCGGTTCCGGTATTTGGCTGGCAATTGTTTTAGTATTATCATTTTGTCTGCTAGAGCATTGACTTACGTTTTCCGACATTTTAAATAAGGATGGTGTTTACATAGTTTCTAAGATCTTCGTTTGGAAGCAGCACTGCCGGCACAAGGGTGTTGTCGTTCGAATAGTTTGATGCTGTTTTTCACTATAAACAGCACGATAAGTGTAAAATCATCAAGTCTAAAACTCAAGGGTCCGACTAGAGAGCCTTGGACTATTCGGATACAACCCAAGTCACTGTCGCCTAGTATTACCACCCTCATATAAAACCAGGCATTGTGTGCCGGAATCCAGGATGCGTTGATTTTGCCTCAGCGACCAGGTCGCAAGTATAGCCATAGCCTAACACAATACTAATACTTAATGAATACCAAAAGTTCCTCTAGATTTTAAATCGTTGTCTTTATAATGTATTTGTGTGTGAGCAATAGGGCTCGAGAACACAGGTCTGGAAGGGTTGAGGGGGGGGGGTCAATCAATGGGTAATTTGGTTAAAATAGTTACAACAGGCAATGCCATATTATTAACCTCATTAACTCCTTCATATGCACAGTAATATTTGACTACAACTTATGTTTGCATGCTTAAGCGTCTCTTTTATTGATTAACTGCAGTAGTGACTATGCATCTAATGTTAAAGTTGATAATTCAACTTATTTAATAACTAAAGAATGATTATATATGACTAATACAGAGTAGGTGAGTGTAGCTTGAGACACACACACACCACTTAAAATGGCTGTGAATTTATTTAGAGGAAAGCTTTCTTTGTCGGCTCTCACTACAAATTAAAAATGGAACTCTAGCCAGAAAGAAATTTGCTGTACCAAATATATTTTTTTCAACTCAGAAGTATTTGAAAAAAACCATTAAATCAAGCAATACCTCAATGTGATAATTAAAGCACTTCCCCTGTGATTCAATGATCTAAAAATGTTAGCGGGAAAGTTAATCTCTAGTTTTAAATGACTGTGTTGTGATCGTAATATTTGTGTTTAAAATATGTGTTTGTATTTGACAGTGATTATAGTTTCGAAGCAGGGCAAACACATAACAAAATACAAACTTTCATATAAATAAATTGCTACACAAATGACTTATAAAAAATTGACAATATAATGCAGTTTATTGTTTATATGAACCAGACATTTTGACCAGCACAACTGTAGCTGCCGATTCAACTCGCTTCTTTTTATTTTTATTGGAACAAATCCACAATGATTTACCCTTACTGTACAATAATATATTATTATTATTTGTCTTTACTTCAATATTACCATGACAAATATAAATAAAATATTGTGTAACATCACATAATCAATAAATAAGTTATTCAATGTGTGTTTGTGATGTTAAAATGTTGAACCATTAGCAGTAGTCAGTCTGTTAATACTTAGAGCACCTTTGAATCACCCTACAGTAATAAAAGTTACTTAAGAAACTTAAACTAAGAGACTAGTCTCTAAGCTATATCAATCAAACATTTAGGAGCAATACTCCGCATTTAACCCTCCACAAAAATATCTAAATAAGAGATGATTGTACTTTTTTTTTTCTTTTGCATTAGATAATCATTATATCTTTTCCAAATTTAATTGCATTTTTACAGCTCTAATCTGATTTCTCCTTATTGCTTTTTTTTTAATATTAAGCTACAAAGTAAATGAAAATATCAAAATTACTTTTTTTTTTAAATTAAAAAGTTAAATTTCTTACTTTGGATACATTCACTATAAAATATTATTTATGACCCTCAAAACAAAATGAGGGCCTATGCTTTGTATATAAAAAAAAATTCCTAACACACAATTTATGGCAAAAGTCTTAAATCACAAATTTGGAGGGATATTGATTTGTTAAAACAAATGCACCATTAAAATATACAGGTAAACATTATATAAGATAAACACTGGTAAATATTAATGTTTGATTTTGATTAAAAGATTAATATAGTTAAAATCAGAGGAAAGGGTTGAGAATAATTATAAATGGAGCATTTCAAACTTTCCCATGAATAAAATTAATATGTGTTAAGGTATTTAATAAGGACGGACACTCGAATCCTTAAGGATATTCGAGACAATTTCAGATTCGAGACTTAAAAATTTGTTTTTTCCAAGTGAATTATGTGATGGAACTTAACAACTAGGCCCTGACCAGTAATTTAACACTTAACTGAAGGTATTGATGTTATATAATAAGAAAGAATGTTAACATTTAGTTACCATTTGTATTTTCAGTTATTCTAAATTATATTTATATTTCTTCTTATGTCCATAATTTTTCCAAGATTCTGGTTTGTAAAATAGTGGATGTGACACAACTCTTTACTAAACTAATAGCACCACAAATAAAGGTTTATTTTAGAATTGGGTCATTTCAACTATTTTACAAATCAGAATCTTCATTTTACTTTCAAATTCAAATCTGAATCTCTAAAAACATGGTAAACATAAGCGATTTACTTTTCAATGTAATTCTAAAGTTGTTAAATTCTGTTGTTACAATGCATTAGTTTATAACATTCCCATTCAGTTAAATGGTAATGGAGTCTACTTGTTAAATTTGCCTCATATTTATGTGGAGTTAAACCACCAATTAGTGGTACAAGACCAATAAAACAAAATTTTGTGGAAACGGTACTATTGTATCGTTGCCCAGGGGATGTCCGACTGTACTAAATTTTCCGTGGAGGCTCTTTCCATGTCTCGATGAGATGATGGTAATATGAGGTATAAGGGTGTGGAACCATTGGAAACACTTAAACCTAACTTAAGCCTAATTAACCAAACCCTGGTGATTGTTCAATAAAATTATCCATGATACCAGCCACAAATCGAACCCGGGACTCCTAGGTTCATAGCCAGGTGAACTGACCATTATACTACAGGGCCAGTCATGATGTGTGTGTAAAAACAAGCATATTAAATCACCTGTCAATATTTTGGCAATGATTACGCTTTTTAAAACAAAATTTACCACTTCAAGTTTACACTACTGTTCAAAATGTTCGATTCACCTTGGTTTTGCACAAATTGATAGCCGTATAATTTCATTGTTCCTAAAAAGAAAAAAAAAATCTGTAAATTGGCAAGTTTCTTGTTGGTGGACAGACTAGATTGGTTATAAATTAACCATTTAAATGCACAAAAGCTGAATAAAATAAAGTTTAAAGACTTTTTTCTTTTGCTCAGTTTGGTAGCCCATTTATGTTACTCAACCCTTTAATCTTAATCAAATGACTCAGTTTATTTCGTGCCGACGCACATTTTGATTTGTCACGTGTATCAAACCAAACTGACATTAACATATACATGTAGACTCCACCGTATCATCTGGTGGTGTGATCTTGAAGGATTTTTTGTCCATAGTCTGTAGTTCAAGGCGTGAACGATTTGACTCGACCAAATGCTGGGCTATGTCTGTAAACATTTCCTCAATACCCTCTCCAGTCTTGCAGGATGTTTTGTATGTTGCGCTGATAAGATTGTGACACTGCTCACTAAAAAAAATGTTTTTAACAAAAGTTTTTATTGAATCTAAATATAGTCTTAATTTTAGGACATTACTTAAATCAGAGCCTACCTAGGTTTAAGTAAATATTTGAATATGTGAATAAAAGGAGTTTGTGATAAGGAAAGGAACTCTTTATATGAACGATTTGTAACTATAAAACCTAGGTCGAGGAATTAGGCGGTAACGATCGTTTTTATTTAAGAGGCATCCAATACCACTTTGTCCAATGGCAACAGTGTAAAGTGGGATATATGTGTTCTTCTTTTCAATATGAAAGTCATATTTTGTTTGTTCCCTTATGTATGTTTTAATCCACCTTTCCTATACCTTCTTCCAAAAGAAGATCCAAATATAGGCTATCCTAATGTTTAAATACAATAAAGTTCCCTAAGTTAGAATGAGTTACATTCAGAGTTTCACCAAATCCAATATTTTATGAATCAGAAAATTCACCAAATCCTTGAATCTTGAATTTATTACTAACCCTCGAGTGGCCGTGAAGTATAAACTACCACAATTTTATATTTGTTGGTGTGGTAACACTGTCAGATGCCTGACAAGTATACTGCTCTTTCTATTACTTCGGTGTGACATTGGCTGCCTCCTGGTATATTTGGAATAAAATTAATTATTCGTCTGTAAATTAAAGCTATTTGAAATACACTCATTGAGGCATGAAATATCCCATAGCAAGCAATGCAAGTTTTTTTTTTATTAAATTGATTTTTGAACAACTAATCCCTTATTTAGTTCAGGGGTCCCCAAACTTATTGAGCGGATGCTACATTAGGATATTTAAAGTGCTAATCCAAGTGTGAAAGATCGAAAAAGAGACATACTAGTACATTATTCTATATAGAGCCTGTATATACACACTTATAACCAGAGCTAAACATGAATATATGTCAGCTGTACATCCAACATAACTACCCGCCCTATCCACAAATCGGAAACGTTTCTCAGTCCCTATGTTCGAGAGACACTTTATGAAACAGGACTAGCTAATGATGAGTAATTGTTCACCGCAGTACGGCTGTTCTGATTACACGTTTACAATACTGCCGTCAGCTGCATAAGATGGTAAATTATGTAAGCCCTTCATAGGTATTTTGTGTATTGCATACAGGGGCAACATTATTTCAGTATTCGTTATTACAATTATGGTTTTCATTTTTCAAAAAAATAGTCAAAGCATTGGCGGACTAGATAAACACATTTGGCCCGCGGGCTGTAGTCTGGGGAACCCTGGTTTAGTCTATCGCAGTCTAATTATTAGTCGGAACCTTTTCTTTTTTCGCCTACTGAAGCAAGGGTCCTGGGTTTGATTTCCGGCAGGGCTTTAAAGTTGTCATTGGTGAAATTTTCAGTCCGCGTTCTGATTGTTTTGTATGCCTTAGAAATAAATTAGTTTGTAAGTCATGAGCTGATATAACACATTGGTTTTAGAAAATTACATTCTCTCATTGAGGGTTAAGGATTCAAGAGTAGATTTGTGTCACATGTGTACTGTTTACCTACAGGTTGAGACTGTCCTTTTGCTTACATTCTAGAAATAATGGGCCCTACAATCATGATTTTTTTGGTGTGTCTTGGTTCTAAATGTTTGTTTTATGCATATTTATATAGTAATGTTTTTAGTGCTTTTGTTGAAAACACTTTGTAATATTCTACGAAGCCCTACGTTGGGTCACCAATTATAAAATTCTTAATGAGGCTTATATGATGAAAACCCCAACTATTGGGCTCCTATTGTAGAATTCTACGAAGATGGCTTATAATCCTGATATCTATCCCTGGCTATCTGGGCTTCTCTTATCGACACGATTAACATATAAGGAAATTCCCACTTATACAATAAATACACCTTGACCACTTTTATATTAATTTATTGTTAGAGAGTATTCTTTTATATGTTATTACTATAACAATTAACAACTTCAGCTTGTACAATCAACCCCTCTCAACTCTTGTCACTGTACACTATTTCATAATTAAATATGCGACGACAAGCAACACACGTCTTGTCGCCACCCCGGTCACTGCGTGTCTCTTTCTCGTTGTAACAGTCAGAGTTTGTTTCTACCTCACGTCTTTTTCAAATTCTGATGACATCGTCGATTGCACCAGAGTGGACTGACAATCTCGACCTGTCACATGAGAGTAGTTTAAATCCTGTCTTTCTGGTTGGCTGACAATGCAACCGCTTCGTACTAAGGAAAAGGTGTATTTCTCTTAGAACGAAAACTAAGTGCAAGATCAGCTCTTTTTATTTTGGTTTCATCATCCAACGCACCCAGTAAGCACATTTAAAATAAAATAAATGTATTGATTTCCAAACTGCCTGAAGGGCTTAAATATTCTAAAATGCAAATGAATAATTAAAAATAATATTACAAAATAAAGAGAATTCCCGAATTTAAACATAGAATGCAAATAAAATGTAAAAACTGCAGGCTTATCCTTCCTTTTTGAAACAATACAGGGCTTACAAGTTGGGGCATTACAGTTTTGTAGGCAAAAAGTGAGCACTCTTTGACTAGACCTTGTTAATCATTATGACTCGGAAGATGCTACTTGACAGTCACACCAAATAAACATCATACCTCACTCTTTCGACAGGTCAAGGACCTAAGCACTGACAAAAGTCAAAAATCAACTTAAGTCAAAGAATAGCCTTTATTTAGCTTGCAAATACATTAGATAACTATGACGAGGTTGGTTATTTTATCACAAAAATAAGTAGTAATATTAAGTTTAATCACAAATATAAGAGATTCAATGCGGACAATTTGAAACAACAGTGCACACTGAATGACTTTTATTCAAAGACTGAACGATGAGATAAACAAGATGGCGCAGAAATGCAATGAAAGACGAAGTAAACGACGGAATTTGGAAACTTGGTTATAATAATTGAAACCTGATGGAAGAACAAAGTAACGAAACTCTTAAGCGGCGAAAGTCGGGGTATTGCTGTAACTTAAAACATTACACAGCTACCGCTATAAAATAGGCTACTACTTACCAAAAGTTTTCCATATCACTATCGGTGACTTGAGGAGTTTGGCCTTCAAGATCAGACTTGTTACCACAAAGAAATATTTTTGCATTTTCGGCATAAGTAACAATGTCGAGTAGATGTTGTGATAATACATGAAATGATGCTGCGTTGTCTAAGGCAAAGACTAAAATAGCTGCTTCTGCAAACTTATAGTAGCTAGAAGTTATGGATGCCACTCGCTCCATACCACCAGTGTCCCATAGCTGCAACTATTCAAAAAGTTAAGAATAAAAAATACAGTAGTGAAAAAAATAATCAAATAACTTAGGCATTTTGAAAAATTATTGTGTCCCAGGACCTTAAGATTAACTCACCAATGATCTGCTAGTGAGCTACCTGTGTGCCGGGGATAGGTCTTGTGGCAAAGTCTTACGAATGAAAATAAGTTGGCCACGTTACTTTTTTGTGACAGCTCTGTAAATTATCCAGCAATCTAAAATATTTATTTCATAATTTTATTAATAAGTAATGTATGAATGGGCCACAGACAAGGTATACACCAGAAACTCAGCCTTTCGAGAGTTTTGCTGCGCTCTCCATGAGCCAAGTTGTGTCCTTGGACACTGGAGAGTACTAGTTGCAATCCACATCGATTACAGCACTTCCGAGTGAAACAACTCACTTTCAAATTGTTAATTGTTTGTTGTAAATGCTATGAGCTGGGAGAGCAAGTTCCCGAAAGTGGTCATCCAAACACAATTTATATATAACACATAATCCTACAAACGTCCTATTTTCATATGTACCCATAGAAGTCTATATGACACCGGCTGTATCCGAATAGTCAAGTACACTTGACTTGATAAATTTACACTTTACACGCACTTGAGATCGAAGACTGCAACAGACTTTTCGAACAACAAACTACACTTAACACGCCCTTGAGTCTGCAGTGCTGCTTCCTATCGGTGATATTAGAAACTATTTTAAACGCCATCTATCAGCAGGGAGTGAAAACGAATACAACGTTTTAATATCCATCCCCGCTTCTTTTCACTCGACATTTCCAACAAAACACAAAAACACTACAACAAAAGCAGTATCAGTATAGTTAAAATACTTTATCATAGATAAAAGATCACACATCACAGATCACATTACTCTAGCAGACGAAAAATTAAACAGTTGCCAGTCAAACTCCGCACTGACGGTGTGTCAAGGGAAACTTGCCATCACCCTTGGTCTTAAGGGCTTGTGAGGGGTGCATCAGCACACTTCATGACTATTTGGACGGTTCTACACTTGATTACGTGATTGCCACAATGCAACTGTCGAGTTAACGTCAAGTAGACTATTCGGATACAGCCACCAACTCATACCTTCTCACAAACAGCTTCGCACCTGGGCTTAGGATATTAAGATTACTCCCAGACTTTGCCCTTCCCATTCGTCCACACCAGGCTATCATCACTTGTCATCATAACATATTTCCCTTTTCGCTTAGTTTCAAATACACACAACATATTAATTTTTCTTCCAATCACTTCCTCTAACAGTTAATACTCTTTACCACACACTCCTCGCACATTCAATGCACATTATAGAATAACCTAATAAATTAATAGGGCGTCAATATATTTGTTTGTTTATTAAAGCTTTAAGGGAGCATGTTTGTCTCTAATCCTACTTATTGTGTAGGTACCGTATAGTACTTACCCGAATTTCCTTGCCACCCACTTTATATCCTTTGTCAAAATGATCTAAACCCAAAGTTGACTGGCGATCAGTTGCAGTGACAAATGAATTTGTTGCATATCTTCTGAAGAGAGAACTTTTTCCTACACCATACTCACCGCATAAAATTACTTTCTGCTCAGGCACCTTTACTGATGCCATTGTTTAAATTGTACTTACAATCTGAAATCAAGTATCTATATTGTTATAGGCTGTATTACATAATAATTATATTGGCCTTGTGAGAATTTTTTTTATGGGATTTTAGCGAATTTATTTGTGCTATTAATACATTTGATTTGATTTATATTAGAACTAAATACTTTTACAAATTACGGTATGTTATACCCCCATCAGAGATAAGTACTGTCAAATAAATAAAGATTAAGTTTAAAAAAACGCCATTCTTGTGATTGTATACACTCTTCTTTAGTAAAGATTATATATGTGAAAGCATGGATCAAATAGCAAAGAAAACTACAATAAATCATAAGTATAGCCAGATCAGTGTTGCCAAGTCTATAGTCTCTAGCAATAGTACATAAACCTTAAATGGATTGTATTTTGACCGGTAGGATACTACTGCCTGACATTATATTTATAAGCCCTGAGATTTTCATAAACAAATAATAATTAATGTAAAATTTGTTACTTTATAGCTGGGCCACAGGATATTACTCTTAGAAAATATCCTAAAATTGGATTGTACACGTAGTGAAATTATATCAATAGTAGTATCCAGATCGTACAGTTGGCAACACTGAGCCTGATTTTGGGAAGAAGAACAGTACTGGTAGTTAAAGAAATCTACTAAATTTTTATAAATATATTTATACATCAAACCACGCTATATGCAGCGGTCACTTTTAATAGATATTATCAAAACTTAGGACACGTTTAATATACTGAAATGTTATATATTTTTGCCGCAGATAAATATGTTTCAATTTTTTAAACTGTCCTACTTACCAAAATCAGCTGTAGATACCAGTAACAATTATTTCTGTTAGGATTGATATTTAAATTTTCATTTATTTAATACGGTATTTTTTATTTGTTTCAAGAATTATTGTCTTTGTAATGTTTTTCCATGTAGGTTGGCTATCATGTGTGGTGACGTAATAAATTGTCTGATTCCCATCATGCCCCAACCTATATGACTATCGAGAATCTTATCGATAGCCGGCGTTTCCGACAAAATCATTCTCACTCAAGCAGTAACATTAAACAAAGTAAACAGATTCCGTATCCGTAGTCCGTGCTCCTGGTCCCAGCCGTCCGAGCAACCGCTCACATTATATAAACTAAACATCTAATGTGAGCAACCGCTCAAATTTTATAAACTAAACATCTAATGTGAGCAACCGCTCACATTTTAATAACTAAATATCTAATGTGACGTCACAATACAATTAGGTGTATTTATTTTGAAATCAAGCGTGTTACGAACGTTCACAAGCGTTATTTCACCTCAATATGGCGGTTTTAAAAGTGCAACTTTGATTGACTCTCTGCCGATGACAGGGAGATTGAGGTTTGATCTCGGTCGGATGCACTGAGGTTTTTTCTTAAATGCTTTTCCACTCTCACTTCACACAAATGCAGGTGCACTCCCTCTAAATTCACTCTACCTCATCCCCAGCACTTTAGAAGTATTGGTACATAGGCGTACAGCCCGAATGGCTAGTAAGACGTGGTGCTAAAAAAAAACAGTATGAGAATGATTGAGGGTTAGAAATATGGAATTTTGGGGTAGGCTTGTATAAAATCTGGCTCTAATGGGATGTTTTCCCGTATAAAATGATCTATTGTAGAATATTATATATATTATATATATATATATAGAATATTATATATATATATATATATATATATATATATAGTACTCAACCCGAAGGTTGGTTTGATCCTCAACAGTTCAACCGTCAGCTAAAATCCGAGGCAGCGCTGAAAAGACTTACTAGAGAAAAAAGTAGTGAGGTAAGTTTCCTGTTGCTTTCCTCACTGACCCAGAAGGTACTACTATAATTGCACATAAGTCTACCAATCCCACCGAAATGCTTACACTGACTCTACAAGCGACACATTCCCTCCAAACATTAAAAGGACTGGCTGTATATTGAATGTTATTACGAGTATCGCTCATACCTCTGCCACTTTATTTTGTCAGAACCATAAGTAAGAATGAGACAGATCAATGAAAGTAATAACTTGCCCTCACCCGCGTAGTTGGCCAACTCACTGGATTTGTGTTTAGTTAGACTGCCGAGGACGGGAGATCGAGGTTCGAATCTCACTCGGATGAACTGGGGGTGGTTTTCCTTAAATGGTTTTCCACTCTCCCTCCACGCAGATGCGGTTCATTTCCTCTAAATTAAACCTTCCCAATTTCTAGTTCATTAGCGTAATTAGTACTTAAGCGCCTACTCAAACGGGTAGCAAGACGTGGTGACCAAAATAACAAAAAAACCTGCTCTAGCCCATACAAAAAGATGCAGTGCATTGTAAACACTATATCTAACCAGAAAGGGCATAAAATAAATATTCATGATCAATGTATGATTTTTGAAAATACAAAAAATGTATAAAATTATATATATATATAAATAATTTATTTATATGTCTATAATCAGATTAGATTGATTTATTCCATTATAACTGGATAATATACTCTTAGGCCTAAGTTAGATTAAAAAGTTAATTTAAGAGTTAGCATGTATTAATTTATCACTATTCTAATTTTACTGAGATTCTATATGAGGTGATGTATGAGAATTTCCAGCTACGCTTGACGTTCACTAAGAATTTAATAAATAACCCGTTTGAAGACACCGCAAATTCAATTCTCCTTGATAAAGATACAATGTGAAATGTCTATAAATTCTAGATCTGGCTCGAATCGGCTGTACCCAAATAAAATTTAAGGAACTATAGAGCTCCTAAATTGAAATATCATATAATTAATATCAGAGTATCAGAATCAACTTGTCATATGTGTTATATCAGCAAGAGGAAAATCTCGAAACATAATAATTTTTGAAATTAGCTTGTATAGGAGTTCGGGCGTGTCAAAAATAAAGTATTTCAGAGTCGATTAATTCAAAATCTGGCCCTAATTGGGAGTATCCTCCTAAACAGATCAACTTGTCATATGTGATACTTCAGCAAAAGTGAAATTTCAAAAAATAATAATAATAATTGAATATAGTCTGTATAAGAGTAATGGCGGATCTATTATTATTATTATTATTATTATTATTATTATCATCATTATCATTATTATTATTAGCACCGCGTCTTACTACCCGTTCGGGTTACACGCACTTACGCTAATGTGCAATGGTAGGGTGATTGTGAGATGAAATGGAGGACCTACAGTTTAACGTGGAATCCGAACCACGGTAGAGGCCTGGCATTCCTCACATTCACAAGTTGTGATTAATACATGTCTTGTCAGAGGTGAAGGAAGGGTTTGGTAATCAGATAAATCTGTGCCGGGACCGAGGATTGAACCCCGGACCCTCAGCACAGAAGTCTGACACCTTACCCCTAGACCACCAGGTCACCTAATGGCAGATCTGAAATAATGTATTTCAGTGTTATTAATTCAAAATCTTAATCCATTGTGTAGTCATATCGCCTAAAAGAAATATAGTTCTCGTTTCTTATGATGATTTTTTTTTATTTTGAAAATTTAAAAAATAAATGAATATATTTTTATCAAATATTTACAAATCCTAATCTCAAATTAGAAAAAATATATTTGATTTGTGTTAATACCCTTAAATATTATGTATAAAATAATTTTTTTATAGTAACTTTATACAATTTTCAACTTTTGTTTATACATTTTGGTTTAAATGTATTTAAATACAAAAGTTTTATTTTATCATGTATGACATTTCTCCGCGACGCTTGAACGTTCACCACGAATTTGATAACTTGACGTTTGTGGACAACATAACCTCAATTCTGTATTGGAAAGATATGATATAGAATGACAATAAATTTAAAATCTGGCCCTAATTGGGAGTGCCCACCTAAACAGTGATTTAAAATAGAGTCTCTAGATCAACTCATCATATGTGTTATATCAGCACAAGTGAAATTTCAAAAAATAATAATTTTTGAATGTAGCCTGTATAGGCTTTTTGATGGGTCGGAAATAGCGTTTTTCAGTGTCGATTGATCCAAAATCTGGCCCTAATTGGGAGTACCCATTTGAACAGTGATTTATTATAGTGTCTCTAGATCAACTTGTCATATGTGTTATATCAGCACAAGTGAAATTTAAAAAAATAATAATTTTTGAATTTAGCTTGTATAGGAGTTTTGGCGTGTCAGATATAGCGTTTTTCACGGTCGAGTAATTCAACATCTGGCCCTAATTGGGAGTACCCATCTAAAGAGGG
Organism: Timema podura; assembly: GCA_033556935.1. NCBI lineage: Eukaryota > Metazoa > Arthropoda > Insecta > Phasmatodea > Timematidae > Timema > Timema podura. The sequence continues at coordinate 10,609,102 of JAVRXN010000005.1, forward strand.
ATTTAATATATTATCTCTTGATCAACTTGTCACATGTGTTATATCATCACAAGTGAAATTTTAAAAAATAATAATTTTTGAATTTAACCTGTATAGGAATTTTGGCTGGTCAGAAATAGCGTTTTTCACGGTTGATTAATTCAAAATCTGGCCCTAATTGGGAGTGCCCATCTAAACAGTGATTTAATATGGAGTCTATAGATCAACTTGTCATATGTGTTATATCAGCACAAGTGAAATTTTAAAAAATAATAATTTTTGAATTTAGCCTGTATAGGAGTTTTGGTGGGTCGGAAATAGCGTTTTTCAGTGTCGATTGATTCAAAATCTGTCCCTAATTGGGAGTGCCCACCTAAACAGTGATTTAATATAGAGTCTCTAGATCAACTTGTCATATGTATTATATCAGCACAAGTGAAATTTCAAAAATTAATAATTTTTAAAATTAGCCTGTTTAAGAATTTTGGAGGGTTGGCAATAGCGTTTTTCAGTATTAATTCAAAATATGGCCCTAATTGAGAGTACCCATCTAAAGAGGGATTTAACATATTCTCTCTAGATCAACCTGTCATATGTGTTATATCAGCACAAGTGAAATTGTAAAAAATAATAATTTTTGAAGTTAGCTTGTATAGGAGTTTTGGCGGGTCAGAAATAGCGTTTTTCACGGTCGATTAATTCAAAATCTGGCCCTAATTGGGAGTGCCCACCTAAACAGTGATTTAATATAGAGGCTCTAGATCAACTTGTCGTATGTGTTTTTTCAGCACAAGTGAAATTTAAATAAATAATAATTTTTTAAAAACCCTCTATAATAGTATAGGTGGATCAGAAATAATGTTTTTCAGGGTCGAATAATTCAAAATCTGACATTAATTCGGATACCCACCTAAACAGAGATTTAGTATACAGTCTCTAGATCAACTTGTCGTATATATTATATCAGTACATTTAAAGTTAAAAATACAACTAATTTTTTTACTGTTTTCCAAGCATTAATCTTCCATTTTACTTTTTTTTTCCTCCTATAATACCACTTTTACCTTAGTAACACCAATTCTACCTTTTAATACATTTGTTTCATATGGTAACATTTCGTTTTCAAGTGTTGGCTACAAAGTGTTCATGATATACATCGTCTCGAGTTCTTGATATTCGTTATCTTCATGCTCTCTGCTCAGCAAAATGGCGGCATGCAGGGTCATCGGGTTAATCACTAGAGCGTCAAGAATTAGCATTTTAGCTAAAAGTTCAGGTAGTGTTTTCAAAATTTTTTGTCAATATATATAAATAAACATGCTATTTATTTAAACTCCAAACTGAGAATTTAATTTTATATTCATATGTCTTTATAAACTACTACTTGTCACAACTCTCAAGGAGGTTATCAATTTAAATGTCCAAGAAGATTATTAATGTGTGAAATGTTTAAACTTTTATTTATACATTTTCAACATTATCCTAGTTTTGTATAGTAGATTAACGTAGCTAACATTTTATTCCTAAATCATTTCAAATTTCATGCTAGATCTAGAGATGTGCGTTTATACTGGATCCCCAGGGCTGTATCCGAATAGTCTACTTCACGCGCCGTCGACCCTTGACGCTCACTCGATAATTGCATTGGCAATCACGTGATCGAGTGAACAACCGTCCGAATAGTCACGAAGTGAGCCGCTGCACCCTGCACAAGCCCTTGAGACCAAGTGTGACGGCAAGTTACCCTTCACACGCCGTCGATGCGGAGTTTGACTGGCAACTGTTTAATTTTTCGTCTGCTAGAGTAATGTGATCTGTGATGTGTAATCTGCTATCTATGATAAAGTATTTTAACTATACCGGTACTGCTCATGTTGTAGTGTTTTTTGTGTTCTGTTGGAAATGTCTAGTGAAAAGAAGTGGGTTTGGATATTAAAAACGTTGTATTCGTTTTCATTCCCTGATTATAGATGGTGTTTAAAATAGTTTCTAAGATCACGGGTAGGAAGCAGCACTGCAGACTCAAGGGCGTGTAAAGGGTAATTGCCGTTCGAAAAGTCTGTTGCAGTTTTCGATCTCAAGTGGGTGTAAAGTGTAATTTTATCGAGTCTGCATGAAGTCTGCGTCAAGTCAAGTGTACTTGACTATTCGGATACGGCCTAGGTTTTCTTATAAATAAGGCCTGTCTTTGCGAAATTTACAATTTTTTTTTTTTTAACAATTTTGAGAATAGCCATTATAAAATTACTAGTGGAAGCTCCAGCAGATAGTTTCTATTCAAGATTCGACTCGGTGGTGTAGTTAGCTAATGCGCTAATTTTCGGTCGGGTGAACTGGGGGTAGTTTTCCCTAAATGGTTTTCCACTCTCCCTCCACGCACTCCCTCTAAATTCAACATTCCCAGTTCCTAATCCTTTAGCGTAATTAGTACTTAAGCATGAAACCCGAAAGGGTATTATGACGCTGTGCTTAATTAATAAATTTTCTATCCAAATGGTACATAAGCATAATACACACTAAGCTATGGCCATTTTGTTTGGTATATGACCTTATGCTGTTCGTGGGCCCCTATCACAACAACACAGCGCATCCTCAGGTTGTGGATACAAGATACAGCCTTAAGATAGCCGCTAAAATATGGAATAAGCTGTTGTAGACAGCCAATAGGAGCGGCCCTCCAGCTTAGGGGCTAGGTGTGAGTGTGCTGAACTATCACTGTTAAAAATAAACATCAATAAATACTCAGAAGTTTACTATGACTTTTTCTGGACTTTAATATTCCAGAAGTAAAATATTCCCTTACTCTGATGTTAATGTCACAATTTTCTTCACTGAAAACATTGGATACTTTCCAGAAAATTTATCGAAAACATTTAAAACTAGGGTGACCTGGCAGTCTAGGGGTAATGTGTCAGACTTCTGTGCTGGGGGTCCAGAGTTCAATCCTCGGTCCCGGCACAGATTTATCTGATTGCCAAAACCCTACCTTCACCTCTGACAAGACGTGTATTAATCACAACTTGTAAATCTGTGGAATGCCAGGCCTCCACCATGGTTCGGATTCCACGTTAAACTGTAGGTCCTCCATTTCATCTCACAATAACCCTACCATTACACATTAGCGTAAGTGCGTATAACCTGAATGGGTAGTAAGACGCGGTGCTAATAATAATAATAATAATAACCATCACTTAACACTGCCGAGATGAACTGTCAATTGACCGTTACTGACTTGACAACATGTGATAAGGACTGTACTATAGGGTCGCTCAACTCTTGAGTCAAGAGTTTGTTGGTATTCGAATTGCAAAGTATAATTTTTAAATCAAATGAAGGGATAATTTAACTCTTTAGTGAAAGGATACCATTGAATTCTGTTCACTAGTAAACCAGAGCATACATTTCCACGTGGCTTTGCTTAGATCAGGTCTCAGCTTAGGATGAATCAAGTAATTAGTTTTTTTTTTAATTCTTTAAAGAATGATAAGTTTAACCTTACTTCACAATAGTTCAAAATTTTAATACAATCCATTTATTTATTTATATCTATATATATATATATTATATATATATATATATATATCTGAAATGACACAATTTTTGAATTCCAGCTCAGCTTTCACAAAGGCTCTATGCTACTGCTCCTGCAACCGCAAAGGCAGTCGAAGATGCCAAAGCTTCGCATCATACAAAATGTAAAATTATTGATGATGTGTGTATTGTGACATTGGATTCACCAAACACAAAGGTAAAACTACTGTTCTGTGTGAGTGCACAAAGGTATATTCCCAAGACAGCGGCTCAAATATTTATTCTACCTTAAGATATAAACACAAAAAGAAGCCACTAATATTGACAATTAAGAGCATATAATTAATTGATTAGTAAAAATAAGATTTGAATTATTTAGTGGATAAATCATCATCATCATCATCATGCACACTTTCCTGCCACTGACAGGGTCTGTCGTCTTGAACATAAGCCTCCCCATTTACATCTGTCCTCCTACCACCTTTCCTCCCTCACGCTGGCCCAATTCACTCCTCTTTCTTCCGCACTCCCTGGTTCTTCCTCGGCATCCTGCCCGCCACCTTCATTTCCAGCATCCTCCTCGGAATCCTCCCCTCTTCCATCCTCTTCACATGTCCATACCACCTCAATCTCGCCTTCTCTATCCTATCTTGAAGGGGTTCTTCCTCTCTCTCTCTCACATACACACACACCTTGTCCATCCTTGTTACTCCCAGCCTGTATCCTGCTCTTATCCTTTCCTTCATCACCCAGGTTTCTTATGCATACTGCAATCTTGGGACATAGTACACCCTGTATATCACTCCTTTGCACAGCTCTTCTCAAGATCAGACTTCCCGATTCTTTTTGTGGATAAACATTTACAATAAATAATTATACTAGGTTAACAAAAGTTTAATTACAGTGCAATAAATGTACATTCTGTAACTGTAAGACTGCCTCTATACAAATAGGTCTGCTGAGATTAACTATTACAACACGACTAAATGATGAAATCAGCTAAATAGATAGAAACATTATCTAAAGTTAAGTTTTTAGTAGTTCTGGACTTGATGTTTTAAACCATTTTCCTGACTTATCTAAGGTTAGATCTTCCTTTGTCGGTAAACTCATATAGACTTGAGATTATATCAGGCTGCATCACATTAAAAAACAAACTAGTCTACATTCAATAATAATGTTAATGATTTAATCTAAGGATAGAAAATTGGAGGGTAGGCCCCTAACTAGGCCTGAATGTATCTGTATTAGTGAAGATAGAGGGTAGGTACACCACAACTCTGTGTACATTTGTTCAAGAAAGCAAAATCTAGTAATCATATGTAACTCATGAGTTTTAACTCTATTCCATTGAAGATTAATTTAAGATTTGCCTTTCAAACCATATCTCTATTTTTATACTATTCTTAGAGAGCTGGGTTTGTTACTATCTTGTAAACAATATTTTTAGGTGAATACACTAAACATGGAGGTTATGTACGAAGTAGAGCAACTCTTGCAACAGATTGCCCAAAACCCAAGTGTCCGAGCGGCTGTCCTCATCTCAGGCAAGCCCAACTGTTTCATTGCTGGAGCCGACATTAATCTTCTACAGGCATGCAAGACTACTGAAGAAGTTACGTCCATCTCACGGACCGGACAGCAAATTCTTGCCAACATTGAAATTCAAAAAAACCTATTATTGCTGCAATCCAGGGATCCTGCCTTGGAGGGGGACTTGAGGTCAGTTGCATGTATTTTATGCAAAATACATTTTTATTAAGATGTACTGTAGGTAGTATTTTCATTTTTAGTAGCTCTTTGGCATATGGATTTCTCCAAAACTAAGGTGATAGTTTTTGATAAGGATGAATCAATAAATGATTGTCAGCTTAATATAAATGGGAAATTGTTAGAACAAGTGAATGATTTTGTGTAACTGGGCATAATGTTCTATAAAAAGAAAGATCAATGGTGAAAGCGATGGATGGGTGAATGTATCTCGGAGAGTAGTTGGATGTATGTGGATTATTGCAAAGAATGAAGTAGCATCAAAACAGGAAAAGATGGCAATATATAAAAGTATGTTGATGCCAACCATTATTTCATGGATGTGAAGCATGAGTTTGTCAGTAGAAACACAAGAGCAAGGTGAATGAGGATGGAATGAGATATCTAAGAAATGTGTGTGGAAAAACTCGTATGGACAAAGTCAGTAATGAATGGGCGCTGAAGGAGTGCGGTTTGAAAGGGAATCCGATAGGTTAATGTGAAAGAAGAGTCTTATGTTGGTTTGGGCATTTTGAGAGGATGAGTGTGGATTGAATGACGAAATAAATATATGAAGGTAGAGTGTGGATAGACAGGAAGGGGTGGGCCAGGTTAAGATGCAGCTAAATGTTGTAAATGTATGTGTGAAAAAGAGAAACGAGTTTTCAGAACAAAAGAGCATGTATTACTCGGTGTATGAATGATGTTGAAGCGAAGGGAGTATTCATGGATAGGGAAGTGTGGAGAAAGTTAGTGAGGGTGAATTAAGTACAGAGTTGTTGTTTTTTGAGCTATAAACACAGTTTCTTGCCTACCTCGTAAGGGAACGGCGTGATTAGGTATGTATGTATTTCTGATAGTTGCGGAGATGTGATCAAAATTGGAAATTTTTCTTATATAAAGTGCCCTTAAAGTCATTTTCATGGGAAAATGAGGATTGCCATTTTGTTTATAATGTTGAACAATACCTGAATACAATCAAAATTGTTCACTCATATTTGTAGTTTTTTTTTCTTTTTCCCCCTTCAGTAAACTACATACCCTTAATTTTAGGATTAGATATCTACATAATTCCAAAAAAAAAAACTTGGGGGTGGGGGGGATCCTTTGAAAAGCCTAGATACCAAGTTTCATCCCGATCAGTAAAATGTTTTAGGCTCTAGTCTGAGACACAAACAAAATCACAAAAAAACACTTTTTTGGATTTAGGGTGTCATGAAGAAACATCGACATGTGTCAAAATTTTAAGCTCGATTTTTGAACAATCACAATACTTCTTTTTCTGAGGTGTCAAGAGATAGTAAAATTAGTTGATTTAAAAAAAACTTAATTGGTGGATTGTATGTTGATAATCTCATACTGTACATAACAAATTATTGGAATCTGAACTAATACATTTTGGTATGTTCTTAACGTGCCTTACAATGCAACTGTAAGTACATTTCTCTAAATTCATCCTACCTCACCTATATCTCATTTTTTAAATATGTGATGAACCTGGGTAGATAATGAAGAATATATATACAAAAAAAGGCCTATTATTTACTATATCATCTATTTAATAGTTATCATCTGGCTCAGGATTATGATCATACCTTTGTAATAAATCTCACAGAACACAAATTCCTGTAGACCTGAAAGGTTTAAATTGATGTTGCTTGCAGGTTGCCTTGGCCTGCCATTATCGTATCGCTGTTAAAGACCGTAAGACTGGGTTGGGCTTGCCAGAAGTCATGTTGGGATTATTACCTGGTGGTGGGGGTACACAGCGACTGCCCCGTTTGGTCGCATTACCGGATAGCCTAGACCTGGCGTTGACTGGTCGCACGGTAACTGCCGACAGGGCCAGTAAGCTAGGAATAGTAGATCTGTTGGTAGATCCGTTGGGTCCAGGACTTGCTAGTCCGGAAGAAAGGTCAGTCAAATTGTTTTCAGTACTATCCTTGAATGTGTGTGTGTGTGTGTGTGTGTGTGTGTATATATACACATATATGTGTATATATATATATATATATATATAATATATATATATATATATATATATATATATATGTGTGTGTGTATATATATCTTAGCTTGACTATTTAACTGCTGATTTTCATAATTAGTTTCTGGTGTTTAGGTAAAACTTAAATGTCTTTAAAATGTATAAAATGAATGGATAAATATTAGGAATGTATGAATAGTGCAATTTAAATATAGTTTTGAATTTAATAACGAAACGTTTGAATCTAATACTAACATTTACAAATTTAAATAAGGTATTTCTTAGAGCTGGGTTGAATCCGAATCTCGAATCCAAATCTTGAAAAAAAATTAACATAAGATGAAAATATAAATATTGTAAAAACTACAAATAATAAAATTAATTAGTGCCTAATGGCTTATAAATGTATGATAAGACAGTGTATAAACACTGTACAAGAATGTAAAGTAATTGATAGCGAAGGAAGCCAACCTAAAAGAATAGTTAGGTTAGGCCTGGATAGAAAAACACACTTCTATCTTCATTTCCTC